>CM057085.1:35015000-35497500 GCA_029959045.1 Taenioides sp. WSHXM2023
TGTTGCCGCGCTGCGACACGGTGAGTGTCTCGTCAGAGGCCACTCACCGTGGCAAATCCCACTTCTGACACCTACCGTTAGGCGCAATACTAGGCATTTAGCGAAAGTGAGCAGTCTTAGACCGCACTACTAAGAACGGTGGCATCACATTTGCACAGGCCACTGCTGCCAGCACGGTTGGGGTGACAGTTAGACTTTGGATGCGCACCGCTGACAGACCCGAGACGTGAAAAGCACACCCATGAGCACTGACAAAGGAAGGTTACTTTAGACAAAGACACGAAGCCCTGTCATAAAACCGGGCATCAAAAAATTGAGATAATCTCTTGTGGTTCCCCTCCACGGAAATCTTTAGTAAAAGGCGAAAGATTTGTACGACCTGAAGAGAAACAAGAGCTTTGGGTTGGCGAGACACACGCTGTCCAGCAGGCGGGGCCCCGCACTGCCCTGTCGTGGGCAAAGTACTCTTTTCCCATAGGCCGCTGCTCATTTGCACAAGGCGGGTGGAGTGGGTGGGGGTCTGCTTCAGTAACTAAGCGCCAGATCCTTCCCGACCGAGACCAGCAGCAAGTGGTGAAAAACAAAACAGGGAAAGGAGGAAAGAGAAACAGCTAACCAACACACACACCCTCACATGGAGCAATTTGGCTACAGGAAGACTCCAGCTCAGGAGATGGATCAGGCAATACACGCAAGGTAACGCACGAGGAAGGGACGAGCGGGAAAAACACTAGACTAACACAGGCAGGCAGGAAGGAAGGAAAGTGGAAGGAAGGAAAGTGGAAGAAAGAAAATGAAAGAGTAGGAAAAACCAGAAAGGAGTGGGAAAAGAGGACTCCCTTGTGGGGACATGATTGACTGTTTACCTGAGAGCGGAGGTGCACCGTTCCTGAAGACACTGCAATACCAGGTCGATGCGTGGAGTGGACGGAGCAAGCCCCACATTCCATCTCCCTTGTCCAAAAATCAATTTAATATATGGTCCCCGGGTAGGGGACGTATCAGATATTAAACTGATAAGAACAGATACTACACTTGATCTTAGCCAAAAGGCCGAGAAGCGATGCCCGTAATGGGGCCAGGGAGCTGTGGGCACTGCCCCTACACACCCTCCTGCCGATGGTTACGCCGGGGGAGGGGCTCATGAGCTGTGCAGACAGATAGGGGGAGCATGGAATCCTGCCCAGCTGAGTCTTCTCGGCAGGAAGTGAAGGGCGGGGGCTTCCGGGATGCCGCAAAAGGAACAAGCAAGCAAGCAAAGCAAGCAAAGCAAACATGCAAACCAAGCCCGAAACCGGCTCAACGCACAATCAGATTAACATGCAGCCAGACAAGAGAAGGAAAAAGCGAACACAAAGGGAGCCCAGAAAGCCTTCCCCGGGGCAGAGAGGAGAATGATATTTCTTTAGACACAAGATCAGGGGAAAGCGCGTACGCAGTCCCCCACTAGCAGAAATTATGCAGTTGAGATTCCCACATTTGGGGAATTCACAGGAGTCAGCACATCTGGAGTGCAAAGGACGAGCCTCGCCCTGGGTGAACCAACTTAGTGATCATGGTATCGCCCCTGCCAGGTAAGTATGAGTTGTTATGCCAAGAATCGAGCTGCTGCTCCCGCCAGAGTGGCCGTCGAGGGATGGTCCCTGGCCCCTCTCAGGGCCGAGGGCTTGCCGGAGGAGGAGCTTTACAGGCCCTGCCCTCCCCCGAAGGTCTCTCGGCAACCTGTCACGCTCAGAGGAAGTCCCCCCCCCCCCCCCCCCGACGCTCTTTCCCACCGACTGCTCCCAGAGGGCTAGGCCGTTGTGGCTCTGACCTTCGAGCAAGCCTCGGTCTCCTTCATCCGAATGAGCACAGAGGCGATTCTTCTTTGTGGCTGTGTCCTAGGCACACCGCCACTGAACCAGCAATGCGCCTTCAGCTGATTTTTATGGCCCTTAAAACTGTTGGTCTAATCACATTAGGGCTTTGAGCAAAGGCGCACATGAATGACTGCAAGACAGGCCTGAGAGCAGCAACGCAGACGCCGCAGTGAGGAGGAGGTGGAATGCGAACGCACACTGGTCAATGCTGCATAAGGAACGGCACAAAGCAGGAAGGGGACGAGGATGCCGTTAGAACCCACCAGTGCATAGCGCAATGGATTAGCAGTCCATCGCCTTAACCATTCAGTTACCTCGTCACGGCACCGAGAAATGTGGGACAGATTCACGGGCAACGCGTTTTCTGCCGTACAGGTGGGTTTCTTTGGTCCAGTATGTGAGGTTCCAAACACCCTGAGTGTCGGAGGAGGTCCTCAGAAGTGCTATTTAAGCGTTGTTGGGACCATGCCCAGTTGTGTTAGTCCGCTAACACATATACTAAAATTGGAACGATACAGAGAAGATTAGCATGGCCCCTGCGCAAGGATGACACGCAAATTCGTGAAGCGTTCCTCATTTTTCGGTGAAGCGTTGATGTTGCCGCGCTGCGACATGGTGAGTGTCTCGTCAGAGGCCACTCACCGTGGCAAATCCCACTTCTGACACCTACCGTTAGGCGCAATACTAGGCATTTAGTGAAAGTGAGCAGTCTTAGACCGCACTACTAAGAACGGTGGCATCACATTTGCACAGGCCACTGCTGCCAGCACGGTTGGGGTGACAGTTAGACTTTGGATGCGCACCGCTGACAGACCCGAGACGTGAAAAGCACACCCATGAGCACTGACAAAGGAAGGTTACTTTAGACAAAGACACGAAGCCCTGTCATAAAACCGGGCATCAAAAAATTGAGATAATCTCTTGTGGTTCCCCTCCACGGAAATCTTTAGTAAAAGGCGAAAGATTTGTACGACCTGAAGAGAAACAAGAGCTTTGGGTTGGCGAGACACACGCTGTCCAGCAGGCGGGGCCCCGCACTGCCCTGTCGTGGGCAAAGTACTCTTTTCCCATAGGCCGCTGCTCATTTGCACAAGGCGGGTGGAGTGGGTGGGGGTCTGCTTCAGTAACTAAGCGCCAGATCCTTCCCGACCGAGACCAGCAGCAAGTGGTGAAAAACAAAACAGGGAAAGGAGGAAAGAGAAACAGCTAACCAACACACACACCCTCACATGGAGCAATTTGGCTACAGGAAGACTCCAGCTCAGGAGATGGATCAGGCAATACACGCAAGGTAACGCACGAGGAAGGGACGAGCGGGAAAAACACTAGACTAACACAGGCAGGCAGGAAGGAAGGAAAGTGGAAGGAAGGAAAGTGGAAGAAAGAAAAAGAAAGAGTAGGAAAAACCAGAAAGGAGTGGGAAAAGAGGACTCCCTTGTGGGGACATGATTGACTGTTTACCTGAGAGCGGAGGTGCACCGTTCCTGAAGACACTGCAATACCAGGTCGATGCGTGGCGTGGACGGAGCAAGCCCCACATTCCATCTCCCTTGTCCAAAAATCAATTTAATATATGGTCCCCGGGTAGGGGACGTATCAGATATTAAACTGATAAGAACAGATACTACACTTGATCTTAGCCAAAAGGCCGAGAAGCGATGCCCGTAATGGGGCCAGGGAGCTGTGGGCACTGCCCCTACACACCCTCCTGCCGATGGTTACGCCGGGGGAGGGGCTCATGAGCTGTGCAGACAGATAGGGGGAGCATGGAATCCTGCCCAGCTGAGTCTTCTCGGCAGGAAGTGAAGGGCGGGGGCTTCCGGGATGCCGCAAAAGGAACAAGCAAGCAAGCAAAGCAAACATGCAAACCAAGCCCGAAACCGGCTCAACGCACAATCAGATTAACATGCAGCCAGACAAGAGAAGGAAAAAGCGAACACAAAGGGAGCCCAGAAAGCCTTCCCCGGGGCAGAGAGGAGAATGATATTTCTTTAGACACAAGATCAGGGGAAAGCGCGCACGCAGTCCCCCACTAGCAGAAATTATGCAGTTGAGATTCCCACATTTGGGGAATTCACAGGAGTCAGCACATCCGGAGTGCAAAGGACGAGCCTCGCCCTGGGTGAACCACCTTAGTGATCATGGTATCGCCCCTGCCAGGTAAGTATGAGTTGTTATGCCAAGAATCGAGCTGCTGCTCCCGCCAGAGTGGCCGTCGAGGGATGGTCCCTGGCCCCTCTCAGGGCCGAGGGCTTGCCGGAGGAGGAGCTTTACAGGCCCTGCCCTCCCCCGAAGGTCTCTCGGCAACCTGTCACGCTCAGAGGAAGTCCCCACCCCCCCGACGCTCTTTCCCACCGACTGCTCCCAGAGGGCTAGGCCGTTGTGGCTCTGACCTTCGAGCAAGACTCGGTCTCCTTCATCTGAATGAGCACAGAGGCGATTCTTCTTTGTGGCTGTGCCCTAGGCACACCGCCACTGAACCAGCAATGCGCCTTCAGCTGATTTTTATGGCCCTTAAAACTGTTGGTCTAATCACATTAGGGCTTTGAGCAAAGGCGCACATGAATGACTGCAAGACAGGCCTGAGAGCAGCAACGCAGACGCCGCAGTGAGGAGGAGGTGGAATGCGAACGCACACTGGTCAATGCTGCATAAGGAACGGCACAAAGCAGGAAGGGGACGAGGATGCCGTTAGAACCCACCAGTGCATAGCGCAATGGATTAGCAGTCCATCGCCTTAACCATTCAGTTACCTCGTCACGGCACCGAGAAATGTGGGACAGATTCACGGGCAACGCGTTTTCTGCCGTACAGGTGGGTTTCTTTGGTCCAGTATGTGAGGTTCCAAACACCCTGAGTGTCGGAGGAGGTCCTCAGAAGTGCTATTTAAGCGTTGTTGGGACCATGCCCAGTTGTGTTAGTCCGCTAACACATATACTAAAATTGGAACGATACAGAGAAGATTAGCATGGCCCCTGCGCAAGGATGACACGCAAATTCGTGAAGCGTTCCTCATTTTTCGGTGAAGCGTTGATGTTGCCGCGCTGCGACACGGTGAGTGTCTCGTCAGAGGCCACTCACCGTGGCAAATCCCACTTCTGACACCTACCGTTAGGCGCAATACTAGGCATTTAGCGAAAGTGAGCAGTCTTAGACCGCACTACTAAGAACGGTGGCATCACATTTGCACAGGCCACTGCTGCCAGCACGGTTGGGGTGACAGTTAGACTTTGGATGCGCACCGCTGACAGACCCGAGACGTGAAAAGCACACCCATGAGCACTGACAAAGGAAGGTTACTTTAGACAAAGACACGAAGCCCTGTCATAAAACCGGGCATCAAAAAATTGAGATAATCTCTTGTGGTTCCCCTCCACGGAAATCTTTAGTAAAAGGCGAAAGATTTGTACGACCTGAAGAGAAACAAGAGCTTTGGGTTGGCGAGACACACGCTGTCCAGCAGGCGGGGCCCCGCACTGCCCTGTCGTGGGCAAAGTACTCTTTTCCCATAGGCCGCTGCTCATTTGCACAAGGCGGGTGGAGTGGGTGGGGGTCTGCTTCAGTAACTAAGCGCCAGATCCTTCCCGACCGAGACCAGCAGCAAGTGGTGAAAAACAAAACAGGGAAAGGAGGAAAGAGAAACAGCTAACCAACACACACACCCTCACATGGAGCAATTTGGCTACAGGAAGACTCCAGCTCAGGAGATGGATCAGGCAATACACGCAAGGTAACGCACGAGGAAGGGACGAGCGGGAAAAACACTAGACTAACACAGGCAGGCAGGAAGGAAGGAAAGTGGAAGGAAGGAAAGTGGAAGAAAGAAAAAGAAAGAGTAGGAAAAACCAGAAAGGAGTGGGAAAAGAGGACTCCCTTGTGGGGACATGATTGACTGTTTACCTGAGAGCGGAGGTGCACCGTTCCTGAAGACACTGCAATACCAGGTCGATGCGTGGAGTGGACGGAGCAAGCCCCACATTCCATCTCCCTTGTCCAAAAATCAATTTAATATATGGTCCCCGGGTAGGGGACGTATCAGATATTAAACTGATAAGAACACATACTACACTTGATCTTAGCCAAAAGGCCGAGAAGCGATGCCCGTAATGGGGCCAGGGAGCTGTGGGCACTGCCCCTACACACCCTCCTGCCGATGGTTACGCCGGGGGAGGGGCTCATGAGCTGTGCAGACAGATAGGGGGAGCATGGAATCCTGCCCAGCTGAGTCTTCTCGGCAGGAAGTGAAGGGCGGGGGCTTCCGGGATGCCGCAAAAGGAACAAGCAAGCAAGCAAAGCAAGCAAAGCAAACATGCAAACATGCAAACCAAGCCCGAAACCGGCTCAACGCACAATCAGATTAACATGCAGCCAGACAAGAGAAGGAAAAAGCGAACACAAAGGGAGCCCAGAAAGCCTTCCCCGGGGCAGAGAGGAGAATGATATTTCTTTAGACACAAGATCAGGGGAAAGCGCGTACGCAGTCCCCCACTAGCAGAAATTATGCAGTTGAGATTCCCACATTTGGGGAATTCACAGGAGTCAGCACATCCGGAGTGCAAAGGACGAGCCTCGCCCTGGGTGAACCACCTTAGTGATCATGGTATCGCCCCTGCCAGGTAAGTATGAGTTGTTATGCCAAGAATCGAGCTGCTGCTCCCGCCAGAGTGGCCGTCGAGGGATGGTCCCTGGCCCCTCTCAGGGCCGAGGGCTTGCCGGAGGAGGAGCTTTACAGGCCCTGCCCTCCCCCGAAGGTCTCTCGGCAACATGTCACGCTCAGAGGAAGTCCCCCCCCCCCCCCCGACGCTCTTTCCCACCGACTGCTCCCAGAGGGCTAGGCCGTTGTGGCTCTGACCTTCGAGCAAGCCTCGGTCTCCTTCATCCGAATGAGCACAGAGGCGATTCTTCTTTGTGGCTGTGTCCTAGGCACACCGCCACTGAACCAGCAATGCGCCTTCAGCTGATTTTTATGGCCCTTAAAACTGTTGGTCTAATCACATTAGGGCTTTGAGCAAAGGCGCACATGAATGACTGCAAGACAGGCCTGAGAGCAGCAACGCAGACGCCGCAGTGAGGAGGAGGTGGAATGCGAACGCACACTGGTCAATGCTGCATAAGGAACGGCACAAAGCAGGAAGGGGACGAGGATGCCGTTAGAACCCACCAGTGCATAGCGCAATGGATTAGCAGTCCATCGCCTTAACCATTCAGTTACCTCGTCACGGCACCGAGAAATGTGGGACAGATTCACGGGCAACGCGTTTTCTGCCGTACAGGTGGGTTTCTTTGGTCCAGTATGTGAGGTTCCAAACACCCTGAGTGTCGGAGGAGGTCCTCAGAAGTGCTATTTAAGCGTTGTTGGGACCATGCCCAGTTGTGTTAGTCCGCTAACACATATACTAAAATTGGAACGATACAGAGAAGATTAGCATGGCCCCTGCGCAAGGATGACACGCAAATTCGTGAAGCGTTCCTCATTTTTCGGTGAAGCGTTGATGTTGCCGCGCTGCGACATGGTGAGTGTCTCGTCAGAGGCCACTCACCGTGGCAAATCCCACTTCTGACACCTACCGTTAGGCGCAATACTAGGCATTTAGTGAAAGTGAGCAGTCTTAGACCGCACTACTAAGAACGGTGGCATCACATTTGCACAGGCCACTGCTGCCAGCACGGTTGGGGTGACAGTTAGACTTTGGATGCGCACCGCTGACAGACCCGAGACGTGAAAAGCACACCCATGAGCACTGACAAAGGAAGGTTACTTTAGACAAAGACACGAAGCCCTGTCATAAAACCGGGCATCAAAAAATTGAGATAATCTCTTGTGGTTCCCCTCCACGGAAATCTTTAGTAAAAGGCGAAAGATTTGTACGACCTGAAGAGAAACAAGAGCTTTGGGTTGGCGAGACACACGCTGTCCAGCAGGCGGGGCCCCGCACTGCCCTGTCGTGGGCAAAGTACTCTTTTCCCATAGGCCGCTGCTCATTTGCACAAGGCGGGTGGAGTGGGTGGGGGTCTGCTTCAGTAACTAAGCGCCAGATCCTTCCCGACCGAGACCAGCAGCAAGTGGTGAAAAACAAAACAGGGAAAGGAGGAAAGAGAAACAGCTAACCAACACACACACCCTCACATGGAGCAATTTGGCTACAGGAAGACTCCAGCTCAGGAGATGGATCAGGCAATACACGCAAGGTAACGCACGAGGAAGGGACGAGCGGGAAAAACACTAGACTAGACACAAAGGGAGCCCAGAAAGCCTTCCCCGGGGCAGAGAGGAGAATGATATTTCTTTAGACACAAGATCAGGGGAAAGCGCGTACGCAGTCCCCCACTAGCAGAAATTATGCAGTTGAGATTCCCACATTTGGGGAATTCACAGGAGTCAGCACATCCGGAGTGCAAAGGACGAGCCTCGCCCTGGGTGAACCACCTTAGTGATCATGGTCTCGCCCCTGCCAGGTAAGTATGAGTTGTTATGCCAAGAATCGAGCTGCTGCTCCCGCCAGAGTGGCCGTCGAGGGATGGTCCCTGGCCCCTCTCAGGGCCGAGGGCTTGCCGGAGGAGGAGCTTTACAGGCCCTGCCCTCCCCCGAAGGTCTCTCGGCAACCTGTCACGCTCAGAGGAAGTCCCCCCCCCCCCCGACGCTCTTTCCCACCGACTGCTCCCAGAGGGCTAGGCCGTTGTGGCTCTGACCTTCGAGCAAGCCTCGGTCTCCTTCATCCGAATGAGCACAGAGGCGATTCTTCTTTGTGGCTGTGTCCTAGGCACACCGCCACTGAACCAGCAATGCGCCTTCAGCTGATTTTTATGGCCCTTAAAACTGTTGGTCTAATCACATTAGGGCTTTGAGCAAAGGCGCACATGAATGACTGCAAGACAGGCCTGAGAGCAGCAACGCAGACGCCGCAGTGAGGAGGAGGTGGAATGCGAACGCACACTGGTCAATGCTGCATAAGGAACGGCACAAAGCAGGAAGGGGACGAGGATGCCGTTAGAACCCACCAGTGCATAGCGCAATGGATTAGCAGTCCATCGCCTTAACCATTCAGTTACCTCGTCACGGCACCGAGAAATGTGGGACAGATTCACGGGCAACGCGTTTTCTGCCGTACAGGTGGGTTTCTTTGGTCCAGTATGTGAGGTTCCAAACACCCTGAGTGTCGGAGGAGGTCCTCAGAAGTGCTATTTAAGCGTTGTTGGGACCATGCCCAGTTGTGTTAGTCCGCTAACACATATACTAAAATTGGAACGATACAGAGAAGATTAGCATGGCCCCTGCGCAAGGATGACACGCAAATTCGTGAAGCGTTCCTCATTTTTCGGTGAAGCGTTGATGTTGCCGCGCTGCGACACGGTGAGTGTCTCGTCAGAGGCCACTCACCGTGGCAAATCCCACTTCTGACACCTACCGTTAGGCGCAATACTAGGCATTTAGCGAAAGTGAGCAGTCTTAGACCGCACTACTAAGAACGGTGGCATCACATTTGCACAGGCCACTGCTGCCAGCACGGTTGGGGTGACAGTTAGACTTTGGATGCGCACCGCTGACAGACCCGAGACGTGAAAAGCACACCCATGAGCACTGACAAAGGAAGGTTACTTTAGACAAAGACACGAAGCCCTGTCATAAAACCGGGCATCAAAAAATTGAGATAATCTCTTGTGGTTCCCCTCCACGGAAATCTTTAGTAAAAGGCGAAAGATTTGTACGACCTGAAGAGAAACAAGAGCTTTGGGTTGGCGAGACACACGCTGTCCAGCAGGCGGGGCCCCGCACTGCCCTGTCGTGGGCAAAGTACTCTTTTCCCATAGGCCGCTGCTCATTTGCACAAGGCGGGTGGAGTGGGTGGGGGTCTGCTTCAGTAACTAAGCGCCAGATCCTTCCCGACCGAGACCAGCAGCAAGTGGTGAAAAACAAAACAGGGAAAGGAGGAAAGAGAAACAGCTAACCAACACACACACCCTCACATGGAGCAATTTGGCTACAGGAAGACTCCAGCTCAGGAGATGGATCAGGCAATACACGCAAGGTAACGCACGAGGAAGGGACGAGCGGGAAAAACACTAGACTAGACACAAAGGGAGCCCAGAAAGCCTTCCCCGGGGCAGAGAGGAGAATGATATTTCTTTAGACACAAGATCAGGGGAAAGCGCGTACGCAGTCCCCCACTAGCAGAAATTATGCAGTTGAGATTCCCACATTTGGGGAATTCACAGGAGTCAGCACATCCGGAGTGCAAAGGACGAGCCTCGCCCTGGGTGAACCACCTTAGTGATCATGGTCTCGCCCCTGCCAGGTAAGTATGAGTTGTTATGCCAAGAATCGAGCTGCTGCTCCCGCCAGAGTGGCCGTCGAGGGATGGTCCCTGGCCCCTCTCAGGGCCGAGGGCTTGCCGGAGGAGGAGCTTTACAGGCCCTGCCCTCCCCCGAAGGTCTCTCGGCAACCTGTCACGCTCAGAGGAAGTCCCCCCCCCCCCCGACGCTCTTTCCCACCGACTGCTCCCAGAGGGCTAGGCCGTTGTGGCTCTGACCTTCGAGCAAGCCTCGGTCTCCTTCATCCGAATGAGCACAGAGGCGATTCTTCTTTGTGGCTGTGTCCTAGGCACACCGCCACTGAACCAGCAATGCGCCTTCAGCTGATTTTTATGGCCCTTAAAACTGTTGGTCTAATCACATTAGGGCTTTGAGCAAAGGCGCACATGAATGACTGCAAGACAGGCCTGAGAGCAGCAACGCAGACGCCGCAGTGAGGAGGAGGTGGAATGCGAACGCACACTGGTCAATGCTGCATAAGGAACGGCACAAAGCAGGAAGGGGACGAGGATGCCGTTAGAACCCACCAGTGCATAGCGCAATGGATTAGCAGTCCATCGCCTTAACCATTCAGTTACCTCGTCACGGCACCGAGAAATGTGGGACAGATTCACGGGCAACGCGTTTTCTGCCGTACAGGTGGGTTTCTTTGGTCCAGTATGTGAGGTTCCAAACACCCTGAGTGTCGGAGGAGGTCCTCAGAAGTGCTATTTAAGCGTTGTTGGGACCATGCCCAGTTGTGTTAGTCCGCTAACACATATACTAAAATTGGAACGATACAGAGAAGATTAGCATGGCCCCTGCGCAAGGATGACACGCAAATTCGTGAAGCGTTCCTCATTTTTCGGTGAAGCGTTGATGTTGCCGCGCTGCGACACGGTGAGTGTCTCGTCAGAGGCCACTCACCGTGGCAAATCCCACTTCTGACACCTACCGTTAGGCGCAATACTAGGCATTTAGCGAAAGTGAGCAGTCTTAGACCGCACTACTAAGAACGGTGGCATCACATTTGCACAGGCCACTGCTGCCAGCACGGTTGGGGTGACAGTTAGACTTTGGATGCGCACCGCTGACAGACCCGAGACGTGAAAAGCACACCCATGAGCACTGACAAAGGAAGGTTACTTTAGACAAAGACACGAAGCCCTGTCATAAAACCGGGCATCAAAAAATTGAGATAATCTCTTGTGGTTCCCCTCCACGGAAATCTTTAGTAAAAGGCGAAAGATTTGTACGACCTGAAGAGAAACAAGAGCTTTGGGTTGGCGAGACACACGCTGTCCAGCAGGCGGGGCCCCGCACTGCCCTGTCGTGGGCAAAGTACTCTTTTCCCATAGGCCGCTGCTCATTTGCACAAGGCGGGTGGAGTGGGTGGGGGTCTGCTTCAGTAACTAAGCGCCAGATCCTTCCCGACCGAGACCAGCAGCAAGTGGTGAAAAACAAAACAGGGAAAGGAGGAAAGAGAAACAGCTAACCAACACACACACCCTCACATGGAGCAATTTGGCTACAGGAAGACTCCAGCTCAGGAGATGGATCAGGCAATACACGCAAGGTAACGCACGAGGAAGGGACGAGCGGGAAAAACACTAGACTAACACAGGCAGGCAGGAAGGAAGGAAAGTGGAAGGAAGGAAAGTGGAAGAAAGAAAAAGAAAGAGTAGGAAAAACCAGAAAGGAGTGGGAAAAGAGGACTCCCTTGTGGGGACATGATTGACTGTTTACCTGAGAGCGGAGGTGCACCGTTCCTGAAGACACTGCAATACCAGGTCGATGCGTGGAGTGGACGGAGCAAGCCCCACATTCCATCTCCCTTGTCCAAAAATCAATTTAATATATGGTCCCCGGGTAGGGGACGTATCAGATATTAAACTGATAAGAACAGATACTACACTTGATCTTAGCCAAAAGGCCGAGAAGCGATGCCCGTAATGGGGCCAGGGAGCTGTGGGCACTGCCCCTACACACCCTCCTGCCGATGGTTACGCCGGGGGAGGGGCTCATGAGCTGTGCTGACAGATAGGGGGAGCATGGAATCCTGCCCAGCTGAGTCTTCTCGGCAGGAAGTGAAGGGCGGGGGCTTCCGGGATGCCGCAAAAGGAACAAGCAAGCAAGCAAAGCAAGCAAAGCAAACATGCAAACATGCAAACCAAGCCCGAAACCGGCTCAACGCACAATCAGATTAACATGCAGCCAGACAAGAGAAGGAAAAAGCGAACACAAAGGGAGCCCAGAAAGCCTTCCCCGGGGCAGAGAGGAGAATGATATTTCTTTAGACACAAGATCAGGGGAAAGCGCGTACGCAGTCCCCCACTAGCAGAAATTATGCAGTTGAGATTCCCACATTTGGGGAATTCACAGGAGTCAGCACATCCGGAGTGCAAAGGACGAGCCTCGCCCTGGGTGAACCACCTTAGTGATCATGGTATCGCCCCTGCCAGGTAAGTATGAGTTGTTATGCCAAGAATCGAGCTGCTGCTCCCGCCAGAGTGGCCGTCGAGGGATGGTCCCTGGCCCCTCTCAGGGCCGAGGGCTTGCCGGAGGAGGAGCTTTACAGGCCCTGCCCTCCCCCGAAGGTCTCTCGGCAACCTGTCACGCTCAGAGGAAGTCCCCCCCCCCCCCCCCCGACGCTCTTTCCCACCGACTGCTCCCAGAGGGCTAGGCCGTTGTGGCTCTGACCTTCGAGCAAGCCTCGGTCTCCTTCATCCGAATGAGCACAGAGGCGATTCTTCTTTGTGGCTGTGTCCTAGGCACACCGCCACTGAACCAGCAATGCGCCTTCAGCTGATTTTTATGGCCCTTAAAACTGTTGGTCTAATCACATTAGGGCTTTGAGCAAAGGCGCACATGAATGACTGCAAGACAGGCCTGAGAGCAGCAACGCAGACGCCGCAGTGAGGAGGAGGTGGAATGCGAACGCACACTGGTCAATGCTGCATAAGGAACGGCACAAAGCAGGAAGGGGACGAGGATGCCGTTAGAACCCACCAGTGCATAGCGCAATGGATTAGCAGTCCATCGCCTTAACCATTCAGTTACCTCGTCACGGCACCGAGAAATGTGGGACAGATTCACGGGCAACGCGTTTTCTGCCGTACAGGTGGGTTTCTTTGGTCCAGTATGTGAGGTTCCAAACACCCTGAGTGTCGGAGGAGGTCCTCAGAAGTGCTATTTAAGCGTTGTTGGGACCATGCCCAGTTGTGTTAGTCCGCTAACACATATACTAAAATTGGAACGATACAGAGAAGATTAGCATGGCCCCTGCGCAAGGATGACACGCAAATTCGTGAAGCGTTCCTCATTTTTCGGTGAAGCGTTGATGTTGCCGCGCTGCGACACGGTGAGTGTCTCGTCAGAGGCCACTCACCGTGGCAAATCCCACTTCTGACACCTACCGTTAGGCGCAATACTAGGCATTTAGCGAAAGTGAGCAGTCTTAGACCGCACTACTAAGAACGGTGGCATCACATTTGCACAGGCCACTGCTGCCAGCACGGTTGGGGTGACAGTTAGACTTTGGATGCGCACCGCTGACAGACCCGAGACGTGAAAAGCACACCCATGAGCACTGACAAAGGAAGGTTACTTTAGACAAAGACACGAAGCCCTGTCATAAAACCGGGCATCAAAAAATTGAGATAATCTCTTGTGGTTCCCCTCCACGGAAATCTTTAGTAAAAGGCGAAAGATTTGTACGACCTGAAGAGAAACAAGAGCTTTGGGTTGGCGAGACACACGCTGTCCAGCAGGCGGGGCCCCGCACTGCCCTGTCGTGGGCAAAGTACTCTTTTCCCATAGGCCGCTGCTCATTTGCACAAGGCGGGTGGAGTGGGTGGGGGTCTGCTTCAGTAACTAAGCGCCAGATCCTTCCCGACCGAGACCAGCAGCAAGTGGTGAAAAACAAAACAGGGAAAGGAGGAAAGAGAAACAGCTAACCAACACACACACCCTCACATGGAGCAATTTGGCTACAGGAAGACTCCAGCTCAGGAGATGGATCAGGCAATACACGCAAGGTAACGCACGAGGAAGGGACGAGCGGGAAAAACACTAGACTAGACACAAAGGGAGCCCAGAAAGCCTTCCCCGGGGCAGAGAGGAGAATGATATTTCTTTAGACACAAGATCAGGGGAAAGCGCGTACGCAGTCCCCCACTAGCAGAAATTATGCAGTTGAGATTCCCACATTTGGGGAATTCACAGGAGTCAGCACATCCGGAGTGCAAAGGACGAGCCTCGCCCTGGGTGAACCACCTTAGTGATCATGGTCTCGCCCCTGCCAGGTAAGTATGAGTTGTTATGCCAAGAATCGAGCTGCTGCTCCCGCCAGAGTGGCCGTCGAGGGATGGTCCCTGGCCCCTCTCAGGGCCGAGGGCTTGCCGGAGGAGGAGCTTTACAGGCCCTGCCCTCCCCCGAAGGTCTCTCGGCAACCTGTCACGCTCAGAGGAAGTCCCCCCCCCCCCCGACGCTCTTTCCCACCGACTGCTCCCAGAGGGCTAGGCCGTTGTGGCTCTGACCTTCGAGCAAGCCTCGGTCTCCTTCATCCGAATGAGCACAGAGGCGATTCTTCTTTGTGGCTGTGTCCTAGGCACACCGCCACTGAACCAGCAATGCGCCTTCAGCTGATTTTTATGGCCCTTAAAACTGTTGGTCTAATCACATTAGGGCTTTGAGCAAAGGCGCACATGAATGACTGCAAGACAGGCCTGAGAGCAGCAACGCAGACGCCGCAGTGAGGAGGAGGTGGAATGCGAACGCACACTGGTCAATGCTGCATAAGGAACGGCACAAAGCAGGAAGGGGACGAGGATGCCGTTAGAACCCACCAGTGCATAGCGCAATGGATTAGCAGTCCATCGCCTTAACCATTCAGTTACCTCGTCACGGCACCGAGAAATGTGGGACAGATTCACGGGCAACGCGTTTTCTGCCGTACAGGTGGGTTTCTTTGGTCCAGTATGTGAGGTTCCAAACACCCTGAGTGTCGGAGGAGGTCCTCAGAAGTGCTATTTAAGCGTTGTTGGGACCATGCCCAGTTGTGTTAGTCCGCTAACACATATACTAAAATTGGAACGATACAGAGAAGATTAGCATGGCCCCTGCGCAAGGATGACACGCAAATTCGTGAAGCGTTCCTCATTTTTCGGTGAAGCGTTGATGTTGCCGCGCTGCGACACGGTGAGTGTCTCGTCAGAGGCCACTCACCGTGGCAAATCCCACTTCTGACACCTACCGTTAGGCGCAATACTAGGCATTTAGCGAAAGTGAGCAGTCTTAGACCGCACTACTAAGAACGGTGGCATCACATTTGCACAGGCCACTGCTGCCAGCACGGTTGGGGTGACAGTTAGACTTTGGATGCGCACCGCTGACAGACCCGAGACGTGAAAAGCACACCCATGAGCACTGACAAAGGAAGGTTACTTTAGACAAAGACACGAAGCCCTGTCATAAAACCGGGCATCAAAAAATTGAGATAATCTCTTGTGGTTCCCCTCCACGGAAATCTTTAGTAAAAGGCGAAAGATTTGTACGACCTGAAGAGAAACAAGAGCTTTGGGTTGGCGAGACACACGCTGTCCAGCAGGCGGGGCCCCGCACTGCCCTGTCGTGGGCAAAGTACTCTTTTCCCATAGGCCGCTGCTCATTTGCACAAGGCGGGTGGAGTGGGTGGGGGTCTGCTTCAGTAACTAAGCGCCAGATCCTTCCCGACCGAGACCAGCAGCAAGTGGTGAAAAACAAAACAGGGAAAGGAGGAAAGAGAAACAGCTAACCAACACACACACCCTCACATGGAGCAATTTGGCTACAGGAAGACTCCAGCTCAGGAGATGGATCAGGCAATACACGCAAGGTAACGCACGAGGAAGGGACGAGCGGGAAAAACACTAGACTAACACAGGCAGGCAGGAAGGAAGGAAAGTGGAAGGAAGGAAAGTGGAAGAAAGAAAAAGAAAGAGTAGGAAAAACCAGAAAGGAGTGGGAAAAGAGGACTCCCTTGTGGGGACATGATTGACTGTTTACCTGAGAGCGGAGGTGCACCGTTCCTGAAGACACTGCAATACCAGGTCGATGCGTGGAGTGGACGGAGCAAGCCCCACATTCCATCTCCCTTGTCCAAAAATCAATTTAATATATGGTCCCCGGGTA
The DNA here is from genome assembly GCA_029959045.1 of Taenioides sp. WSHXM2023. Classification (NCBI taxonomy): domain Eukaryota; kingdom Metazoa; phylum Chordata; class Actinopteri; order Gobiiformes; family Gobiidae; genus Taenioides; species Taenioides sp. WSHXM2023. The sequence goes on from CM057085.1 coordinate 35,031,320, forward strand.
GGGGACGTATCAGATATTAAACTGATAAGAACAGATACTACACTTGATCTTAGCCAAAAGGCCGAGAAGCGATGCCCGTAATGGGGCCAGGGAGCTGTGGGCACTGCCCCTACACACCCTCCTGCCGATGGTTACGCCGGGGGAGGGGCTCATGAGCTGTGCAGACAGATAGGGGGAGCATGGAATCCTGCCCAGCTGAGTCTTCTCGGCAGGAAGTGAAGGGCGGGGGCTTCCGGGATGCCGCAAAAGGAACAAGCAAGCAAGCAAAGCAAGCAAAGCAAACATGCAAACCAAGCCCGAAACCGGCTCAACGAACAATCAGATTAACATGCAGCCAGACAAGAGAAGGAAAAAGCGAACACAAAGGGAGCCCAGAAAGCCTTCCCCGGGGCAGAGAGGAGAATGATATTTCTTTAGACACAAGATCAGGGGAAAGCGCGTACGCAGTCCCCCACTAGCAGAAATTATGCAGTTGAGATTCCCACATTTGGGGAATTCACAGGAGTCAGCACATCCGGAGTGCAAAGGACGAGCCTCGCCCTGGGTGAACCACCTTAGTGATCATGGTATCGCCCCTGCCAGGTAAGTATGAGTTGTTATGCCAAGAATCGAGCTGCTGCTCCCGCCAGAGTGGCCGTCGAGGGATGGTCCCTGGCCCCTCTCAGGGCCGAGGGCTTGCCGGAGGAGGAGCTTTACAGGCCCTGCCCTCCCCCGAAGGTCTCTCGGCAACCTGTCACGCTCAGAGGAAGTCCCCCCCCCCCCCCCCCCCGACGCTCTTTCCCACCGACTGCTCCCAGAGGGCTAGGCCGTTGTGGCTCTGACCTTCGAGCAAGCCTCGGTCTCCTTCATCCGAATGAGCACAGAGGCGATTCTTCTTTGTGGCTGTGTCCTAGGCACACCGCCACTGAACCAGCAATGCGCCTTCAGCTGATTTTTATGGCCCTTAAAACTGTTGGTCTAATCACATTAGGGCTTTGAGCAAAGGCGCACATGAATGACTGCAAGACAGGCCTGAGAGCAGCAACGCAGACGCCGCAGTGAGGAGGAGGTGGAATGCGAACGCACACTGGTCAATGCTGCATAAGGAACGGCACAAAGCAGGAAGGGGACGAGGATGCCGTTAGAACCCACCAGTGCATAGCGCAATGGATTAGCAGTCCATCGCCTTAACCATTCAGTTACCTCGTCACGGCACCGAGAAATGTGGGACAGATTCACGGGCAACGCGTTTTCTGCCGTACAGGTGGGTTTCTTTGGTCCAGTATGTGAGGTTCCAAACACCCTGAGTGTCGGAGGAGGTCCTCAGAAGTGCTATTTAAGCGTTGTTGGGACCATGCCCAGTTGTGTTAGTCCGCTAACACATATACTAAAATTGGAACGATACAGAGAAGATTAGCATGGCCCCTGCGCAAGGATGACACGCAAATTCGTGAAGCGTTCCTCATTTTTCGGTGAAGCGTTGATGTTGCCGCGCTGCGACACGGTGAGTGTCTCGTCAGAGGCCACTCACCGTGGCAAATCCCACTTCTGACACCTACCGTTAGGCGCAATACTAGGCATTTAGCGAAAGTGAGCAGTCTTAGACCGCACTACTAAGAACGGTGGCATCACATTTGCACAGGCCACTGCTGCCAGCACGGTTGGGGTGACAGTTAGACTTTGGATGCGCACCGCTGACAGACCCGAGACGTGAAAAGCACACCCATGAGCACTGACAAAGGAAGGTTACTTTAGACAAAGACACGAAGCCCTGTCATAAAACCGGGCATCAAAAAATTGAGATAATCTCTTGTGGTTCCCCTCCACGGAAATCTTTAGTAAAAGGCGAAAGATTTGTACGACCTGAAGAGAAACAAGAGCTTTGGGTTGGCGAGACACACGCTGTCCAGCAGGCGGGGCCCCGCACTGCCCTGTCGTGGGCAAAGTACTCTTTTCCCATAGGCCGCTGCTCATTTGCACAAGGCGGGTGGAGTGGGTGGGGGTCTGCTTCAGTAACTAAGCGCCAGATCCTTCCCGACCGAGACCAGCAGCAAGTGGTGAAAAACAAAACAGGGAAAGGAGGAAAGAGAAACAGCTAACCAACACACACACCCTCACATGGAGCAATTTGGCTACAGGAAGACTCCAGCTCAGGAGATGGATCAGGCAATACACGCAAGGTAACGCACGAGGAAGGGACGAGCGGGAAAAACACTAGACTAACACAGGCAGGCAGGAAGGAAGGAAAGTGGAAGGAAGGAAAGTGGAAGAAAGAAAAAGAAAGAGTAGGAAAAACCAGAAAGGAGTGGGAAAAGAGGACTCCCTTGTGGGGACATGATTGACTGTTTACCTGAGAGCGGAGGTGCACCGTTCCTGAAGACACTGCAATACCAGGTCGATGCGTGGAGTGGACGGAGCAAGCCCCACATTCCATCTCCCTTGTCCAAAAATCAATTTAATATATGGTCCCCGGGTAGGGGACGTATCAGATATTAAACTGATAAGAACAGATACTACACTTGATCTTAGCCAAAAGGCCGAGAAGCGATGCCCGTAATGGGGCCAGGGAGCTGTGGGCACTGCCCCTACACACCCTCCTGCCGATGGTTACGCCGGGGGAGGGGCTCATGAGCTGTGCTGACAGATAGGGGGAGCATGGAATCCTGCCCAGCTGAGTCTTCTCGGCAGGAAGTGAAGGGCGGGGGCTTCCGGGATGCCGCAAAAGGAACAAGCAAGCAAGCAAAGCAAGCAAAGCAAACATGCAAACATGCAAACCAAGCCCGAAACCGGCTCAACGCACAATCAGATTAACATGCAGCCAGACAAGAGAAGGAAAAAGCGAACACAAAGGGAGCCCAGAAAGCCTTCCCCGGGGCAGAGAGGAGAATGATATTTCTTTAGACACAAGATCAGGGGAAAGCGCGTACGCAGTCCCCCACTAGCAGAAATTATGCAGTTGAGATTCCCACATTTGGGGAATTCACAGGAGTCAGCACATCCGGAGTGCAAAGGACGAGCCTCGCCCTGGGTGAACCACCTTAGTGATCATGGTATCGCCCCTGCCAGGTAAGTATGAGTTGTTATGCCAAGAATCGAGCTGCTGCTCCCGCCAGAGTGGCCGTCGAGGGATGGTCCCTGGCCCCTCTCAGGGCCGAGGGCTTGCCGGAGGAGGAGCTTTACAGGCCCTGCCCTCCCCCGAAGGTCTCTCGGCAACCTGTCACGCTCAGAGGAAGTCCCCCCCCCCCCGACGCTCTTTCCCACCGACTGCTCCCAGAGGGCTAGGCCGTTGTGGCTCTGACCTTCGAGCAAGCCTCGGTCTCCTTCATCCGAATGAGCACAGAGGCGATTCTTCTTTGTGGCTGTGTCCTAGGCACACCGCCACTGAACCAGCAATGCGCCTTCAGCTGATTTTTATGGCCCTTAAAACTGTTGGTCTAATCACATTAGGGCTTTGAGCAAAGGCGCACATGAATGACTGCAAGACAGGCCTGAGAGCAGCAACGCAGACGCCGCAGTGAGGAGGAGGTGGAATGCGAACGCACACTGGTCAATGCTGCATAAGGAACGGCACAAAGCAGGAAGGGGACGAGGATGCCGTTAGAACCCACCAGTGCATAGCGCAATGGATTAGCAGTCCATCGCCTTAACCATTCAGTTACCTCGTCACGGCACCGAGAAATGTGGGACAGATTCACGGGCAACGCGTTTTCTGCCGTACAGGTGGGTTTCTTTGGTCCAGTATGTGAGGTTCCAAACACCCTGAGTGTCGGAGGAGGTCCTCAGAAGTGCTATTTAAGCGTTGTTGGGACCATGCCCAGTTGTGTTAGTCCGCTAACACATATACTAAAATTGGAACGATACAGAGAAGATTAGCATGGCCCCTGCGCAAGGATGACACGCAAATTCGTGAAGCGTTCCTCATTTTTCGGTGAAGCGTTGATGTTGCCGCGCTGCGACACGGTGAGTGTCTCGTCAGAGGCCACTCACCGTGGCAAATCCCACTTCTGACACCTACCGTTAGGCGCAATACTAGGCATTTAGCGAAAGTGAGCAGTCTTAGACCGCACTACTAAGAACGGTGGCATCACATTTGCACAGGCCACTGCTGCCAGCACGGTTGGGGTGACAGTTAGACTTTGGATGCGCACCGCTGACAGACCCGAGACGTGAAAAGCACACCCATGAGCACTGACAAAGGAAGGTTACTTTAGACAAAGACACGAAGCCCTGTCATAAAACCGGGCATCAAAAAATTGAGATAATCTCTTGTGGTTCCCCTCCACGGAAATCTTTAGTAAAAGGCGAAAGATTTGTACGACCTGAAGAGAAACAAGAGCTTTGGGTTGGCGAGACACACGCTGTCCAGCAGGCGGGGCCCCGCACTGCCCTGTCGTGGGCAAAGTACTCTTTTCCCATAGGCCGCTGCTCATTTGCACAAGGCGGGTGGAGTGGGTGGGGGTCTGCTTCAGTAACTAAGCGCCAGATCCTTCCCGACCGAGACCAGCAGCAAGTGGTGAAAAACAAAACAGGGAAAGGAGGAAAGAGAAACAGCTAACCAACACACACACCCTCACATGGAGCAATTTGGCTACAGGAAGACTCCAGCTCAGGAGATGGATCAGGCAATACACGCAAGGTAACGCACGAGGAAGGGACGAGCGGGAAAAACACTAGACTAACACAGGCAGGCAGGAAGGAAGGAAAGTGGAAGGAAGGAAAGTGGAAGAAAGAAAAAGAAAGAGTAGGAAAAACCAGAAAGGAGTGGGAAAAGAGGACTCCCTTGTGGGGACATGATTGACTGTTTACCTGAGAGCGGAGGTGCACCGTTCCTGAAGACACTGCAATACCAGGTCGATGCGTGGAGTGGACGGAGCAAGCCCCACATTCCATCTCCCTTGTCCAAAAATCAATTTAATATATGGTCCCCGGGTAGGGGACGTATCAGATATTAAACTGATAAGAACAGATACTACACTTGATCTTAGCCAAAAGGCCGAGAAGCGATGCCCGTAATGGGGCCAGGGAGCTGTGGGCACTGCCCCTACACACCCTCCTGCCGATGGTTACGCCGGGGGAGGGGCTCATGAGCTGTGCAGACAGATAGGGGGAGCATGGAATCCTGCCCAGCTGAGTCTTCTCGGCAGGAAGTGAAGGGCGGGGGCTTCCGGGATGCCGCATAAGGAACAAGCAAGCAAGCAAAGCAAGCAAAGCAAACATGCAAACCAAGCCCGAAACCGGCTCAACGCACAATCAGATTAACATGCAGCCAGACAAGAGAAGGAAAAAGCGAACACAAAGGGAGCCCAGAAAGCCTTCCCCGGGGCAGAGAGGAGAATGATATTTCTTTAGACACAAGATCAGGGGAAAGCGCGTACGCAGTCCCCCACTAGCAGAAATTATGCAGTTGAGATTCCCACATTTGGGGAATTCACAGGAGTCAGCACATCCGGAGTGCAAAGGACGAGCCTCGCCCTGGGTGAACCACCTTAGTGATCATGGTATCGCCCCTGCCAGGTAAGTATGAGTTGTTATGCCAAGAATCGAGCTGCTGCTCCCGCCAGAGTGGCCGTCGAGGGATGGTCCCTGGCCCCTCTCAGGGCCGAGGGCTTGCCGGAGGAGGAGCTTTACAGGCCCTGCCCTCCCCCGAAGGTCTCTCGGCAACCTGTCACGCTCAGAGGAAGTCCCCCCCCCCCCCGACGCTCTTTCCCACCGACTGCTCCCAGAGGGCTAGGCCGTTGTGGCTCTGACCTTCGAGCAAGCCTCGGTCTCCTTCATCCGAATGAGCACAGAGGCGATTCTTCTTTGTGGCTGTGTCCTAGGCACACCGCCACTGAACCAGCAATGCGCCTTCAGCTGATTTTTATGGCCCTTAAAACTGTTGGTCTAATCACATTAGGGCTTTGAGCAAAGGCGCACATGAATGACTGCAAGACAGGCCTGAGAGCAGCAACGCAGACGCCGCAGTGAGGAGGAGGTGGAATGCGAACGCACACTGGTCAATGCTGCATAAGGAACGGCACAAAGCAGGAAGGGGACGAGGATGCCGTTAGAACCCACCAGTGCATAGCGCAATGGATTAGCAGTCCATCGCCTTAACCATTCAGTTACCTCGTCACGGCACCGAGAAATGTGGGACAGATTCACGGGCAACGCGTTTTCTGCCGTACAGGTGGGTTTCTTTGGTCCAGTATGTGAGGTTCCAAACACCCTGAGTGTCGGAGGAGGTCCTCAGAAGTGCTATTTAAGCGTTGTTGGGACCATGCCCAGTTGTGTTAGTCCGCTAACACATATACTAAAATTGGAACGATACAGAGAAGATTAGCATGGCCCCTGCGCAAGGATGACACGCAAATTCGTGAAGCGTTCCTCATTTTTCGGTGAAGCGTTGATGTTGCCGCGCTGCGACACGGTGAGTGTCTCGTCAGAGGCCACTCACCGTGGCAAATCCCACTTCTGACACCTACCGTTAGGCGCAATACTAGGCATTTAGCGAAAGTGAGCAGTCTTAGACCGCACTACTAAGAACGGTGGCATCACATTTGCACAGGCCACTGCTGCCAGCACGGTTGGGGTGACAGTTAGACTTTGGATGCGCACCGCTGACAGACCCGAGACGTGAAAAGCACACCCATGAGCACTGACAAAGGAAGGTTACTTTAGACAAAGACACGAAGCCCTGTCATAAAACCGGGCATCAAAAAATTGAGATAATCTCTTGTGGTTCCCCTCCACGGAAATCTTTAGTAAAAGGCGAAAGATTTGTACGACCTGAAGAGAAACAAGAGCTTTGGGTTGGCGAGACACACGCTGTCCAGCAGGCGGGGCCCCGCACTGCCCTGTCGTGGGCAAAGTACTCTTTTCCCATAGGCCGCTGCTCATTTGCACAAGGCGGGTGGAGTGGGTGGGGGTCTGCTTCAGTAACTAAGCGCCAGATCCTTCCCGACCGAGACCAGCAGCAAGTGGTGAAAAACAAAACAGGGAAAGGAGGAAAGAGAAACAGCTAACCAACACACACACCCTCACATGGAGCAATTTGGCTACAGGAAGACTCCAGCTCAGGAGATGGATCAGGCAATACACGCAAGGTAACGCACGAGGAAGGGACGAGCGGGAAAAACACTAGACTAACACAGGCAGGCAGGAAGGAAGGAAAGTGGAAGGAAGGAAAGTGGAAGAAAGAAAAAGAAAGAGTAGGAAAAACCAGAAAGGAGTGGGAAAAGAGGACTCCCTTGTGGGGACATGATTGACTGTTTACCTGAGAGCGGAGGTGCACCGTTCCTGAAGACACTGCAATACCAGGTCGATGCGTGGAGTGGACGGAGCAAGCCCCACATTCCATCTCCCTTGTCCAAAAATCAATTTAATATATGGTCCCCGGGTAGGGGACGTATCAGATATTAAACTGATAAGAACAGATACTACACTTGATCTTAGCCAAAAGGCCGAGAAGCGATGCCCGTAATGGGGCCAGGGAGCTGTGGGCACTGCCCCTACACACCCTCCTGCCGATGGTTACGCCGGGGGAGGGGCTCATGAGCTGTGCAGACAGATAGGGGGAGCATGGAATCCTGCCCAGCTGAGTCTTCTCGGCAGGAAGTGAAGGGCGGGGGCTTCCGGGATGCCGCAAAAGGAACAAGCAAGCAAGCAAAGCAAGCAAAGCAAACATGCAAACATGCAAACCAAGCCCGAAACCGGCTCAACGCACAATCAGATTAACATGCAGCCAGACAAGAGAAGGAAAAAGCGAACACAAAGGGAGCCCAGAAAGCCTTCCCCGGGGCAGAGAGGAGAATGATATTTCTTTAGACACAAGATCAGGGGAAAGCGCGTACGCAGTCCCCCACTAGCAGAAATTATGCAGTTGAGATTCCCACATTTGGGGAATTCACAGGAGTCAGCACATCCGGAGTGCAAAGGACGAGCCTCGCCCTGGGTGAAGCACCTTAGTGATCATGGTATCGCCCCTGCCAGGTAAGTATGAGTTGTTATGCCAAGAATCGAGCTGCTGCTCCCGCCAGAGTGGCCGTCGAGGGATGGTCCCTGGCCCCTCTCAGGGCCGAGGGCTTGCCGGAGGAGGAGCTTTACAGGCCCTGCCCTCCCCCGAAGGTCTCTCGGCAACCTGTCACGCTCAGAGGAAGTCCCCCCCCCCCCGACGCTCTTTCCCACCGACTGCTCCCAGAGGGCTAGGCCGTTGTGGCTCTGACCTTCGAGCAAGCCTCGGTCTCCTTCATCCGAATGAGCACAGAGGCGATTCTTCTTTGTGGCTGTGTCCTAGGCACACCGCCACTGAACCAGCAATGCGCCTTCAGCTGATTTTTATGGCCCTTAAAACTGTTGGTCTAATCACATTAGGGCTTTGAGCAAAGGCGCACATGAATGACTGCAAGACAGGCCTGAGAGCAGCAACGCAGACGCCGCAGTGAGGAGGAGGTGGAATGCGAACGCACACTGGTCAATGCTGCATAAGGAACGGCACAAAGCAGGAAGGGGACGAGGATGCCGTTAGAACCCACCAGTGCATAGCGCAATGGATTAGCAGTCCATCGCCTTAACCATTCAGTTACCTCGTCACGGCACCGAGAAATGTGGGACAGATTCACGGGCAACGCGTTTTCTGCCGTACAGGTGGGTTTCTTTGGTCCAGTATGTGAGGTTCCAAACACCCTGAGTGTCGGAGGAGGTCCTCAGAAGTGCTATTTAAGCGTTGTTGGGACCATGCCCAGTTGTGTTAGTCCGCTAACACATATACTAAAATTGGAACGATACAGAGAAGATTAGCATGGCCCCTGCGCAAGGATGACACGCAAATTCGTGAAGCGTTCCTCATTTTTCGGTGAAGCGTTGATGTTGCCGCGCTGCGACACGGTGAGTGTCTCGTCAGAGGCCACTCACCGTGGCAAATCCCACTTCTGACACCTACCGTTAGGCGCAATACTAGGCATTTAGCGAAAGTGAGCAGTCTTAGACCGCACTACTAAGAACGGTGGCATCACATTTGCACAGGCCACTGCTGCCAGCACGGTTGGGGTGACAGTTAGACTTTGGATGCGCACCGCTGACAGACCCGAGACGTGAAAAGCACACCCATGAGCACTGACAAAGGAAGGTTACTTTAGACAAAGACACGAAGCCCTGTCATAAAACCGGGCATCAAAAAATTGAGATAATCTCTTGTGGTTCCCCTCCACGGAAATCTTTAGTAAAAGGCGAAAGATTTGTACGACCTGAAGAGAAACAAGAGCTTTGGGTTGGCGAGACACACGCTGTCCAGCAGGCGGGGCCCCGCACTGCCCTGTCGTGGGCAAAGTACTCTTTTCCCATAGGCCGCTGCTCATTTGCACAAGGCGGGTGGAGTGGGTGGGGGTCTGCTTCAGTAACTAAGCGCCAGATCCTTCCCGACCGAGACCAGCAGCAAGTGGTGAAAAACAAAACAGGGAAAGGAGGAAAGAGAAACAGCTAACCAACACACACACCCTCACATGGAGCAATTTGGCTACAGGAAGACTCCAGCTCAGGAGATGGATCAGGCAATACACGCAAGGTAACGCACGAGGAAGGGACGAGCGGGAAAAACACTAGACTAACACAGGCAGGCAGGAAGGAAGGAAAGTGGAAGGAAGGAAAGTGGAAGAAAGAAAAAGAAAGAGTAGGAAAAACCAGAAAGGAGTGGGAAAAGAGGACTCCCTTGTGGGGACATGATTGACTGTTTACCTGAGAGCGGAGGTGCACCGTTCCTGAAGACACTGCAATACCAGGTCGATGCGTGGAGTGGACGGAGCAAGCCCCACATTCCATCTCCCTTGTCCAAAAATCAATTTAATATATGGTCCCCGGGTAGGGGACGTATCAGATATTAAACTGATAAGAACAGATACTACACTTGATCTTAGCCAAAAGGCCGAGAAGCGATGCCCGTAATGGGGCCAGGGAGCTGTGGGCACTGCCCCTACACACCCTCCTGCCGATGGTTACGCCGGGGGAGGGGCTCATGAGCTGTGCTGACAGATAGGGGGAGCATGGAATCCTGCCCAGCTGAGTCTTCTCGGCAGGAAGTGAAGGGCGGGGGCTTCCGGGATGCCGCAAAAGGAACAAGCAAGCAAGCAAAGCAAGCAAAGCAAGCAAAGCAAGCAAAGCAAGCAAAGCAAACATGCAAACATGCAAACCAAGCCCGAAACCGGCTCAACGCACAATCAGATTAACATGCAGCCAGACAAGAGAAGGAAAAAGCGAACACAAAGGGAGCCCAGAAAGCCTTCCCCGGGGCAGAGAGGAGAATGATATTTCTTTAGACACAAGATCAGGGGAAAGCGCGTACGCAGTCCCCCACTAGCAGAAATTATGCAGTTGAGATTCCCACATTTGGGGAATTCACAGGAGTCAGCACATCCGGAGTGCAAAGGACGAGCCTCGCCCTGGGTGAACCACCTTAGTGATCATGGTATCGCCCCTGCCAGGTAAGTATGAGTTGTTATGCCAAGAATCGAGCTGCTGCTCCCGCCAGAGTGGCCGTCGAGGGATGGTCCCTGGCCCCTCTCAGGGCCGAGGGCTTGCCGGAGGAGGAGCTTTACAGGCCCTGCCCTCCCCCGAAGGTCTCTCGGCAACCTGTCACGCTCAGAGGAAGTCCCCCCCCCCCCCCCGACGCTCTTTCCCACCGACTGCTCCCAGAGGGCTAGGCCGTTGTGGCTCTGACCTTCGAGCAAGCCTCGGTCTCCTTCATCCGAATGAGCACAGAGGCGATTCTTCTTTGTGGCTGTGTCCTAGGCACACCGCCACTGAACCAGCAATGCGCCTTCAGCTGATTTTTATGGCCCTTAAAACTGTTGGTCTAATCACATTAGGGCTTTGAGCAAAGGCGCACATGAATGACTGCAAGACAGGCCTGAGAGCAGCAACGCAGACGCCGCAGTGAGGAGGAGGTGGAATGCGAACGCACACTGGTCAATGCTGCATAAGGAACGGCACAAAGCAGGAAGGGGACGAGGATGCCGTTAGAACCCACCAGTGCATAGCGCAATGGATTAGCAGTCCATCGCCTTAACCATTCAGTTACCTCGTCACGGCACCGAGAAATGTGGGACAGATTCACGGGCAACGCGTTTTCTGCCGTACAGGTGGGTTTCTTTGGTCCAGTATGTGAGGTTCCAAACACCCTGAGTGTCGGAGGAGGTCCTCAGAAGTGCTATTTAAGCGTTGTTGGGACCATGCCCAGTTGTGTTAGTCCGCTAACACATATACTAAAATTGGAACGATACAGAGAAGATTAGCATGGCCCCTGCGCAAGGATGACACGCAAATTCGTGAAGCGTTCCTCATTTTTCGGTGAAGCGTTGATGTTGCCGCGCTGCGACACGGTGAGTGTCTCGTCAGAGGCCACTCACCGTGGCAAATCCCACTTCTGACACCTACCGTTAGGCGCAATACTAGGCATTTAGCGAAAGTGAGCAGTCTTAGACCGCACTACTAAGAACGGTGGCATCACATTTGCACAGGCCACTGCTGCCAGCACGGTTGGGGTGACAGTTAGACTTTGGATGCGCACCGCTGACAGACCCGAGACGTGAAAAGCACACCCATGAGCACTGACAAAGGAAGGTTACTTTAGACAAAGACACGAAGCCCTGTCATAAAACCGGGCATCAAAAAATTGAGATAATCTCTTGTGGTTCCCCTCCACGGAAATCTTTAGTAAAAGGCGAAAGATTTGTACGACCTGAAGAGAAACAAGAGCTTTGGGTTGGCGAGACACACGCTGTCCAGCAGGCGGGGCCCCGCACTGCCCTGTCGTGGGCAAAGTACTCTTTTCCCATAGGCCGCTGCTCATTTGCACAAGGCGGGTGGAGTGGGTGGGGGTCTGCTTCAGTAACTAAGCGCCAGATCCTTCCCGACCGAGACCAGCAGCAAGTGGTGAAAAACAAAACAGGGAAAGGAGGAAAGAGAAACAGCTAACCAACACACACACCCTCACATGGAGCAATTTGGCTACAGGAAGACTCCAGCTCAGGAGATGGATCAGGCAATACACGCAAGGTAACGCACGAGGAAGGGACGAGCGGGAAAAACACTAGACTAACACAGGCAGGCAGGAAGGAAGGAAAGTGGAAGGAAGGAAAGTGGAAGAAAGAAAAAGAAAGAGTAGGAAAAACCAGAAAGGAGTGGGAAAAGAGGACTCCCTTGTGGGGACATGATTGACTGTTTACCTGAGAGCGGAGGTGCACCGTTCCTGAAGACACTGCAATACCAGGTCGATGCGTGGAGTGGACGGAGCAAGCCCCACATTCCATCTCCCTTGTCCAAAAATCAATTTAATATATGGTCCCCGGGTAGGGGACGTATCAGATATTAAACTGATAAGAACAGATACTACACTTGATCTTAGCCAAAAGGCCGAGAAGCGATGCCCGTAATGGGGCCAGGGAGCTGTGGGCACTGCCCCTACACACCCTCCTGCCGATGGTTACGCCGGGGGAGGGGCTCATGAGCTGTGCTGACAGATAGGGGGAGCATGGAATCCTGCCCAGCTGAGTCTTCTCGGCAGGAAGTGAAGGGCGGGGGCTTCCGGGATGCCGCAAAAGGAACAAGCAAGCAAGCAAAGCAAGCAAAGCAAGCAAAGCAAACATGCAAACATGCAAACCAAGCCCGAAACCGGCTCAACGCACAATCAGATTAACATGCAGCCAGACAAGAGAAGGAAAAAGCGAACACAAAGGGAGCCCAGAAAGCCTTCCCCGGGGCAGAGAGGAGAATGATATTTCTTTAGACACAAGATCAGGGGAAAGCGCGTACGCAGTCCCCCACTAGCAGAAATTATGCAGTTGAGATTCCCACATTTGGGGAATTCACAGGAGTCAGCACATCCGGAGTGCAAAGGACGAGCCTCGCCCTGGGTGAACCACCTTAGTGATCATGGTATCGCCCCTGCCAGGTAAGTATGAGTTGTTATGCCAAGAATCGAGCTGCTGCTCCCGCCAGAGTGGCCGTCGAGGGATGGTCCCTGGCCCCTCTCAGGGCCGAGGGCTTGCCGGAGGAGGAGCTTTACAGGCCCTGCCCTCCCCCGAAGGTCTCTCGGCAACCTGTCACGCTCAGAGGAAGTCCCCCCCCCCCCCCCCCCGACGCTCTTTCCCACCGACTGCTCCCAGAGGGCTAGGCCGTTGTGGCTCTGACCTTCGAGCAAGCCTCGGTCTCCTTCATCCGAATGAGCACAGAGGCGATTCTTCTTTGTGGCTGTGTCCTAGGCACACCGCCACTGAACCAGCAATGCGCCTTCAGCTGATTTTTATGGCCCTTAAAACTGTTGGTCTAATCACATTAGGGCTTTGAGCAAAGGCGCACATGAATGACTGCAAGACAGGCCTGAGAGCAGCAACGCAGACGCCGCAGTGAGGAGGAGGTGGAATGCGAACGCACACTGGTCAATGCTGCATAAGGAACGGCACAAAGCAGGAAGGGGACGAGGATGCCGTTAGAACCCACCAGTGCATAGCGCAATGGATTAGCAGTCCATCGCCTTAACCATTCAGTTACCTCGTCACGGCACCGAGAAATGTGGGACAGATTCACGGGCAACGCGTTTTCTGCCGTACAGGTGGGTTTCTTTGGTCCAGTATGTGAGGTTCCAAACACCCTGAGTGTCGGAGGAGGTCCTCAGAAGTGCTATTTAAGCGTTGTTGGGACCATGCCCAGTTGTGTTAGTCCGCTAACACATATACTAAAATTGGAACGATACAGAGAAGATTAGCATGGCCCCTGCGCAAGGATGACACGCAAATTCGTGAAGCGTTCCTCATTTTTCGGTGAAGCGTTGATGTTGCCGCGCTGCGACACGGTGAGTGTCTCGTCAGAGGCCACTCACCGTGGCAAATCCCACTTCTGACACCTACCGTTAGGCGCAATACTAGGCATTTAGCGAAAGTGAGCAGTCTTAGACCGCACTACTAAGAACGGTGGCATCACATTTGCACAGGCCACTGCTGCCAGCACGGTTGGGGTGACAGTTAGACTTTGGATGCGCACCGCTGACAGACCCGAGACGTGAAAAGCACACCCATGAGCACTGACAAAGGAAGGTTACTTTAGACAAAGACACGAAGCCCTGTCATAAAACCGGGCATCAAAAAATTGAGATAATCTCTTGTGGTTCCCCTCCACGGAAATCTTTAGTAAAAGGCGAAAGATTTGTACGACCTGAAGAGAAACAAGAGCTTTGGGTTGGCGAGACACACGCTGTCCAGCAGGCGGGGCCCCGCACTGCCCTGTCGTGGGCAAAGTACTCTTTTCCCATAGGCCGCTGCTCATTTGCACAAGGCGGGTGGAGTGGGTGGGGGTCTGCTTCAGTAACTAAGCGCCAGATCCTTCCCGACCGAGACCAGCAGCAAGTGGTGAAAAACAAAACAGGGAAAGGAGGAAAGAGAAACAGCTAACCAACACACACACCCTCACATGGAGCAATTTGGCTACAGGAAGACTCCAGCTCAGGAGATGGATCAGGCAATACACGCAAGGTAACGCACGAGGAAGGGACGAGCGGGAAAAACACTAGACTAACACAGGCAGGCAGGAAGGAAGGAAAGTGGAAGGAAGGAAAGTGGAAGAAAGAAAAAGAAAGAGTAGGAAAAACCAGAAAGGAGTGGGAAAAGAGGACTCCCTTGTGGGGACATGATTGACTGTTTACCTGAGAGCGGAGGTGCACCGTTCCTGAAGACACTGCAATACCAGGTCGATGCGTGGAGTGGACGGAGCAAGCCCCACATTCCATCTCCCTTGTCCAAAAATCAATTTAATATATGGTCCCCGGGTAGGGGACGTATCAGATATTAAACTGATAAGAACAGATACTACACTTGATCTTAGCCAAAAGGCCGAGAAGCGATGCCCGTAATGGGGCCAGGGAGCTGTGGGCACTGCCCCTACACACCCTCCTGCCGATGGTTACGCCGGGGGAGGGGCTCATGAGCTGTGCAGACAGATAGGGGGAGCATGGAATCCTGCCCAGCTGAGTCTTCTCGGCAGGAAGTGAAGGGCGGGGGCTTCCGGGATGCCGCAAAAGGAACAAGCAAGCAAGCAAAGCAAGCAAAGCAAGCATGCAAACATGCAAACCAAGCCCGAAACCGGCTCAACGCACAATCAGATTAACATGCAGCCAGACAAGAGAAGAAGAGGAGAATGATATTTCTTTAGACACAAGATCAGGGGAAAGCGCGTACGCAGTCCCCCACTAGCAGAAATTATGCAGTTGAGATTCCCACATTTGGGGAATTCACAGGAGTCAGCATTGTTCCAATTTATGTTAGTGAACTAATAACATATTTAATTCATTTAATTTAATTAATAACACATTTCTGAGTCATTAAGTAACAATTATAACAACTCCTTTGTGGAAATTGTATTGGGAAAAAAAATGTTTTCAAATATTGTTGGCTTTCAGATTCTTGAATGTGACAATGTCAGACTCCCAAATGAGGGTTAAGAGCAAGTTTTTCCTATTGATTACGTTGTACTTTGCCACAAAATATCCAAAAGATAAATTCACAAATGTTGAACCTGTTATTTTCAATTAGTGACTAACCCTATTTATTTTAGCTGCCCCCCATCTCTATTCATTTATATTGTCCTCTAGAATGCTGTGATGTCATCCGAAACCCAGTAATTGACTGGGATAAAATTTTGAGTTTATAACAACAGTTATTTACTTAAAAATAAAATTAAAAATTAAAATTATACATTTGATCTATCCCATAAATTCTCTTATTCAAAAAAAAAAAAAAGTAAATATGACCCGTATGTGTTTTGTATTACAGAAAATGAAGTTGAATGTCTTTTTTATAAATGTATGTAAGTTTTTTTGGTGTGAAATTGAAAACCTTTTTAAATCTGTGTGTGGTGTGGCAACTAAGTGTTATTTTCATTGATTATTTTGATAACAAAAAAAAATAACCAAACTTTTCAAATAAACACGCTACCCACACCTACATGTTATCCATTTATAAAGAACTGAAATTATCAATCTGAATCATTTAACTACCCCTATGTCATGTAATCTTTTTGTATTTTGTTTATCTGTTTTCTTTTATGAATGTTTATAATGATTTTTATTTATTTATTTTTTAATCATAATTTGTATGTATATAGACATTACAAAAAATAAATAATAAATTACAAGCCATTAAATTACATGGTACTTTTCTATGAAATACCCAAAAGGTATTTGTTTTCAACTTGCTATAACTTATAACATTATTGTGTAGAATCCCTCAGTCGTCCAGGTAGAATCCATGGCAAAAGGAGAAATTCAATTTGTCAACTGGACAGAATTTATTTGGTCGAATATGTTTCGAAGCTCATCCAAGCTGCTTCAGTTCTGGTCAGATTTTGGTGAAAAATCTTTCCAACCGGGTGCTCACTCAGGCAGAGGAAGAAGTACTTTCCAAAGGACTGAATTTCTCTGTGACTCCTAACTGCATCCCCACGGTGGATTACATCACAGCAGCAGAAACCACCATTAGGAACAACAAGCTCACGGAGACAGAAGCTGGAGACCTTAGACTGAAATTAACAGCTGCACTGAGCAATGCCAAACCTCCACCCTCCAATGTAACACCGGAGGAAAGGAAGGCCATCGCTGCTCTGGAGAAGGACCACAGCATCAACATCCTCCCAGCTGACAAAGGGAGATGCACTGTGATCCTGAACTCAGCTGATTATGACGCTAAGGTTAACAGCCTACTCAGTGACACAACCTACGAATTACTAAAACGGGACCCCACCAATGTGTACAAAAAGAAGATCATTGATTGCTTGCAGAAGCTGGAGAAGGAAGAAGTCATTGATCGACAGCTACAGACTGTACCCTGGTGACTCCATCCCTTGCATCTATGGCCTCCCAAAGATCCACAAACAAGGAGCACCACTCAGACCCATTGTATGTAGCACAGACTCCATCACGTACAATGTGGCCAAACAATTAAAAACCATCTTGGCTCCTCTGGTGGTAACACGGAGCACCATATTGAGAACACAGCCGAATTTGTGAGCAAAATCAAGCATCTCCAGTTTGACCTGGATGAGACAATGGTTTCCTTTGATGTGACCTCTCTTTTCACTTGTATCCCTACATCAGTAGCGGTGGAGGCATCAAGAAGGAGACTACTGGAGGATACCAAGCTAGAAGAGAGAACCAAACGTTCACCCGACCAAATCTGCCAACTGCTGGAAAGTACCACCTATTTCCAGTTCAGAGGAAACTTCTACACGCAAATCCACGGCTGTGCAATGGGCTCACCGGTCTCCCATATCATTGCAAACTTATACATGGAACAATTTGAACAGAGTGCCCTGGCCTCATATCCAGGTACTCCACCCACACATTGGTATCGTTATGTGGATGATAATTTTTCAAAAATCAAAATGCCAAGGACAACACATTGGCCATCTTAGATTGTGCAGTAACGATAAGAGAAGACCGGCGACTCCAAGAGGTCTTCAGGAAGCCCACACACACACTGATCAAGACCTGCTTTTTGATTCACACCACCCACTGCAGCACAAACTTGGAGTCATTCGGACATTACAACACAGGGCCCAAGTGGTTCCTACAAGCGCAGAGGGAAAGGAGAAAGAAGAACAACACGTGCAGAAAGCCCTCTCTGTTTGTGGATATCCTAAATGGGCTTTCAATAAAATGAAGAGAGCCAAGAAACAGGACAACAGAGAAGCAGAGCCCAGGAGAAAGGGTGTAACTATTCCTTACCTGGGTGGCGTTCTGAAAAACTACAGAGGATCTTCAGACAACATGAAATCCCAGTCTATTTCAAACCCACAAACACTTTAAGACAAAAACTGGTCCATCCTAAGAACAAAACACTGAACCACAAACAAAGCAATGTGGTCTACTCCATTCAGTGTAGTGAAGACTGCAGTGAGCGCTACATTGGAGAAACTAAACAGCCACTTTTCAAACGAATGTATCAACACAGATGAGAGAGCCAGAATGGGCCGCAATCTGCCGTACATCTCCACCTAAAAGCCACGGGCCACTCCTTTGAGGACAGTGACATCCAGATCCTGGCCAGAGAAAAGAACTGGTTTGAGAGGGGAGTTAAAGAAGCTATTTTTGTAAAGAAAGACAAAAATAGGTCTCAGACATCATTTGTCTCCCATCTATAACTCTATCCTCAAACCTAAATCAAAACAAACAGAAAACAACGTGACTAGCCAGGACGTGTCCAGAGGTGTGAAAACACCCATCATGGCCCTGAATGGATATGCTAACTACACCCCACTCCCACTCCATATTGAATAGACCCACTTAACTAACAGAAACTGTAAACAATGTGTTGTCTCAGAGTAATTTTATTGTAATTAGCTCCTCCCTTCAGGCAGATATAAAGCAGTTTCCGCCAGCATCTGACCAGAACTGAAGAAGCAGCTTGGATGAGCTGCGAAACATATTCGACCAAATAAACTTTGTTCATTTGACAAATTGAATTTCACCTTTTGCCAAACATTATTATTATTATTATTGTTATTATTATTATTATTATTATTATTATTATTTTATTTTTTTATTTGAACTTTTTTATTTTTAGCTTGCCCCTGTCTGTATTAAATATATAAATATAATATGGCCTATAGAATGTTGTGATGTCATGTGAAACCCAGCAATGACACTGAAGTGAGCATATGTGGCAACAAATAAAAGTACGACCTCATCTGGCATCGCGTGGTGTAAAAACTACGAGTTATGGTGGCGATTTAAAAGTTGAAGTAGTAAAAGTCTTCGTTGGGAGTCAGACGGCATATGGAGATTTCAGGACGTTAGTTTTAATGCTGATCCAGATGGCGCTCATTTGAACAGGTTTAAATAAAACAAGAATCGTAACCTCTCGGAATGAAACAATGAATGCTTGTGTAGGCTGATAAAGTGCTTGGGAGTTTACATTGTGGATGGTAAAAGAGGATTTACAAAGTTCAAGTGCATAATTTGAAGAGGTGGTTCTCAAAATGTGTGAAAAATAAGCCTGATAATAATTTCCGGGTGCATTGGTTTCCTCCATTAACTTCAAACATGCATAGCTGTCTAACAGGATGGGTCAAATGCAAAGAATATATACTGTATTTCTATGGAGACAATAAATAGAAAATTAGAATAGTATTCTATTCTATTGGAGAATAGAATCCTAACTTTTCTGGTGGAGGGTCCCTCAAATGCTTCTCTCCATGGAGATGGTTTTGCTTTGTCTGGAATGTTTCAGAGTATGATAATAAACCTTTCTATTTTCATGGAGACCAGACAAAAAGTGTGTACAGACACTTTAATAATCCTGGTTTAATCCTGGTCAGGTCCAAAGATTTTTTTTTCTTTTTTTTTTTTTTTTCTAGTTATTCACATACCCTTCCATGTGAGTAACATGTGAGTAACACAACCACAGTGCACATTTGGGCCAGCTACCAAAACAATACAATAATTTGTATATATATATATATATATATATATATATATATATATATACATATATATATATATATATATATATATATATATATATATATATATATATATATATATATATATATATATTATATATATTATATATATATATATATATATATTTTTTTTTAAACCTTCCCAATTGTACCATGCTGCATAGTCCAGTACGATCATAAGAAATGGGCATGTCCGTGTAATAAAAATACTTATTACAAAAGCATGTTATGAATAATTACAACACTGTGAGATTACTTTTGTGTCAGGATGAGCAAATGCAATATAAGCCGAACATTACCTTGGTTCTGTTACATTAGAATGGTTCGATAATGTGCTGATTTGGTTGCGTACACAAAAGGCTGTTTTAAAGAAGAAATCAGTGCCATGGAGAGCTCCTCTGTGAACACTTGCTTGTTGTGGGGTGTTGTATAGATTTAGACCATAGAATACGTGCCTGTGTGTGTGTTGTTGCTAGTAATAGTAATGTTGCTGGGATCAGCACTATGGACAGCTCCTGTGCTTCTGTGCGGTACTGTGGACACTTCGTAGTGCGTTTCTGTAACAACTGGTTAACTAATTACATGTGAAGTTACAGAATAAATAAATATCTGAAAAAAATAGAAATAAAATTAAAACAGATATATGTGAACACAAATAATAATAATAATAATAATAATAATAATAATAAATCATTCATCAATCATTTATTAATTCATTCCTGTTGCAATGTGTGTGTGTATATATATATATATATATATATATATATATATATATATATATTTTTTTTTTTTTTTTTTTTTTTTTTTTTTTTCATTCATTCATTTGATACAAGGTACGGAAGTTTTTACTCTAACTGTTTTGTGTGTGTGTGTGTGTGTGTGTGTTTTTGTCTAAGTAATCATATATTTATATTATGCATATTTATTTAAATATGAAATAGGCCAAATACATATATACATAAATACTATGGGGTCTATATTTATACATACAATATACATTTATATTGGAATGGATAAGCAAATCAAAACAACTTTCTGTAGGTTATAGCAAACATTTTGCTTAATTGTGGTAATATCAAAACTGCTGTTGTGATTTTGGGTCTATACAAAAATAAGCTGAATTGAAATGACACAAATAAAAACAAATCTTGCAGTTGAATTTGCACAACCCTGGCTACAGTTCCGATTACTTCCCACATACATTTACAATCATACCTCTGTACTTACTCCCTACCGCGCTATTCTAACCGATTCTAACCGAAACCCACATGCCATTGCACAACTTCTTCCGCACTGACTGATGTGATGTACGGCTCTCCCGCAGTCATGTCTCCTGCCTCCTCCTGATGCCACGTCTGCGCGCGTATCCATGTCCTTCTAGCCACACGTCACCGCTCCTTACGGCGCACAACACCTAACCCATGATAGAACACGTTGGATGGCGCAGTCCTTCGCTTTCTCCCTTTCTCTCTCTCGCTCTCTTTCTGTCTCTCTCTCTCCCTCCATCTCTTCGGGTCGCAGTCTCGCCAGAAGAGGGCATTATTAGGATTCTGCCTGACAAAGTTGCTGTGACACACGATAGATTAACAACAGCGGATCGTTTCCCGTTCCCAAATCCCCCAAAATCTCCAGAGACGCCGGGAATACGAACGAACGGTCCGTGGGCAAAAAAACTGGATTTGTTTGGAGGTAATTTACCGGCGTGTGAATGTCGCTACACTCAACGACAGCAGCGGCAGCGTCGGAGACTTGTGGATAACGCTGTGGTAGTTCGCACTCTGAGCATCCTACAGGAATAGAGCCCGTGTCGCTCGCTTGCCTTCGCTGCTCGGAAGAAGAGGATTCGCCTTGGGTTTTTGTAACTCTACATCGGAAATTTTCTTAGATTTTGACGTAAAACCAAACTGGATTTCTTTCCTTTCCCGCGCGCGTAACAGTGACACGAATTTCTGGATGTGTCTTTACGAGCTTATGCGTCAGATGCGGTACTCTTTTTGGCTGTGACTTGAGAGAGGAGGAGAGGGGGAAAAACGCACGAAGGAGATTTTTGTTGATTCTTTTTTTCAATTTGATTTTTTCTGTAAATGTTATCTGGAGTTTTTAAACGCTGGCTGGATGTCTCACCGTTTGATTGTGGAGTTTAATTGAATGACAGTGATTTCGTTTGGCGTAAGAAGTGCACCGACGGATAAGAGGAAGCACCGGGAGAGTTTTTTCGCCTTGTCTCGCTTCGGATCCGGGGGGGAGTCCAGACTGGTGCTTGTTGTGGATCGGGACGGTGCCGTTGCGTGCGTGGGAGCGGGTCATGTGGACTACCAGAAGCCGTTGAAAAACCTGTAGGCTGGGGCTGATCGAAAAGCGGATATGGGTAAGTTTGCCTTATCTAGTTGCTTCCACCTTATGATTGCATGTGCGTATCTTTATCATCCAAACGCCTTGGTTGGGGTCTCCATAACGCATTCACTGTGCCATTAGTCAGGGCTGGCTGCGACGTCTTGCCACGATTTCTTACCGTTGCCATTCACGACTTGTGGGTTGCTTTTGCTCCTTTTCTACAATTACGCAAACATCTCCTAAAATCTTCTTCTTGGATTATCTAACTCAATGTACCCTTGCAACTCAAGTGAGGGTGTCTCGATTTTTGTCACATCCTGCTATGCTAATCACGATTTTGGAACGCTGGAAGCCGCTCAACTTTACAAAGCGTGGTGCTACATAGTAATAGATGATTTGGCTTAAAATGTGTTAGCAGGGGAGGACTGTGGCCAAGTCTGTTTTTTGTCTAATACTAAAAAACGCAATACTAGCTTTAATTTCAGTTTGGGAGACGTTCACTGTGCTGGTTTTGCTTTAGGGACAATCAAAGGGTTAAATCCAGCTGCTCCTGATTTAAAGGTGCGATATGTAACTCCACAGCATGGCATTAAACTAGTCTATTTTGCATTTATTCAATTAGAGGCAAAAATTCTCATTGTGAGTGAGACCGCCTTTCTGCAGAGCTACCCTTGTAACTTGGTCTGGTGGGGTTACCTGCTTGTCTCCATGGTGTTTCAATACAGAGATTAATGCCATACTGTGGAACATTCCAGGCAAAACAATAACATCTCAGTGGAAAATAGATATAGAATACAATACAATACAAAAGCTTATAGGTGACAGAAATTTGCTAAAGAGCCTTTGTTTCACCAGTGCTATAGGTGCCACACTGGTCTCCCACTGTTCCATACTGGCACTGTAGGATGGGTCAAATGCAGTGGACAAATTGCCCTACAAGCACAAGAAAGTACATTTAAATAAATATAAGAAAATTTGTACAATCTTGGATAGGCCAGCATGATTTGGGGAAAAAAAAATCAAATCCCTGACAAGCATATGGAGTTTATGTTTTAATAATAGGTTTACATTTTAAACTCATCCAGGAGTATTGACAAAAAGACTGAAATATGAACTGATAACACAAGAGTCACATTTCAGAACATGTTTGTACAGTTCTAAACTACAGGGTTAACAGTTTTAGTAAGCAGAATGAAATTGGATAGTAATTGTACTTAACAACAATATATCAAAATCAAATTGAAATTGCAATTTGAATTTGCACAATTATGAAATCCCAGACTGCAGTTATTTAGTTAATAGAATGTCCTTTGCAAAGAACAAAATGCTCTGCCTTTTTATAGAAAAAAATTGTGTTGTACTTGTAGTTTAGATTTTTGCAAACATGTTCTGAAATGGATGGGATTTTGGTATTAGTGCATCAGTTCATATTTTGGTCTTCTCTCAAATGTTAATGTTCTTGGAGTTGTTCAATGTGCACTTCAAAAATAATCCAACTACGAATCTAACTATATATCGCAAATCGAATCGTAACTGCGATGTTTGTCAGAAAAATCATATTTAGATATTTATCCAAAAATTGTCTAGCCCTAGTACTTAAAAACTGCAGTCTTTGCGATTTACTAATTGAGTTCATTCAAAGTGCAGTTTCGATTTTGATTGCGATTCATCTTGCAGCCCTAATCTTGGATGCTATTTGAACTACAGTCTCCAGCTAGCACCTTCTAATTCCTCTAGACTCGATACTCTATACCGATTCCGATACCACAATGATAATTAAAACACTATTTCTTCTATGTGCTCTTACACTTGTTCTGATACAGCTCAAGATCATTCTGAAACTATTCAGGAAAGCTTCATTTCTGTTTGTGAATGTAACTTTTCATATCAATACCTGCTCTAATGAGTATGTGGCTTCGATACTAGTTTTAGTATCGATTAACATCTGATTTTCAATACTTTTGACAACCCTAATTTGAACTGCAATCTTGAGCTAGTACCTTTTAATTCCTCTACTATCACACTCCCACTAGTTATCCAATTACCCCAATACAAGCTATCCTTTTTCATGGCCCTCCTCGCACTTTTTCTTACTGTGTCTTGTCTCATGTTATTGTCCGGGGAGCCCTAATCAGCGTCGGCCATCTTTAAGCAGTATACAAATGGCCAAGTTCACTGGGGCTGCCGTGCCATTAATTGTAAGGCCCATGATGTATTGACCGCACTGGGGTCAATACTATTCCACAGCACAACGCATTCAGTGAGATGGGGAGAGCTGCAGGAGCTGAGGTTCAGTGGAAGTGTGTGGAGAAGGGCGAGTCATACTGATAAAAGGACAAAAATGCTGTGCGGGTTGCTAGATTGAAGGTTCTATATTACGCAAAACTGACTCCTGTGAGTTTTAAGTCATGTTAGAATGTTGTTACGTCACCAAGAAACATACCTGGAGTTGTGTGTTGTTTCATTCACACGTCTGAGTAATCCTGCATTATTAGTTCGTCTACAACTTACAAATTCAAAATGCTCTGCTCTAACTTGTGATGTCATGATGTGGCAGTTTTCAAGTTAACAGCGACCTTTTATCTTTAGTTCCGTACATATTGGGAATTCCAGGGCTGAAATGATCCAAAAGATTCTAGTGAAGGTGTATGGAGTTTAAAAACTGTATTATCACATGACATCACAAGGTGTTTTCTGTTTGAGAGAAGAACTCAGCCTAAATATACAGGATTTGTGTGTTAAACATGTGTGAATGAAACAAAACACAACTCTGGGTATGTTTCCGATGAGGAAACAACGTTATAACATAGATTAGAAAATACCTTTTATAGGCAGCAAAATCGGATAACTAGAAAAATCAGATAACCCAAACATTAGATCTGATTTTTGGTGTGTGTTTACATGCACAAAAGAAATCTGACATATTTAATTCATTTGGAACACAAACTACAATGATTTTTTTTTTTTTTTTTTTTCCAAATTGCAAAACATTTTCTGTCGTTTATTTCTTTGCCACATTACTTTGCCATTTTTGCATAATTGTCCTGGTGACATGTCCTCCCATCAGATCCAACTGTCTACATGGCATTTCAATAATCTGACAACTCCAGAAATCAGATAATGGTCAGATTGTGCGTGTGCATGTAAACATAGCCTTTGATAACCCATTAGAGTGACCTGGAAAAGTCTGACAATAGTTTTTTCTTCAGTGAATCATCCTTGTTTTTAACAACAGCCTGTATTCTCAGTTTGCATGTTGAGTTGATGTAAAATTTAAAGTACCAGCTCTGCCTATAACTACACATAGAAGCTCAAAGGTATTGTAATAAAGAAGATCTAGTGATGTGACATTCGTGAATGAGTAGGCTCTTGTGAACGATTCCTTAAAGGTGCACTGTGTAGCTTTTATGGAGGGGTCCCCGTGGAGATGTTAATTGTCCACAGTATGGTATTGAACTAATCTGTCTTGCATTTCTTTATTACACGTGTTAAAATGCTCAAAAATACTGTATCTTAAAAAAAATCTAACCTGTAATTTGGCTTGCAAGTTTCCTTGGAGATTCGTAAATTGATGGTCATACCGTGGAGCATTCCAGGCACATCTCCATGGAGACAAGCAGGTGATGGATGCTCCATCAGACAAGTTACACAGTGCACCTTTACTGTGAATGGTTGGATTGGGAGCTCATTTTTTTCTTTCTAATTTTAATTTATATGTAGGACACACAAGGCGCACTATGTAACTTTTTGGCAGGGGGTCCATCACCTGCTTGTTTCTGTGGATATGTCATTACTCTGCATGGAATGTTCCACAGTATGACATTAAACAGCTCTACCTTACATTTATTCAATTACAGGTTCTTTCATAGCTCAAAAATACCTAGAGAAACAGACATTTTGACTGTGACTGGGGTTGCCTTTCCACTGATCTGACCTGTAACTTGGTCTGGTTTGATAGAAAGGTTTAATGCCATACTGTGAAACATTCCAGACAAAGCAGAGAAAAGCATTTGACGGACCCTCTACCAGAAAAGTTACACAACTCACCTTTAAAAGAATTTTTGAACGGCTCTTTTGATTCCAAAAGATTCAGATCCCATAAAAGAGCTGAAAGTCCCGTCACTAGAAAACACGTTTTTGGAGGTAGCTTAGCCAATTTTGATGCTGGACTTTTAAAAACTATAAAATACCAAACACACTTCCTTGAAAATAACTGATTGAAATTATTTTAGTTGG
The DNA here is from genome assembly GCA_029959045.1 of Taenioides sp. WSHXM2023. Taxonomy (NCBI): domain Eukaryota; kingdom Metazoa; phylum Chordata; class Actinopteri; order Gobiiformes; family Gobiidae; genus Taenioides; species Taenioides sp. WSHXM2023. Next base: position 35,057,348 of record CM057085.1, read on the forward strand.
TGCAAGGTTAAACTGGGTTGCTTTGGGTCAAAGTTCATGTACACGAAGAGATGCCTGTGCCCTCATTTTGGCCTGCAAGCTTATAATAGTCATGCACTTTGACCTTAACACAGTGTTCTATTCCATCATTATTCCTCACTATTCCTCACCTGCTGTAGTTAAACGCACAAGAAAATCGCTAAATATTGATTTTGCTTGAATTTATGTATCTGAATTTACGTTAGCTGCCAAATTGGTGGTGAAAACACTTCTGTGTGTTGTTTTTCCAGAACTCATTTGCTCTTTTGCATCGTGCGTCTTTATAGACTGATGGAAGCCCACACAAGGACAATATGCAAACCCAAATAGAAAAAAGCCACCAAATATGAAGAAAATGCGGAGAGCTTTTTAAGGGTTTTGTGTTTGTTTGCATTTTTGTTCTCATAGGACCCATTTACTGTGAGGAAACTGTTCAGACCAAAATTCCACTGCCCCTCCTTATACTGTTTTAGTTTTATTTATCAATTTTACTTTTTTTTTTTTGGAATTTATCTGATCTTCTCTTTCTCTCTCTAACTGTTTGTCTCTTCTAATGTATTTATAATCCAAATTTAATACTCCAAGTATGTAAAATGTATATGAATCACAGCAGGCAACTACTTAACTGGGCGGGGCTACTGAACAAACACAGGAATCAGCGCAGAAGCAAAGTAGGCGTCATGAGTTAGAGCTTCTTTCACAAAAAATAAACAAAAAACATTTGTCATCATAATATTACTTTCATTTTTTAATTAACATTATTATAATGCAACGTTTTATTTTGTTTATGCATAAATGGGTGAACACACTCCCCATTTCAAATCGAAGTATTTTAAACAGATCATAGTCTTCATCATTTCTCACATTGGATTCTGCATATAATTAAATATAAAATGAGTCAGCCTTTTGAACGGCTCTTTGAAAGGAATGGATCCAAAAGATTCAGATCCCATAAAAGAGCTGAAAGTCATATCACTACGCTGACTCATGGTTTGGAATCAGGTACAGACCCTTTAAAAGTTTTAGTTGACAGCGCATGTCTTTTATCAACCAAGAATTTCTTCATTCTCACACAACTCCAAATACTACCCAGTGGTGGAATGTAAAGAAGTGTAAGTACTGTAGTTAAGTATACATTTTAGGCATCTGTACTTAACTTAAGTACAATTTAAAGTGGATACTTTCTACTCCACTACATTTTTGAACAGGACTAAAAAGTATAAGTATTTTTTTTATTATTGTCTGAGACCTGCAGGGTTTATATTTAACATATTCATAATATGACTAAACAAAAATATACAAATAAAAACTACAAGAAAAAACAATAAACTTCATCACAAATATTTCTTAAAATCACTACATTTTAAGCTTTATTATGAAAATGCTTACTTTTTACTTAAGTTAATTTTTAAATGAGTTCTTTAAGAAAATGGATGGATTTCTTTTTCATGTGATATTTATACTTTTACTTGAGTTTTTTTTTTTTTTTTTTTTTTTTGACCTTTTACTGAAGTAACAGAATTGAATACTTCTTCTACCACTGGCTACTACCCAAACACCACTGTAGCCCACTGTACTCTCCCTCATTCTTTTACATTATACTGTATTATTACATTATACGTGTACACCAGCACCTCCGCTCCAGATGCTCAGGTGCCCGTCTCCTGCCCCGTCCCTATAGCTTCACGCTGGTGCCCACAATTATGCCATGATTACACAGAGCCGTGGTCCCAGCGAGCCACCGCTGTAGCTCACCGTCAGCTTCTTCATTAGCAGCACGCTGCGCACTTGTGCTTCATGGCCCATATCATAAGAAATCTGTTGGGTGGGAAGGGGCTCAGTGGGGAAGAGGTAATAACATAGACACATTTAGGGTTTTAGCACCGCAAGTCCAGAAGTGATGAATACATAGAAATGGAAAACTACAGTTACCCCCATGTGTGTTAGTTGTGGTGTTGTAAAGTAATGTTATGACTGCTATGTTTGTCTAAAACTTAAAACTTTGCATGAGACTAATTTTTAAAGGATCCATATTACGCTATTTTCTGATCTGTGTTATAATGTTAAGTGTTTCCTCATCAAAACATACAGGAGTTGTGTTTTGTTTCATTCACACATGTTTAATACGCAAATCCTGTATATTTAGGCTGAGTTCTTCTCTCAAACTGAAAACACTCTGTTCCACCTTGTGATGTCATGTGGTAATACAGGAAGTGCTCTACTGTGTTTTTATACTCCATAAACCTTTACTAGAATCATTTCGATGATTTCAGTCCTGGAATTGCCAATCTCTATGAAACTACACATAAAAAAACTTGCTGTCAACTTGAAAACTACAACTTCATGGCATCACAAGAGTCAGTTTTGTGTGATATTGGACCTTTAAACTATAAACTCAAGTTAAATTCATTATAAGAGTAACTGTCAGGACGCAACACTGGATTATGCTTTGAAGATCATTTAATTAGAAGGATCAAGCATTTAATCTGGTATTTTCAAAGGATAGACCACAAAAATGCGGAGAAAGGAAGGTTAAAATGGATTTCTGTAATATTGGCAGGTGTAGTGACTATTGTTGTCCACTACTTTTCATGATGCATTGCAAGAAATTTTGAATGCTTTTCACATTTTCACCTGCACCTACGAAATGTCATGGCCCCTATTTAGTGCCCTAAATTGGGGCATGTACAGTATACTTACAATTCTCAAATTAGTTATATTAAAATAGTTCAATGGCCAGCTATGATTGAACAATGCATTAAAAAAATAAATAAATAAAATCATCAATTATATCATAACTGGCATCATGGCTGAATCCAGTAGCTCTAGTGATGGTCATTTTAACAAAAAGTTTGGTGGTTTGATCCCAGGTCTGACCACTGCACCCTTTTCTGGCTGGTCAGGCAAACAAAAATGCAACGTAAAATTATCATAAACTATATCTGTAATTGAGATTGCGTTTGACAAAACTTTTCACTTCTAAACATGTGTGTTTGGATAGTTTACACCCATGTTGCTATATTTCCCAAGCTTGTGTACAAGTTCAAAGTAGCCAAACAGGTGAGGATGACCTTCTAGGGGTGCCTATATTATCCAAAGGACAACGCGTTGAAAATGTCAGCTATAGCAAGTGCGGAAAAAAAGAACCAAGAAATCCTACAGGACTTTTAAGAGTAGTTGGAGCCCACTATAGGATTTTCTATATTGAAAGTAGAAAATCAATGGCTGTCATTCCTTTAATTACACTCTCTGGAAATGTCTCTAGCCTGTTCTGGGATATAGGATCATTCTCAGATGCATTTCCTGAGTCATTCATATAAAAAGGTCATGATATAGAGTGAATAAAGTGGTAGGCGTCAGCAAAGAGAAGTTTTAATGAAAAATCCACTCAAGTATGTACACGGAAAAGGTACTTGCTGTTACCACCTCAGAAACATACCTGGAGTTGTGTTTTGTTTCATTCACACATGTTTGAGTGATGCTTTATTATTAGTTTGTCTACATCTCCAAAGCTTAAAATGCTCTAGTCCACCTTGTGATGTCATGAAACGGTAGTTTTCAAGTTAACAGCAAGCTTTTATCTTTAGTTCAGTAGATTGGAAAATCCAGTGGTGAAATTACCCATATGATTTTAGTGAAGGTGTATGGAGTTTAAAAACACAGTGGAGCACTCCTTGTATTACCACGTGACATCACAGGGTGGAACAGGGTTTTCTGTATGAGAGAAGAACTCAGCTTAAATATGCAGGTATGTTTTATTTTATTTTATTTTTATTTTTTTTTTTTTTAATGAGGAAATAACATTACAACAGAGATCAGAAAACGGTGTAATATGGAGCCTTTAAATCCTCTGCATAATAATTTAACTGCAATGTTTAAAATGTCAAATTAGAGATAAAATGTTGTAAATTCAATGTGATGTGTCATGCTTAACATATTATGCTTTTACAATATGGATATGGGGAGAAAAAATAGTTATTCAATTATTGTCCTGCATTTAAGGCTTGGGTGCTCAGAAAATTGCAGAGTTAAACATGTAGGGTTTATAAATGTCACATAACTATTTATTCAGCAACAAGAACACCTTCAAGAAAATCTGCTGCTACAGTGACATTTTGCGTGCCCAAGACAAATTTCCCTAGTGGGACAATAAAGTTAAATTTAACTACGAAGAGGCACGCTCAGTAATTCTTTGCGGTTCACAATGGACAAAAGTAATGAGGCTCCAAGTCTGAAGCAATATTTTGGAACGATTACCTGATGCAGATCATTCTATTTTTTTATTATTATTAATTTCACTAACCCAAACCTGAAAAAAGATGACTATGTTTGAAATCTTCTACCAGTTTTTAAACCATCATTTCATCTTAAAGCCACAGTATGTAACCTTATTTTTGACAAAGGACATGTTTTTTTCATAATGGTTGCACTGAAAACTATGTGTCCTCTACTGTTAGCGGGCTTGCATCTCCACAAACCTGACTCTTAGTTGGCCTCTTCCTGCTTGTTTCCATGGAAATGTTGTTCCTTTGGCTATAATCCCCCAGTTTGTCATAAAAAAGTATTTATCTCCATGCAGAATGTTCCAAAGTATTGTTTTAACTCTCTATTTCCATGGACTCATGCAGGTGACCTTCCACGTCCAGAAAGTTACATATTTTATTGTATGAGGCACAAAATTCTGTAGTAAAATGTAAATGAAATGAAAAAGACAAGTCAATCATCTAGCATAACAAAATAATAAATAATCTCCTAAAAATATTGCATACCACATGGAGTCCAGGTACCTCTGCTTGAGAAACAGAGCACCAAACCATAGCCTTACAATACATTTTATCACATTTGGAAGTCAGTCAACGCAAAGATATAGTTAGAAAAGTGCTCATTTGGGGCAGAGTATAAAGCAGGACTTAAGTATCCTAACACTGCCCAAGAAGTGAAGCATAGCCAATTTATTTTCACTTTCCAGAGACGACCTTACACTTAAGATCTAAAATGCAAATGCGTCAGTGACAGAGACAAATGAGCAGCGCTGGCCCTACCTGAGCTACACTCCCTTTTGTCTTCACTACAGACAGGCACAGAAATAATGGACAGATTTTTAACACAGTTTCTTTTCTTCGCCCTTTTTTAACAGTTGTTATTTTGTGGTAGATTTTAGGGTTGATGCCATGAGAAATAATGCAACATATGATAACTGTGTTAATAATTGTAATTATGGTGTAATTGAGTTTTTGATACAGTATGTAATATTTGAGCAAACAATGTGAATGACATTATTACTTGGCAAAATACAATACTACGAAAATATAAATAAAAAGTAGTGATCTAAGAAATTACTCAACTGACAGAAAAAATATGAAAGGTCTACATCTCCAAAGCTCATTATGCACCTTGTGATGTCATGAAGCGTTTTCAATTTTTAGGTTTTGTTCAGTAAAGATTGGAAATTCCAGAGCTGAAATGATCCAAATGATTCTAGTGAAGGTGTATGGAGTTTAAAAACACACTGGAGTATTACTATTTGCAGTATTACCACATGACATCATAAGGTGGAAGAGAGTGTTTTCAGTTTGAGAGAAGAACCTAAATATGCAGGATTTGTGTGAAGAAACTGTCTGGTAGATATCAAGTAGGAGTAAAAGTATTCTGTCCAAAAACTACTACAAGAAATACAATATTTAGAAAGTCGTGAACAGGAAATATGTATCAGAAAAGACTGTCCCTATTGATTTCTTAACTTCTGTTTAACCTTGGTTTGCAGAGAACATAATTGTTAGGATAAATTTAAGTTTGGCACAAGTGTGACTGGCAAACTCCCAGCTTTGAAGAACACTGTAAATCAGTAGCAGCCTCTTTAGTAAAAGGAATGAATGATTGACCAGGAAATGGAATGAGACTACTGTAATTACTACAGTCAAATAATTATTAATAGAGAGGGAGGGATACTTTATTGATCCCAAGAGAAATTCAAGTTTCAGCAGGAAAGGCCTCACTCTAACTCTGCTCTGGTGTTTCGGTTGGTTATGAAATGGTTCATTCCCCGTAAGTATTTCATCTGGAAGTTTTTCGAGCACATTTGCTAGCTCCTTAGCTAGCCTCTTACACAGTCTCCATATATATAAGTGAAAAACAAACAGTTCACACAATCCAACAGTTCCTTACTTATGTCCTGAACTGCACATTCAGCTGATAGAACTTTTCTTCAAGGTTTTAAGGCTTTAGGGTCTGATACATGGATAATGCGCTCACTTATAAAATAATATATAACTGCAACTGCAAATAAATCATATCTAAGTAAATAAACACAAGATAGAAGTTAATGCAATACTGTGGAACATTCCACACAAAGCATAAACATCTCTATGGACAAGCAGGCGGTGGACCCTTTACCAGAAAAGCGATGGAGCACTTTATTCATGTTCTATTTGCTTTAAAAATCATGTTTTGTTTTTCATTTGTAGCTTATACTTTTATAAGTTGACAGCAATGTCTTGCCCAATACTGAGAAGGAATCAAACCGTCAAGTCCAGGTTTGGGTGAACGTCTTTACTCATTGTGCTTCTACTTTCCATTTTATTTTGCTGGAAAACTTGTCTCATTTAGTCTATTAAAACTAGATGACTTAATCGATGTTAAAATTGGTGTTAAAATAATACTAACTACTTAAGACTATTACTTGGAGTGAGGCTAATAGAATATGATTACTGAAAAAAAAAAAAAAGATTATTGAGGCAGCCACTTCAATAATAGTGGTTAGAGCACTTGTCCACCAACTGAAAGGTCAGAGGTTTCCACTCTGTGTGTGTGGTGGTCAAAGAGGCGATGGCACAGATCGGCTGCCTCACTTTCATATCAGTCTAGCCCAGGGAAGCTCTGGTTTACTACTACAGAGTACGGATTGACTAGAGACAATTGCAGTTAGTATAGTGAGGGCCTGAGGTAGGTGGTGGATAAAGAACCACCACAAAAAACAGCTACTCTTATTTGAGAAACATGCAGTCCAAACCAAAGTCCTCCAGAAGAGCATCCTGAAGGATAGTCCACGTTAATGAACAGTCCGTTACTTGTGTCCTTTGAACTGCACGTGCTGCACTTCTTAGTTGGTTAAAATCCCATGATACAATGTTAAAAACTGAGCTCAAAAAACAAAACAAAAAAATAAAAACACTGCTCAGCGTGTGAGCCACGTAGCCACAAAAGCAGCCACTCCACTGCCAATTGAACTCGGCCAACCGATCCATCTCTAGTTTCAATACTATTGTTTAGCATCTCTATTTTCTTCAGCAATTGCACTTCAAAATGTATGATCCTGACAGGCCTAGTTTCAGTGAAAGAGTTGTCACTGGTTTGAGCTCTGGGGTCGACTAATGTGATGCTGTGAATGAGAGCACAGTCTGGTTAAAGACTATTTTCCTCAAACCTGATCATGTTTCCCTTCACATATCACAGCCCCTGCATCTCCCCTGCAGCCTGACTACATACAATGAAACATCACTTCCACTTTGTGCATAAATACTCTCTTTTCCTGGCATGTTCCCTCTGAAGATGACAACCCTATCTGCTGTACCCCTCTGCTCTCAATCTAATCAGCCCCACAGATACAAGGCAGTGGCACTAGCGCACAAAGCTGCTCTCTGTGTTGAAAAGAGGCTAACTTGGCAGCACTTGCTATCATCTCACAGATAATTGGAAACTAATATGATGGCTTAGGCTGGTCCAGATCTGTCTGTCTGTCCTCCTGCCCTTATACACAGTGATGGGAAGAATACTTTGGAAATGTCTTTAGTTACAGAATATTAAAACCCTACATTAACATGGTCAGAGTGCTGTATTCTGAATATTTTTACACCAAGTTGCATTATATCATAGTGTAAAAAAACATGATCTACAGTTACAAACAACCTTACTTTTGTTGCACTGTTTCTTATGCATTTATTTATGTCCAAAAAAATCACACATCCACGCACTGCAAGAGCTGTGTTGTTTTTTTTTTCTCACTCATACCGTGCGGATCAAAGCCAAAATTGAACTGCACGGTATGAAGTACAGTCATGTATTTTTTTTTTAAAAGGTGTATTGTGTAACTTTCCAGAGGAGGGCGTGCCACCTGCTTGTCACCATGGAGATTTGATTACGTTGTCTTGAATATTCCACCGTATGGCATAAAACACATTCTTTCCATAGAGGCAAACAGAAGATGCGGCTAAGCAAATTTACAGGTCACATATCTGTTTTTAAATGTCATATATCTGTTTTTAAATGTATGTTTGAGTACTACAAACACTCATGATGAAGGGAATGAACATTAGAGAAGTTTAATATCACCCATGGAAACACAGTTACACAGTGCAACTTCAATTTAGAAAAGTAACTGTAGCGGATACAGTTGCGCAAAATTAGAATTCAGAATACGTATTTTCGGTACATGTATTCAGTTACTTTCCAACAAAGCTTATGCACGCTGTCGACTGAACAAGTGAAGATTAGGACATTTTTTCACTCCTTGCTTTTCATTGACAAGTTGTAAATAGCAATGAGCCACTAGTGAGATTGTAGAGTGCGCCGGTTAGTGAGTCCATTTGCTAAATTATTAAGCTACATTTGGTTTTATTTTGGGTCAGCAGTAAAGTGCACTAACCCACACAATGGCAGGAATAGCAGTGGTGTTGTCTGTCTATTGCTTTAGCACACACAAAGTTTTAACTCTGATTTGGGTTTAAACGTGTCCATCCGTGAGAGATTTGAAATGACAACTGTAGAAAGCAGGGGCTAGAAAGTGGTAAATATTGTTGTGTTTTGGTTTAAGTTATTTAGCTCCAAAGATTGTAAGTTTCTGCGTAGTATCTTTATTTATTGGTGTAAAGAAACAGCAAATTCAGGGAAAAGATTAAAGGGACTCTTGTGAGCTTTAAGCCATGCTATAATGTCGGTACCTCCTCAAAAACATACCTAGAGTTGTGTTTTGTTTCATTCACACACGTTTGATTAATCCTTTATTATTAGTCTGTCTACATTTCCAAAGCTCAAAATATTCTGTTCCAGCTTGTGATGTCGTGAAGTGGTAGTTTTGACGTTAAAAGATCTGAATAAAACGGGACACAACTTCAGGTATGTTTTTGATGAGGAAACAACATTACAATAAAGATCAGAAAATTAAGGGCCCTTTAAAAGTGCATTATGTAACTTTTCTGGTATGGATTATTTCACCTTTTTGTTTTCATGGATATGTTATTGCTTTGCGTGGAATGGTATTAAACATATCTGTCGTGCATTTATTTAACTGCAGGTGTTTCGTTGTAAATCTCATTCCAGACAAAGCAATCAATGGAGACAAGCAGGTGGTGGACACTCCATTAAAAAAATGTTACATGGGGCACCTTCTAGTCTTGTACTATTTGATTTTGTTATTGTTTTTATTTGTGGATTATACTCTTAAAGGTTCGGAGAAGTCTTTTGCACAATACTGGTAGAAGGAATAAAACCATCACCCTTCAGGTTTGAGTGAGTCTTCACCAATTGAGCTAGTACTTTTCCTGTGTTTATGCAAGAGTTTAATTTGAATCTGAATCTTGAATTTGCTGGACACGTCGGTTCATTTAAATGTGCAAAAGAGGTCTGACCTCATGGCTGTGAAAATTAGTGTTAAAATATTTGGTTTTAGGTTATTACTTAGAGTGGAAGATTTGAGAATAGCCAAGTTAATAAAATATGATTATTGGAGAGACACTTGTCTGCCAACCTGAAGTTTGGAGGTTCCTTTGGATGAGAGAATTCTGTTTGGACCAAGTTCTATCTCTGTATCCTTAGGCAAGACACTTCCTCCACATTGCCAAGTATGAAGGTGGTGTGTGTGTGTGTGTGTGTGTGTGTGTGTGTGAGTAACTGTTGGGGGCAATAGTAAAGATTGGCAGCGTCATTTCCATCAGTCCGCCCCAGGGCAGCTGTAGCACTAGCGAGTACAGAATGAATAATTACTTGACTAAGCATAACATGGCTCTCTCCATATTGTTGTGTGAGTCACTCTGAATTGAGTTCTACACATTATCAATCTGGAATGTCTCTTGCGGAAAGCACAGAACGTCATGGTAGTTATTTGAACATGATTGGTCGAAGTGTCACAACAGCAGGACAAGCTGAAAAATCAAACATTTGTTACATCTACTTAAGATAAAAGCACACTGTCCACAAATGCACAAAGCGATTTACCTTCGGCATGTTTTTAAAGATCAAACTAGTCTATACTGATGCTAAAACAGACTGAAGTACATCTGTCAACATCATCATGTTTGTTTTGTTTTGGGCGCTTCGCCTTTGACTTCCGCACAAACCTGTTGCGCCCTATCGTACTACCAGGGTCAGGCCAAGATGGATTCTCGTGAGTTTGTGAACTCATAAATGAATGGGGTTGGGTACCGAAACTCAGTTCCAAGTGGGAACTGTCCAAAAAGGTTTGGTTACTACTGATACCAAAAAACTAACATTTGTTCGGTGCCAACCTTCAGTTCCTTAACTTTAAATGTTTGCGTCAATGAGACAATAAATACGCTGCACCGATTTATTGCGTCACGACTGCACCCTGAACAAACGAATGGTAGAAACAGCACTTACGTTTAACATAGTCCTACATGTGTCCAAACAAAGCAGTGTGTCATCTTATCAGTAAAACTGAAGAGCTGAAGAAAGAGTGTGCAAGGTGAAACTTATATCCACACATCAAGTCTTTTTTACAGTGTCTCTAAGTCAAAGTGATAATAAATCACATCCAGTCACAGTCTATACACGTTAAGTTGGAGCCAAACAGTTAATTTGAACCAAATTCCAGGTCCTGGTAAAAGCATAATTCCCAAATAAGTGTGGTAGTATCCAGTGTGAAGCGTGTGTCACATAAAGATGCAACCAAATGGCTACAGCTGAAGCCAAACAGATAATATGAACCAAAACTCCACCAAAATCCTCCTCCTTGTTGGTCCCAGTAAGACTGTAATTCCCAAATAAATGTGGTGGGTGTAGTGAATCCATTGTGGAGCATGTCGGTGTAAAGATGGATCCAAATGAGTCCATGCGTAAAATTTGTCATATACCTCCTCCTCCGTCCAGGTAACCGCATAGTAAAAGAGTAAAGCTGTTTATCAAAACAAAGAACACATGCTACTTTTTAATATAAAGTGCCGTCTGTATACAAAGAAAACAAAAGTGAATCTTAAGTGCGCGAGTCCACGTGAGGATCAGCTGTGCGCTCTGGTTCATTTACATGCTCATTTGGAGTTATAAGTGAACATGGTATAGTAGCCTACTCTGTTTTAAAATATGAATTAGCATAGTTATAAAGTAATTTAAGAATTGAAAACTATTTTCTTTGTAATTTGTTATTCATTTACATTTAAAAGATCCAGGCAATGAAAAAAGAACCGCCCAGGACCCGGTATCAAAATGCTGGTGTCATTAAAGAAAAAAAAAAAAAAAATCAAACAATACACAGCAATACTTACAAATATCGCAACAGTCCATCTTGCTGTACAAGGTTATGTAAAGCACAAGTATAAGACATCATTATTAGTCTAGTTCCGTTTTAGCCAGTCATGCATACAACTATCCATAATCCACTTGTATACATTTTACGTCCAAAGAGATGCCTGGCAGAGAATGTAAAATTAGGTAAGCAAGGAAACGACATGGACCACATGCATGAAACAGGCCCTACATTATAAAAACATATGTTGACTAAGGCTTTCAAGGGCATGTCTAACTGGCACATTTTGCATCGAAGAGAAAGGTGAAGGATTCTTCTCAAGTCTGGCAGAACACGATCATGCATGTGAATTGTCAAAGGAAAAAAGATTAGAAGAATACGAATATGGCTTACGGGGGCATTAGCGCTCCAAACTATTAAAGCTACCTCAAGTACAGTGTCAAGCAAGATACCATCTTTTCTAATAAAGCCTACCTATTATGCACGTGGGAATAAAAGCAGTGGGGTGTTTGTTTCATCGGTCTCCCGGGAAACAAAGTCAAACACAGAATATATTTTAAAAAGGGAAAAAAGAGACAGTTTTGACTAGAAACATCCTACGCACTCAGATTACAAAGGAGCGTTGCATTTAGATGACATCGTATATGTCATTATATATGAAAAAGACAAAACAGAATTTCTTAATATGCAGAATTCACAGTGTATTTCAAACAAGGCTGCTGCAGAGTTTTGGCATATGTTAAAGGGCCCATATTACACTATATATATTTGAGCTACAGTATAATGTTGTTTCCTCACAAACATACCTGGAGTTTTGTATCATTCACACATGTTTAATACACAAACTCAGCATAGGCTGTGTTGCTGTGTGCTCTACTGAAGAAAAGGTAAATGGTAACTGTTAATTGTTTGATTGATTGATTGATTGATTGATTGATTGATTGATTGATTGATTGATTGATGAATCCCACATAAGTCACATTTTAAAGGTGCATAACTTTTCTGGTGGAGGGTCCATCAAATACTTTTATTAGTTATCATTACTTTGTCTAGAATGTTTCACAGTATGGCATTAAACCTTTCTATCTTCATGGAGACCAAACCAGACCAAGTTACAGGTCAGATCTGTAGAAAGACAACAGTGCTCAGTCAAATGCCTGTTTTTCTAGTTTTTTTTTTTTTGTTTGTTTTTTGTTTTTAGCTCTAAAACTACCTGTAATTGAATAAATGTAAGATAGAACTGTTTAATGTCATACTGTGAAACATTCCAGGCAGAGCAATGACATATCCATAGAAACAAGCAGATGATGGACCCCCAACCAAACAGTTACATAGTTCACCTTTAAAGGTGAATTAAACGTAATCAAATTTGATCCATTAATCTAATGATTTACACTTCCCAACACACTTTGCAGAATGTGATCACATTCTGCAAAGTGTATAAATGTATAAATGAAAAGAAGTTAAAACTCTTGTCAAGCCTAATTGAAGTGCACCCGGTTCACCTCTGACTGTCCAATCAGAGCTCTCCTTTAGGAGCAGACACAGGTCAAACTCAGGGTTATAAAAATGTAAATAGTCATTAAGGCCACATCTCATTTCTCTTTCCTCGATTACTTCTCCTTGATTCCTCTCCTCGATTCTGCAGGAAATGGTTGAGGAAGTCCCGCCCACAGCGGAGACACAGGGAGGAGGATACAAACTCCTCACTGAGACCAGTAAAATTTGATTATTTTATGTGACGTCTGCCTCCTGAAGCGTCCCTCATGTTTACTCCTTCCTTACGTGTTTTTTTTTTTTTTTTGGATACCACTTAATATGACACATTTGATTGACAGCTGAAAAATGGAGGATTGAGGAGAGGAATCAAGGAAAAGGAAGTGAGGAAAGAGAAAAAGACACAGCCATAGTCTTGTGAAGTGAGATGAGTTGAGAAGTCAAATAAATCCTAATGCAAAATATAATTCAAATAATAATTGATTCATTGTCTAGTGTGTAGTTTTTGGATGTTAAAGTTGAGATTTATAATGGTTCATTGCAGGTGGACATCCAGAGTAGAAAATCTTGATCAAAATGGGTCAGATCTTGTTTTGACACCTAAAATGTGATACAGAGTTAACTAAAAGAAAAAAAAAATGCTTTGAAAATGTCTCTAAGTAAATGATCATGAGTTTAATTTCATAAAGTTGATCACATCTAGAGAAATGGTCACTGGACAATATGACTGAAAGTGAATTAAAGCTGCACCCGATTTTTTACTGTCTTAAATACATGAAAAAGAGAACTAGTTATTCCTCACTTACCTTATGCATTCAGGGAATCCTAATTAGTCACCACAATGACTTTATAAGCACTTTACACTAATCTCAGATATGCGATGTTGCTGTAATAACTGGAGAGGGGCTGTTACAGCTGCAATCGAGTTCTTTGCAAAGTTTTAGGAGCTGTTCACAGAGGGCTTCTCACCTTGTGAAAACACCAGTAGTCATCATCCTCGCAATCTCACGGTGCAGAATGTGACTACTGACGCAATATCCAGAAAGTGGTAAAACAGTGTTTTGTACAACTTCACAGTCTTGTGGTGGACAGTATAGTAACCAATGACGGCATCTGACAAATCCACTCCACCCATATACTTATTATAGTCCACCACTGAATCAGGCACTGAATCAGAAATTTTTATCTTGCAGTGCACAGTTTGACCACTGTAGGCCTTGTGCACTGTAGAGCACATAGTGACCTCAAGCTTGTCAATCCACTTGATAAACAAAAGACAGTCTTTACGAATCCAGCTTCTGGAGCACCACTAATGGAAAACAAAGGATATACAGTCACTAATCGGAAGCTACATTCCTGTTGTACAGTAATGACCACCAATTTAAGTGATTCTCACCTTGTCCGTGTGGAGTGTCACCTCTTTGGTTAAGTCGATGGCTCATCACTTTGGAGTACAGTGGATGGACCAGGCTGAGGGGAAGAGCTTCTGTAAGACCATAGCAATAGTCCTTAGTTCAGAAAAGCTAAACTAAAACAAATATTTGAATATCATAATGTCAAAAGCAGTCAGTCACTAATCTGAATCTCCATTCTAGTTGTACAGTAATGGCCACCAATTTAGACATGCAGACAACACACAGCAGACATAAAGCTAAAAGCTACTCGATTGCTGCATGAGTGTTTTCAAATGTATTTCACTCTGATGCTCTTCAGACTCAGGATCAAAGTGATTGTAAAGCAAAAAAGGGCTGAGGCGCTCAAGGGATTTACACAAATATTAATAGCCTGTATTATTTCATGGCAAAAAAACAAAAAAAAACGGCCTTACTGGGCTTTCATCAGGGCATGTTAAAAGAACAAAATGGCTGCCAGGGCTCTTTTATAATAGGAAGTTATATGATCTGTCATATGACTGAATCAAAGAGTCAACAGTGAACATGATAGTAACATCAAAGTCATCAGTAAATACATTAAATTAACAAGTTCATGATGTAAATTCATACCATACAACTAGAAAGGTAGGAGTAGGATAAAAACTGTTCACAAAAATAACAGTAAAATCTAAATTATTTAGACCAGGGAATTCTGTTGCTTCCAGGTTACCTTTTAGGGACTGTTGCTTTGTCATGGTGTCAATAATTAAGAATGCTCCTAAAAGTTTGATTTCTATGCACAATAATTTGACATCAATCTAGTTTTGTGAGATCTCTAGTAGGGTTGTCAAAAGTATCGAAACTTAGATACCAATCAATACTAAAACTAGTATGGAAACTAGATAACCATTTGAGTATTGGGTAAGTACCAATACTAAAAAAGTAACAGGACATAAAATAACTTTCCTGAATAGCTTTAGAATGATCTTGAGTTGTATAAGAACAAGAATAAGATGGTAATATATAGAAAGTACAATGATTTAATGTTGAAAATTGCATTGTATTGTCTAAAGAAAGAGTGTTTTCATTGGTATCAAAATCTGTATCGAGTCTATTCCTTAGTATCGAAACCATGTTTGAAATTTTTGTGTCATGACAACACTAGCAGGAAGAATGAGTGGAAAGAAAGTGCATTTAATGAATGGGAAATGTAGCTGGTTGCGATTGGCTGACAGTGACAAAACAAGAAACATACTTCCTGGTTCAACTACATCAGACACAATCAAACACACTTGTCTACCTCATAGTTTTTTCTCCTTTTTTCCTCACAAAAGTTGTTGATGTTCCTGGCTCAAACGTCAGAACTGCGAAAAGTCTCTACCGGTGTTCCCAGGCATACTCCATCTTGAGATTGCTATTGTGTTGTCCATAATATTTACTTGAATGCACCAGCAATTGTTGGCTCCAAGATGAAGAAAGATGATTGATGTATGTGCCGGTATAATCAATAGCCGGAGCGAATTATCCGTACGCTCCCTCGATCCATCTGTAAGGAATGATGAAAGAGTCCTCGGAAAACAAACAGAAAATGTGTCCAGCCCTTTTCTATTATGTCTCCAAACACACAAACATCGATACACGAGCATGCTATACCCATATGGGATCAACAGATGCTTGGCACGGAGGGAAATGGCTATGTTGGATAGCATATGTTCCACGTTGCCTCTCAGCCACTTTGAGTTGGGGAATGATTTCAAACAAAGCGCAAATTACACCAAAAATGGACATGTAAGTCTAACGCTAATTTATTATAAGATCATTTTTGTTGTGCTGTTGGTGAATGTGATTGTTTCCAAACACTCACGCACTCACCACATATCATATGAGGACATGGTTGGTGAAGTGTTTTGCCTATGAGCACAATGCGGTTATGAACCTGTCTAAGTGGGAATTAAACCGCGATCCTTTTGGTTTGTGGGAAAATATTGTAACTACCGAGCCACATCAAATCAATAAATAATAATAATAAATAATAATAATAAAACATAACTTTGAAGCTGATGGTCAAGTTGTTTCTGTTATAGTTTGCCGTTTTGGTTCTCAAGATGATTTTCCAATCAGAAAGCATAAGTTGGGTTGCCAGTTTAGCCATATCTAAATCTGTTGGTTTGAATCTAAAATGTTTCTCTCTAAACCCCAGCATTTGAAACCAATTATAATCAGTGCTAGTGTAGCCTCTGCAGCTCAGTGAGGGAAATTATGGAGCGTTGACATGAGGCTGGTCCATATACTGAGAATGAGAAAAACTTGTATGTGTTCTATATGCAGGTTAAGGCACGGGTAATTCTTTTTGAAACTAGCTAGAGTGCAGACTATATACTACATACTACATACGTACCTTTACCTTTAATCCCATACCTTTAAAGGGCCCATATTACACTATTTTCTGATCTATGTTATAATGTTGTTTCCTCATCACAAACAGACCTGGAGTTGTTTTTCACACAAATCCTGCTTCATTGCATTGAGTTCTTCTCTCAAATGGAAAATACTGTTTCAGCTTTTAATGTCATGTGGTAATACAGGAAGTGCTTCACTGTGTTTTTAAAGTCCCTACACCTTCACTAGAATCATTTGAATAATTTCAGACCTGGAATTTCCAATCTCTGCTGAACAAAAGGTAGCTGTTAACTTTGGCTTCATGACAGACTAATAATAAAAGATTACTCAAACATGTGTGAATGAAACAAAACACAGCTCCAGGTATGTTATTGAGTAGGTAACAGCATTATAACATGGCTAAACGCTCACAAAAGTCAGTGTTGTGTAAAATGAGACCTTTTAAGTATAGTTTATTTGTACAGACTTGAAAATGAATGTCTGTAGTTGTTATATTTCTGTCCACACAATAGGTATTTCATAAGTGTATGGTAGATTAGCTAGCAATTCACACACTTGGCAGTCCAATACTGTTTAAGTCAAGATCATTTTATCCTGCTGGACGCAAGTGGTTCCTATAAGAGAAAAGAAGACTACTCATTGTGGAATATACAAATCATTTATATAGGACCTTCACTAGCCTGACCACTTGTTTTTATGGTTTAGATAATTGCATTTTGTCTAAGTGTAGGAGTTGCAAAAGAAATGACAGTAAATGTTACAGTGAACATCACAGAATGAGAATAGCTTTACATTTTCTTACCTTGGAAACTAGGTCACAACAAACCTTAATACATAGTGGGCAAGGGTTGGCGGTTCGAATCTCACTCTTGACATAAACATCATTGGTAGAGCTGTCGTTGTGTCCTTAGACAAGAACTGTTTCTGGTGTTCCTCAACCTTAACCTAAAATAAGGGCTTATGTATTTATGGAAATTTCCCTACTCAACAAAAATATATTTTTGTTAATTACTGTCATTTCAAAGCTATAGTATGTAACTTTCTGGAGGTGGCATGTCACCTGCATGGTTCCATGGAAATAGAAAGTTAAAACCATATATTACTACTGCTATATTTCATGCCATACTGTGGAAGATACAGTTATAGTGATCTTTTTCATGCCAGATGCCAATTATTTATAATCCAGAGAAACTGATGGCCATATAGTTCTCACTACTCCATAACCTTCTTCTACTACAATGTTAGCAGTGTAGTCACGTGTTTGCAGCTTTAAGTATTAAAATAAAGCTTTATGTATGTATTCTTTATGCTTTATGCTTAAACAAAATATGAACCTGTTGCAATGATGAGATATTGAACTTTGTACAAGATGCATACTGTGTCATATACAGCTAAAAATTGTCTCAACAGATGTACATGACAAAAGTATCTGACAGTGAAATTCATTAAACCCCAAAAGGCCTTTAGATTTGTTCCTTTAAACCTATCAGGTCTGATTGATAATAGGAGAAAGACATTTTTCTTCTGCTGACCTTCACTGTGCCTTCTATGTTTCCTTGATTTAAGAATGTTTGATGAGGTTAGATGTCTTTCTGAACAAGATCCCTGTTTAACACCAGAACAATTGAAATTAAAATGTATTTTGTGATGTATTCAGTTAATGGTCCAATTGTTGGGTTTCAGATGACATAACAACATTACACGTTTACTACAGATGGGGCAGCTAATGAATTGGTGAATTGACTGAAATGCCCATTTGTGTTGTAATATAGCAGTCACTAAAAGAAATTACCAGGTTAAACTTTTATCTTTTGGATATTTCATGTGAACACAATCTAATTAATAGAAACGAGTATGATCTGAGAGTATTACATCATCAGTCTGTATTCTGAATTCCTTCTTGTTAGGCGGCATTATATTATAGTAACAGTATTAAGTAACAGTAACTGTATTGGAATACAGTTACTCTGACGTAAGCATTCTGAATATGTATTTTCCATACTTCCCAACATTGCTCTTTGAATAATTTTTTTTTTTTTTTCTGCTTGTGTCTCCCTCCCAGGCTCTGCTCTGCGGCGTCGCTGGCTAGTGGTCCAACTCCTGATGCAGGTATGGTTGGCGGCGAACCCCTCCCTGAGTGAGCGCCCCTGCCCCAAGAGCTGCCGCTGTGATGGCAAAATCGTCTACTGCGAGTCCAGCGCCTTTCGCGATGTGCCCAAGAACCTCTCCGGAGGCTGCGAGGGCCTTTCTCTCCGCTACAACAGCCTGGCCAGTCTACGCGCTGGACAGTTTGTCGGTCTTAACCACCTCATATGGCTCTACTTGGATCATAACTACATCGCCACAGTGGATGCGGCGGCATTCCAAGGAGTCCGCAGACTTAAGGAACTGATACTAAGTTCTAACAAGATCACTTCTCTCCACAACACCACATTCCACCCCGTACCTAATCTTCGCAACCTGGATCTGTCCTACAACAAACTACAAGCCCTCCAACCCGGGCAGTTCCAAGGGTTGCGCAAACTTCTGAGCCTTCACATACGCTCAAACTCTCTGAAAACTGTCCCGATGCGCCTCTTCCAGGACTGCAGGAATCTAGAGTTCTTGGATCTTGGCTACAACCGCCTCCGCAGCATCACTCGCAATGCTTTCTCCGGCTTGGTCAAACTCACCGAGCTGCATTTGGAGCATAACCAGTTCTCAAAGATTAACTTCTCCCATTTCCCTCGTCTCTACAATCTGAGGGCATTGTATTTCCAGTGGAATCGCATCCGCTCCATGAGCCAGGGTCTAACTTGGACCTGGGCCTCCATCCAGAAAATGGATCTGTCCGGTAACGACTTAACGGAATTGGACCCAGTGGTTTACCAGTGTCTGCCCAATCTCCAAACATTAAACCTGGATTCCAACAAGCTTACCAATGTGTCTCAGGAGGTAGTTGACGCTTGGGTATCCTTGACCACCATTAGCTTAGCAGGAAATGTTTGGGACTGCAGCCCGGCCATCTGTCCTCTGGTCGGCTGGCTCAGGAATTTCCGTGGTGCCAAGGAGACCACTATGATCTGCGCCTCTCCCAAGAAAGCCCAAGGAGAGAAGGTTATGGACGCCGTTGAAGCGTTTAGCGTATGTCAACTGTCACCTTTGACCACTCTCCGGAGCAGCCCGCCCACCCCATCCAACCTTCCCGCCCAAACCGAAAAACGTCCCGTCATTGTGGCTATCCCAACCGGATCTGGCAAGCGTGGAGGGTCCCTTCAAGGTCCCACATCACCATCTGCCACCCCACCTGTTGCTTCGCCGCCCGACCAAGAACTGGAACCGGTCTCCTTCCACAAAATCGTAGCAGGGAGCGTCGCACTGTTCCTCTCTGTCGCCATGATCTTACTGGTGATTTACGTGTCTTGGAAGCGTTACCCCAGCAGCGTCAAGCAACTTCAAGAGCATTCAGCGGCCGCTCGCAAACGCCGTAAGAAAGCTAGAGAAACGGAACGCACACTCAGCTCCCCACTCCAGGAGTACTATGTGGACTACAAGCCGACCAACTCCGAGGCCATGGACGTGCTCGTCAATGGGACCGGACCATGTACCTACACCATTTCAGGCTCACGAGAATGCGAGGTATGACCCACTCTGCCATCGCCATTCCCTCCAAATCATACCATGCTCTCATCGAAGCGGGATGAGGTAATTTCTTGCTTGCTTGAGATGACAGATGCTAATTTTTGTCTTTTCGGAAGTCTGCTACTTGAAGGCTTAGTAGCGCAAGGTACAGAAAACAGCGGATTTGTGGATTATTTTGTTGTCATGGAGAGACAGTTGGTTTGCTGGGATGTAAGTTTGTTTTGGATGGAGTACTATAAATGGAACGGATTACTTTCTTCTTTTAAAATCTTTCCTAATATGACGTAATCTGGCACATAAGATAACGTGTTTGTGTGCCTGGTTTTGTATGTGCTATGTTCACTATTTGCCATGGTGGAACATAGCTTGGACTTGGCTCTAAATGCAGAAAGTCTGTACCTTGTTTAAAAGGGTATTATTGTTATTGTGCTATTTCTTACTACATTTTCCTATCTTTTTTTTCTTACAATTTAAATGGGTTATGGATGAAAATAAAAGCAAATTAAATTGCTTTTACCTATTCCCACAGGGAGGATATAACTAACTATATGCAGTGCAATGCCATTCTCAATGCACAGCGCTCACCTGGTTTCCTAGCAACTATCCTTATTAAAATAAATAAGGAAATACATTGTTTTTTTAGTAGGATGCTAACCATATTGATATTGCATATTTAATTTAATTTTTATGTTTTGATTTATTTATTTATTTACATGACAGGAGTTATTAAATATGGTCAATGATAGGAAATATTTGTACACACGTACATATCTGTATTAATGCATCGGTTCTTTGTATTCAACAGGGAACAATGGACTGGAAACTACAGTTATAGCAATGGTCAAAATATGCACAAAAAATTACTTCTGCTGTTAAATGTGCTAACTATTTTTACACATAAAAAAAACACAAAATGTTCAATTTTTTTTTTTTTTTTCAACAAATCAAATAATTTTACAATAAAATGCAAAAACTTAAATGCAATGCTTGTTTACTTCTTGAAATCTTAAGAGTTGACTAATTCATATTAACTTTACACATACGAAAAGTGAAACGACGATAATAGATAATGATGCTAATTTATGCCACTGGCACAGTGACTCTAAAGCAGGATTATCCACAAATGGGTATTCTAAATGTACAATTAAAAAAAAAAAAAATTCAACTTCAGCTAAAATCTAATCGTATCTACAGAAAAATTACAAAAAAAAAATTCACACTATTACAAAGACTACTACAAAGTACTCATGATAAATATTGACCCCCTCAAAAAAATTGTTCCAGCTCTCATTTATAAAACATCAAGTCGATGTAGCCTACTTGCATCCATACTTTTTCCTCATATTGATACTTTGCAGCTGATGTCATCAACATTCCCTGAAGATGTGATGCTAACTGTAGGTACTGCTCTGTCTGAAGCTCTGTTACTCAAGTTAGACTTAATTTGATCATGAAGAAGTGACTTAGTTGGAACAACAAGAGAGCTGATTTGTACGTTAAACAAGTCATCCATCCATTTTTTTCAATTTATTCAGGGCCAGGTCGTGGGGGCGGCAATCTAAATAGGGACTCTCAGACTTCCCTCTCCCGAGACACTTCCTCCAGCTCCTCCGGTGGGACCCCAAGGTGTTCCCAGACCAACCAAGAGACATAGTTCCTCTAGTGTGGAGGGACGCTAGACACGGTGTTAAACAAGTCCCTCTCAAATTACCATTACAGTCACAAGATTGAATTTTTTGTTGTTTGTTTTGTTTTTTTAATCGAACACCTAAACAGGACCAAGAACACTCGTGATCATAAAACTTATCAGGCTGTGTTTGCTGATGTTTGTGCGTTGTGTCACCATAGTAACTTCTGAACATTCCACCATAGACATACATGCAGCAGCCCCCAGCGCGATGTCACTGCAAAGCATCAATATCCATGGATTTCAGGATGACCAAAAATTACAGCATAGCGATTAACAATATAAAATAACATAGCTTTGGAATATGGAAAAGTTCACAAAATATTGCGTATAACGGGAAGCCATGATTGACTCCTTCCACTGCAGTTGTGTTGTTAAGCTGAGAGGAGGCACTCACAGTCTGTATTCTCATTCCAGTGGAGGGCAGGGTAAGCGGATACAACATGTCTGCCGTGATTTGTGGTCCTCTTCTGCAATCAAATCAGCCCGAGCACTCTGACTTTGCATATTTCGGCGCAGTCTGCATTCTCGAAATCCCGGTAGCCACTGGAATAAATGAAAACCACACGCCCTGTCTTCTCTTTAAAGTGCCTATGACATGTTTTCATGTTTTGCTAATTATTTAATGGTTATGTGGTGGGATAGTTGTACTAAATGTTTTTCATAGTTTTACATCAGTTTGTGGGGGGGGAAAAGTTTAAAAGAGTACAAAAATATAGAAAGTAATATCTCTTCCTATGTCACCAACACCGAAAATTCAATTGAAAATGCAGAGACAATGCACAATGAACATTTTTTCCATAGACTGTATATAAATGAACATAGCTAACTAGGAAGTGTTCATGGGGGCGCTTCCGGCTCCATCGACTTCCAACTGACTTTACATTGTAAAATTGTCACCTCTCTCTATAACTGCTGCACTGAGCCTCATCATTTTGGTCTTAAAATGTTCGTATTAACTCGCTCTACATGATCCTGGTGTTTTTATTTTGCTATTTTGTACGTAAATAAATTCCTATTCCAAATTTAACGCTTATAACTGCTATCCCCATGAGCTTCATTTGACTGGAGCCGAACGCTATTGGTGACGTCACACTCCCTTAGTCCACTTCTTTATACAGTCTTTATACAGTCTTTTTTCACTGTTTACTGTTTAAACAGCTCATTACAAAAACTTATAATCATTAAGGAATTACCTCCAAGCAGGAAGTAAAATTCTAAACTATTTATTAAAAAATAAATAAATAAATAATACAATTAATACATGAATATAAAATTGAGAGCAAAAACCAGCACTACTTTTACTAAAATCTTAAGGATAATTAAGCTAATATATGCTAATACATGCATTTTAAATTAGATAAAGCAGAAAATGTCTGCATTTATAGCTATGTCTCTCGAACGCTTAGCAAGCTCATAAAGCAATCTATAAAGTAGTAGTCTGGCACTGATAGCATGTACTGGTCTAATAGTACAAGTGGCTTGAGGCTTTGACCAGCCTTTTCTCCTCACCACACAAATAGGCCAGTAATATATATGTAAAGAAATGTTGCTTAGTGGCAGGTAGAGTAATGCTAGTCCGTTAAATGAAGCTGGAATGGTATAATTATATGTCAGGTGCAGGGAAGGGAGTGAGACATGAGCAGACAGGATTCCCACATTACCACTGTCTGTAGATAGTGGATTAAGGAGTCGGACTTCAAAGTGTGTTTCTTAATAGGTAAGACTAGTGCACTGGTTGTAAAATGGATTTCACTTACAAGTATCTCCTAATGTATGTTTAAAGCCAAGTACTTGCAACAACTACGTTAGCCTATTTTTTAACATTTTCTTCAGATAATTTTTATTTAAGAAAATGAAAAAAATAATACCAATATAGCAATATAAGGCATTATAGAGTAGGGTTGTCAAAAATCACAGTCTATTGTCTGAAGAGAGTTTTTATTAGCATTGTGGTATCGGAAGTGGTATTGAGTATCGAGTATATTCCTTAGTATCGAAATCAAGTTTGAAATTTTAGTATCGTAACATTAGAGTGTTACAAGTGTCAGAAACGTTTATGTCTGTGCATTCAACACATGAATTACTTTACTTCATTTACTTATACTCAGTTGTCAATGCTGCCAGTTCATTCAAATAATGTTCAATTTGATATTTTTTCTCAATCTCAGTATTGCAATATTTTAACGTCGGGGTTGTATGATCTATGGTGTATGATGCTATGGACGACATACAAGTATTCACAGTAGTTTAATACTTGGATGTTTATTGTGTGAAGCCTGTGAAGGCGTTAAAAACATTACTGGGAAACTATTTTTATTAGTTTCTTTGAATAATATGATCTCAGACTTCTCAGGCATTAGATATATGACATGTTCACAGGATCGTTACAATACATCTGTATTAATAATGAACATGTGCTATGGCATTTACTCAGTGTGATTTATTCTCTAAACAAACATAGGTGTGAAACAATGTACTGGAGCAGTGTTTGAACATATATATTAGGCATATTGTGTAACTTTTCTGGTGGAGGGTCCGTCAAATGTGTTTCTTCATGGAGACATTATTGCTTCGTCTGTAATGTTTCACAGTATGGCATTAAACCTTTCAATCTTCATGCAGACCAAACCAAACCAAGCTACAGGTCAGATCTGTGGAGAGGCAGTCAGAATGCCTTTTTTTCTGGGTAATTTGAGCTATAAAACCACCTGTAATTGAATAGATGTAAGGTAGAAACAAGCAGGTGATGGACCCCCAACCAGAAAGTTACATAGTGCGTCTTTAATATTAGAAAAATCTGAGTGATCTTGATTTGCATGAAAATGAGAAGGCTTTTAGAATGAGGTGACATCTATCCGTTCATCCATTTTAATTAATGATCTGCAAATGTATTTATGAAGCTCAAACAGATAATTATGTGATTTGGTATGGCATCATTATAGCTCTATTAGAATTTTAGAATAGTGTAGACGACTTTGATATTCACAATT
Source organism: Taenioides sp. WSHXM2023 (assembly GCA_029959045.1). NCBI lineage: Eukaryota > Metazoa > Chordata > Actinopteri > Gobiiformes > Gobiidae > Taenioides > Taenioides sp. WSHXM2023. Next base: position 35,082,410 of record CM057085.1, read on the forward strand.
GTGTGTTTGTTTCTAAACTGACACTCTTAATTACACTCAATTAAAGGGGCTGTACCTGTTCTTTTTTTGTTTGTTTGTTTTTTTCACGTGTATTTGAGCAAAATGTGTCTTGCCGCAGTACAGATATATTTCATAATAACTCCCACTGTCTACTTTTAGTTGTCTGAGAATCAGGAAGTGTGGTTAGCATGCTAGTTGTTGTTAGTTTTACCGTGATGGCAAAATTCCAATCTGGCCAAACTCCACTCTTGTGAAAAGCACTTATAAACTCATCACTGTGAATAATTAGGATGCTAAAATGCATAACGTAAGTTTGGAATAATTTTGGACCACAGTAAACCATTTAAAATAAACTAGTTTTGTTTTAAGACAGTAAAACTCTTTTTTAAAACTGATCTGTTATAATGTTGTTTCCTAATCAAAAATATACCTAGACTTTTGTTTTGTTTCATTCACGTATGTTTAACACACAAATCCTGCATATTTAGGGTGAGTTCTTCTCTCAAACAAATCTCTGTTCCAACTTGTAATGTCATGTGGTAATGCAGGAAGTGCTCCAGTGTGTTTTTAAACTCCACACACCTTCACTATAATTATTTGGATGATTTCAGCCCTCAAATTGCCAATCTCTACTGAACTAAAGGTAAAAAGTAGCTCTTAACTCGAAAACTACCACTATATGACATCAAAACTGGAACAGAGCATGTTGATCTCTGGGGATGCATACCCTAAAAATCCAGAATTACTCAATCATGTGTGAATGAAACAAAACACAACTCCAGGTATGTTTTTGAGGAGGTAACTACATTCTAACATGGCTTAAATTCACACCTTGAGTGCCTGAGAGTAGCAGCAGGGTCACCGTAGCACCTGGTATTTCCTTCACTTGTGGATCAATAAAGTTTGTCTAAGTCTAAAGCTCACAAGAGTCAATTTTGCATAATATAGGACCTTTAAGACTTAAAATGATTTCAAAATTGCAATGGGCGTGCTAGCTTCTACCCCATATTTTCGTCTTGTCTAGTGCCCCCAGCTATTCCGCTTGCCCTATTAATAGACATATGCAGCATCATACAGAGTGGGTGGGGCTTATTCTTGACCTAAAAAGTCCATTGTGTGGGTTCATATAGCACATTGCATACACCCTTTGCATCGGCCCAAAATGGAGATCATGCATCGCCGTAAAGCATAACATTTCACATTATAATTATAGCCTTGACAATTAGCTGTTATCTTGGCTAGACTCAACCTGCTAATTTGCAAAGGTTTTTTTATACTGTGACCCCAATTAAATATGAATTGCAGCATGGAATAAAAGTACATAGATGTCATGTGATGTGAAAGAAACTGCCAACACGGGGTATATTAACCATGACGAAAATGCTAATTATGCTATGTGCTAATGGGGTCCCAGAATGGAAGACAATGAAGAGTTTTTGTTTTTTGTTTTTTTTTTATTTATGATATACACTTTTTTATAACTGCCAAGTGGGAAAAAAGGGAATAAAAGGAGATATATAAGACCAATATTGTAACTATATCATGTATATTACTCATACTCTGGGTCCTAGCTATAAAAATCACACTTACAAAATACTGGCAAGGGGTGCTAAGTGTGCATTTATTATGAAATGGTATGAATTTTAAAAACACAGAGGAGCTTCATGGATTAAACAGTTTGCAGTGGTCCACAGTTATTCCTTAACAAACCTGATTATTCACAGTGATGAGTTTATAAGCACATTTCACAAATTTCAGAGACTAAAGTAGAGTTTTGCTGTCACAGTAAAGCTAACCACAACTAGCATGGCGACAGCGTACTTCCTGCGAGGACAAAAATCGGGTACTGCCACTTTAAGAAGGAGAAGGACCAGTGGTGGAAGAAGTACTCAGTTTAAGTAAAAGTACAGATACTGGTAGAGATACAGTAAGTAAAAGTATCACATGAACTAGTCTACTTGAGTAAAAGTATTAAAGTATCCATTTAAAAATGTACTTTAAAAATAAGAAGTAAAAGTATTTCGCACAGATTTTGAGAGCCTTTTCAGCAGGTCTCAAACTATAATAAAAAATACTTGCTTTGTCTAGAATGTTCCACAGTAGAGATTAAACCTACCTATCAGGAGGGAGACAAGCAGGTTACAGCACTACGCTACACTACAGTTCAGATCTGTGGAGAGGCGCCCCTACTCACAGAAGGATTTACTGTAGTTGAAAAAAAAAAAAAAATAGAAACACCTGTAATGAATAAATGCTAGATGGATATGTTTAATGCCATACCATGGAACATACCAGGCAAATCAGTAACATCCCCATGGAGACAAGCAGGTAGCGCACCCTCCACCAGAAAAATTGCACAGTGCACCTTTAATCTAACTTTTTTGCTGAAACTGGCATTATGATAAAATTACATGACAAAATCCCTCTATACTTCACACGGTATCTATATAATATGCAGCCGCCTTCACAGCTCACGTACAGAAATGTCATTGCCTTCCTGTAGTATCAGCAGTTATCCCGGGCCTGCCTCCATTTTGTTTCTTAAGCTATCTCTTTGAAAATGCCTCTTCTCTCAGGCCTTATCTGTGGGGCCTGTGTCACCTGCACAGTGTAGCAGGGAACTATCAGTCAGAGCTTCGCAAAGTTCATCTAGAAAACACTCCCGTCTTGTTCCAACATTTCCTCTCTCCTTCACGCACATAAATCACAGAGGTACATTGCAACGTCACCTGCTGCCACAGCAACAACAGTTTGGAGGGTTTTTTGGTGATTCCTGGTGAGAATGAAGAAAGTCTGGGTAGTTTTCTGGATTAGATGTAATGCTGTTAAGTAATTTGGTAGATGTACATCTTTATTGCAAAAGAAAATTCTGTCAACAGGACAAAAGTTTGAGTGAAAATGTTTCACCACTCGTCCAAGTGGATTCTCCAGTTCTGGGGCCTCATTTTTAAACGACTTTTCCTAAGCTAGTGTGTATTCCTGGTGGCCACCAGAGGCGTGCGCCACGTAAACTCCAAATTGATAACACCTTCTGTGCACACTCCACCAGGCAATCTGTGCTTCATAGATTCCACCTGCAGAATCTGCGCACGTGAACCCGCGTCATGCCTTCTCCACACCTCCACTTCACCATAAAAGAAGCATGCATAGTGACTCATGAATGAGATTCACCTAAACATAAGCCGATAATGAGTATGTTTGATCGAGACACGCGGGACAAAGACGGAGGGGGAGACGCTCCACGCACCACCATGCAGTCATGTCAAAGGCTTAAACAAGGTTTTACAAATAAACACTAAATTCAAAGTAATTGCAACAACTGATCTCTTAATTTAAATTAGAAAATGACGTCATAATATTTAGGCAGTGCATCTTTGCAGATATAGCCAAATTATTTTTCGCTGTTTCAGAGTTTTATATTTGTAAGTGTGCCTATAATATGTGTGTGGGGACTGGCAATGTTTACGCACATAGATACATGTACGCGGAGGTTTGAGTGGTGAATGATGCAAGAGATTCAGATGCCCTAGCTGAGAGAGCAAAAGGAGCGAGGCCAGGGGACGAGTGCTTTGTTAGCACGTAACACATCAGACACATATCAGGCGCTCTTACTCTGCCAACAAAAGTCCATGTGGCACATCCAAACTCTGCTTACCTCTGTGAGTGCGCGGGACTGGGTTGGGACAGGCACAGACATTGTGGCCTTTATTTAGACAGGGAGAGCCCTTAAGAGCAAGCTCTCATTTGGAGTAGCTCCCCATTACACAAACATGCAGAGGATATTTTGGGTTCGAGTCAGGTTCGGCCAGTAAGGAAAGTGTTGCTTGCAGACATGGACCAATTTGGTGCTCAGTATGTAAAGACAAAAATAAAAGTGTCGAAGCTTCATTAAACCAAAGCCTTGTCCCTGTGCTCCTTCTGAGGAAGAGTTTTCCCTCAGGTCCGCACGTTATTTAATCCTCTCTGTGTTGGGTCACAGCCACAGACAGTGTGGACTGCTGGAGACCCAGCGCTGTACCGGGGAAGTGCAGGCGCTTGCGCACGACAGGTTTTAAATCATCAAGATATTGTCAAGAATAATCAGTGGAATAAACAGCCCTTCTCCATGTTTTGGCTAACCTCTGCTTAAATGCGCAAATCTAAATGTAATTATTTTATATACATGAATTTTCTGATGATTTCCTGATGAAACACTTCCTCAGACTCTTTTCACTTCTGCTCCTCTCCACGAGTGTCGCTTTTTCCCCGTGTCTCCAGACTTTGCAGAGAGTGTAAGGCAGGGTCCTAACTGCCGTAGAGATAAGCAAAGTGCTGCGCTTAGAAGGAGTTTTGTTAATCGGTGTTGGTGTAAAGAGCACCTACACAGAACTTAGTGTGTAAGCAAGCTTACCAGGCCCCTGGTCTTAACTGTTCGCTACTAAGAAGTTTAGGCTAGCTGAGAAATTTGGAAGAAATTAGAATTACATGAGAATTGACAAAAGGAGGGGAGGAGGCCCCGGGGAAGACCCAGGACACACCGGAGGGACTATGTCTCTCAGCTGGCCTGGGAACACCTCAGGGTCCCCCTGGAGGAGCTGGAGGAAGTGTCTGGGGTGAAGGAAGTCTGGGAGACCCTGCTTATACTGTTGCCCCCATGACCTGGCCCCGGATAAGCAGAATAAAATGGATGGATGGATTGACAAAATTTTAAGAATTTTTTGGATAGATTAGGGTAATTGAGAGAGAAAAAAAATTATCTGTCTTAACTGTCTTGAAAACATGTATGGATTTCAAAATGTATATATTTTATTAATATCTTTTAAGTTTTATAAATAGTTGGTTTGGTCATTGTAGGAATCCGGCTCTTGAAATATGAATTTAAAATATAGCACATAACAAATAAAATAACATATTTAAATGCATAATTAGCATGGAAAGGTATAGTATGTGCCATATGATGTATTTTTAAAATGTTAACTGTCAGTCAAACGTGAATTCCTCTAACTAGAACAACAACAGGGCAATAATTACAAAACTGAATTGTATAACTGTATTTTATCTTCAAGACATTGCCCCCTTATGGCTCCAGTGATTTCAAAACCTTCACAAATCACTCCAAAAATCACCTTTAACTCCAATTTCAGAGTTGTCAGTATTAGTAGAAAACACATAGATTTTCCAACAGAATTAATTTCAGTCCTATTTCTTCTCCTTGATTGTTCCTTATAACCCAGTAGGATCTCTTGACCTGGACAGGCATTTTCTAGCCTCTAAATCAAAATGGACTCCATCTTACCCCCTCCCCCTCAGTCCATCTTCACTGCAGGGCATCTCATACGCTTTGATCCCCTGTTCTTCAGTTAGCCCTTTCATCCAGGGCACCGCTCGACCCTCTAGTCCCAGTTTGGAGAGCCATCAACCTTTTTGAAACATTTTTGCCATTGTAACAGCAGAGTCAAGTGGTATTGCAGTGTGAAAATTGGCGTATTTCTCTGTAAATAATGTATTTGGGGAGCTCAGAGCCATCCCAGTGTCACGAACTGCCCTGTCAGCATCATCTGCTGACCCTGGATCACCGTGATTCCACTTATTCACTTTAGATCACAGTTTTATATATGGAAATTTAAGAGAACGGCCCCCACATCAATGGAAGTAATGCTAATATTCATTGTCTATGTGTGGCAGAATAAAACAAAATATGGAATCAAATACTGTATATCGGCAAAGGAGAAATTCATTTTTGTCAAAGGGACAAAAGTTTTTTGGTCTAATACATTTCACAGCTCATCCAAGCTTTTCTTCAGTTCTGGTTGGATTTCTGGTGGACACTGCCATATATCTGCCTGAAGAGAGGAGATAACTACAATGAAACTACTCAGAAACTAACACACCTATTTGTTTAGAGTTTCTGTTTGTAGCTCGGTCTATTGAACTGCACTGAGTGGGGACTGTGCCTGAGTCATATTAGCAAAATATGTAGTTAGTAAAATAAATCATTATTTCAACATTCAATTTTGTAAGTACCATCTCCCATTATTTTGTTTGTCACTTCATCATTTCATTTTCCTATATTTTTCTTTACAGTGAAAAGAACCCATTATTACCTAAAATCACTTTTTGTTGTGGAGTTACAGTAAATCACCAATTAAAGGTGCAATGTGTAACTTTTTTGGTGGCGGGTCCTCCACCTGCTTGTCTCCATGGAGATGTTCCAGTAAAGCATTAAACATATCCATCTTGCATTTACTACACTTTTTGTTTGTTTGTTTGTTTGTTTGTTTTTGCAGAATATCAAATTAACCATGACTCAACATAAACTAAGGACATAAATATGACCAGGCTTTAAGGGCATCTAGCTGTTTTAGTCTTGTAAAATGCTTCTCCTAAATGCACTCAGATACGATCAAGAATGATTACTTTTTCCCTTACATCACTTTGAAGTTGCATTACGCAACTTTTCTGGCCTGGTAACTGCTTGTCTCCATAGAAATTGAATTGCTTTGTTCCATTAAATAGCAATAACAATAATAATAAACCTACATATTTTGCATTATTCAATTGGACATATTTTATTGCTCAAGCTACATTGAGTTCTTATTGTGGGTGAGCTTGCCTCTCCACAGATCTGACTTGTAACTTGACTTTGTGGTTTCATAGACTTTTGTCTATGTTCAAAATGAATGCCATACCTGGAGTTGTGTTTTCATTCACACATTCACACATGTCTGAGTAATCCTTTATTATTAGTCTGTCTACATCTCCAAAGCTCAAAACGCTCTGTTCCACCTTGTGATGTCATGAAGCGTCAGATTTCTTTTACCTTTAGTTCAGCAGAGATTGCCAATTCCAGGGCTGAAATCATCCAAATGATTCTAATGAAGGTGTATGGAGTTTAAAAACACACTGGAGCACTTCCTGTATCACCATACATTATATCACAAGGTGGAACAGAGTGTTTTCAATTTGAGAGAAGAACTCAACCTAAATAGTGAGAGTTTGTGTGTTAAACATGTGTGAATGGAACAAAACACAACTCCATGTGTGTTTGTGATGAGGAAACAACATTATAACAAACCTCAGAAAATAGTGTAATATGGGCCCTTTAAGTTCTAAAACATGAAATGCCAGATCTAAGGCATTAGAAAGTACATTGAAAAAGACTATGTTATGCATTAAGTAGAGGCGCTTTAAATCACCATGGCAACACGTATTCCCTCCCTATACTTTCTCCAACAACTGCCTTTCCACCTCTGCTGTAATAAGTCATCCACTCTGCTCTCCCACTCCTCCGCTTTAATGTATTCTTCCACGAGTCTTCCAACTCATCTAAGATAGCAGGACCGACGTGCAACCTCCTGACACCAAACTTTACAGTGCGAATATTACCCGTGACCTTTTTTGGACTAATCGCGCTCCTGTCATACCTTCACAACACAGAATTAATTACAGTTACTTTAAAGGGCCCATATTATACTATATTCTGATCTACAGTATGTTATAATGCTTTCCTCATCTAAACATACCTGGAGTTGTGTTTGGTTTCATTCACATGTTTAACACACACACCCTGCACATTTAGGCTGAGTTTTTCTCTCAAAAAGGAAACACTCTGTTCCAACTTGTGATGTCATGTGGTAATACGGGAAGAGCTCCACTGTGTTTTTAAAATCAATACTCTTTCACTAGAATCATTTAGATGATTTCAGCCCTAGAATTCCAATCTCTGCTGAACAAAAAGCAAAAGGTAGCTGTTAACTTGAAAATTACTGCTTCATCACAAGGCGGAACAGAGCATTTTGAGCTTTGGAGATGAAGAGTTACTCAAACATGTGTGAATGAAACAAAACACAACTCCAGGTATGTTTTTTGCGGAGGTAACAACATAATAACCCGACTAAAAGCTCACAAGAGTCAATATACTGTGTAATATAGGACCTTTAAAGGTGCACTATGTAATTTTTTGGTTTCTATGGCTATGTCATTGGTCTGCCTGGAATGTTCCACAGTATGACATTAAACAGCTCTACTTTACATAGCTCAAAAATACTTAGAAATACAGGCATTCTGCCTTTCCACAGGTCTGACCTGTAACTTGGTCTGGTTTGGTCTCCATGAAGATAGAAAGCTTTAATACCATACTGTGAAACATTCCAGACAAAGCCATAACATCTCCATGGAGAAAGGCATTTGATGGACCCTCCACCAGAAAAATTACACACTGCACCTTTAAAGCAACCCAACCTATAAGAGCACATACACTATACAGAATTCTTTGCCCTTTTCTCGAGGTTTACCGTACTGGCATAAAGTGGCTTCCTGTTATTATTGTCTTCATGGTGAATTATCGAGTTTGGCCGTAGAACATCTGGAGACCTGTTGCGCGGCAGATGCTAATGCACAAATGCCACTGGGGGAAAATGTGTATATGTCTGCAATAGCGAATGGGATGACCTTTATAGGCTAATTTTGCTTATGGTTTCGCTTTGTCACAAGCAACACAATGGAACGCGAGTTTGTATTGGAACTGCAATAGGTCGTGAATTATGATAATGTTAAAGGTGCGTTTTTCTGGTGGCTCGTCTCCATGGAAATGTACAGTAATTGCATAGGTAGGAATTTTCTATTTATTTTTTTATTTGATTGGGACAGAGCATGTTAATGGGCAAACATGACACAACATGAATGTAAACACACTGGATTGTAGCCTTAGGCTAATTTCCATCCTAGAATTCTAGAATATGGCATTAAATGTCCTATATTACACAATTTTGACTCTTGTGAGCTTTAAGCCATGGTATAATGTTGTTGCCTCATCAAAAAACATACCTGGAGTTGTGTTTTGTTTCATTCACATGTTTGAGTAACCCTTTATTATTAGTCTGTCTACATATCCAAATCTCAAAATGCTCATTACCATCTTGTGGTGTCATGAAGCGGTATAGTTTTTAAGTTAATAGAGTGTATAGAGTTTAAAAACACAGTGGAGCACCTCCTGCATTACCACATGACATCACAAAGGGTGTTTTCTGTGAGACAAACTCAAGAAGCCTAAATATGCAAACAAACACAACTCAGGGTGTGTTTTTGATGAGGAAATTATAACAGACAAGAAAATAGCATAATATGGGCCCTTTAAACCAGCCAAAGAGTTGGTGAAGCAAATTGAAATTAGTGGTTGCAGGCATATTGTGGTATTGGCAAGGCTTCGCCCAGTTAGATTTACGGTGCTGTATATAATTTGTACCGTCTTTAATGTAAAAAACAGAAATAGTACATTCACTGTTTTATTCTAAGTATAGTCTTCACTTTGACTTATGAGTATATAAGCGCATATCACAACATTCAGAGGCGAGAATGGAGCTGGCGACGGTAAAGCGAAAAACAACTGCCATGTTAACTGCACATTTCCTGATTCCCTGAAGATAAAATATACATGGCTTTGTTAATACTCATTAAATTGGTTAGTTCATAAGTCTCATTTAGCTTCTAAAATATCTGGTTGACTGACCCAAAAGCCAAACTTGTAATAATAATAATACCACTTTACATCAGCCCCTCCGACCACCACCAATCATTCATACTAGGCAATGTAGCTACAGTGTCTTGCCTAAGGACACAACAGAACTTGTTCCGAGCGGGAATCGATTCTCTGACCTCCTTTGAGTTGTGGGACCACTGCTTTAACCACTGACCTGTGGTGATTATAAAAGTATTAAATATCTAATTATGGAATATCAAAACCACTGTTCTTTTTTCTTATCCAGTCTTGATTGAAAAAGATATTATTTTTTGATGGTTTACCAGTAACCACACACGTAATAAGAAAAGATCTCTTATTCTTTTAAACCCATCACATAATAAATCACCACACACTATATAAGCCCTATATATAACCATTCACTTTTCACTCCCTCGCTCCGTACCTCCCACTTCTCCCTCTCCTCCTACCATCCAAGGTCACTGAGCCAAACTGCTAATTGCACAAAAGGAAAAAAAAAATCACAACATAACACAACATAAACAAAGGAGGTAACAGAGGCAGACCAAGGGCATCCGTGTAATTCCGTGGACCGTCTTCTTCTAGTCCACAATTATAGGAGAAATCCAACATGCCGACATAGCGTGGAACATCGCTCTCTGGCTGTAATCTCGGGCCGTTCACACTGCCAGGCCTGTGCTGGTGTTGGAGCTGTTTGATCCACGCCTAATGAGGGTCTTAGATCATCAGTGTCACAATTACCATACCTGTAAAAGAAGGGGGGGTGTCCAACAGGGAAGACAAGAGAAGAGCTTATGTTGGAATGTTGTATTGCTTTCTATACCTATATTTTTCTGTTTAAAGAATGAAGTTATTTATGTAATTATTTTTATTAATTGCTCAAATTGAAAAATGTCCTGAAATTAATTTTGCCACACTTTTGTATAGATGCAGCCATTTTGTTTATCGAACACTGAATGTCCTAAATATTTGTATTTGTCACATAGAGTTAAAGTATTACCACGCAATACAAACTGAGGAAACTTTACATATTTATCATCCTTAATTCTACAGACCATTATTATACTTTTACTGGCATTATATTTTATATCAAATGCCACACGATACTTGGAACATACATTCAGTAGTTCCTGGAGACCTGCACTGCTTAGACTGAACAAAACAAGATCATCTGCATACATTAGGTGGTTCACTACAGCCTGTTCTGCATGCATTTAATTCTTTTGACAAATCATCCATATACAAACAAAACAAAAATGTTGATATTGCACTATACATTTTATGATTAAAAAAAAACTATACCAAATAGAATACAATTAAATAAAACAATTATTATAGCCTATTTTAGACTTTTTTGATTAGATGCTATGGTGAATTGCACCAATCATAACATCAGAAAAAGATAAAAATTCCCATAAAACCCCACATTATAAGCTTATATTAATACAAATGTTACTGTATATAAAGTCATCATTACAAAATCTGTGTCAGTTTTGTGTATACCCCTCCTCTCTTTTCTGTGTAACCACTGAAGCTGCTAACGCTCCTCCTCACACACTCCGGTTCCACTGTATGCACGGCTAAACATGTGTGACATTTGAAAACGCCATTCGCATGGATTGTTGAATAAAAAGCCTTTTCCTTCTGCCTGCTATGGAGTATTAATTAAAGATGGCCGCCTCATCACTGAAAGGGTAACATGGCCTTGGACTAATCAATGAGTTTGATTGGTCGTGCTAATGGTGCTTTCAGTTTTACAGTCTGGATCAATCCACTGCTGTGATATACTGTGTGTCAATCGTCAATCTGAGAAGGACTTTTACTCAGTTCTCCTTTATTCTGCTGTATGGTTATTATTATTATTATTATTAGTAGTAGTAGTAGTAGTAGTAGCAGTAGTAGTAGTAGTCGTTGTAGTAACAGTAGAAGTAGAATGAGGAGTAGAATTTAGATTTGATACATTTTCTATATTGCAAAAAGAAAGATAAATTTTCATTTTTTTATTGAATTGCAAAACATTGGTGCACTGACATTAGCTAGACACTGCATTCAGAAAAAAAAGATAGACATGCTGAGGTGGCTGATGAGTCTGCTGCTGTGGTCAACATTGCCTAGCTGAAAAAATAAGAAAGACGGATTTAGCAAATTTCAAACTATATATATTTGCTTTTAATAAATTCTAGATTGGCATCACAATGTCTGGGCACTGTGGTTTCCCTATCAACCCAAAACATGAACAACAGTTGACTTCCTCCTTCAAAGAGCTAAAAGTTGTGAGCTAACAAAGCTACCGCACGGTGAGCTGTTTCCTGTCTAAAATAAAGTGACTAATTGCTTTGAGAACTGCTTTCAAGTGTTCAAAATACGATCCAATACTGGTATCAGATATCAGCGCCGATACTGAAAGAATTGCTGGATCAGCTGTTGGCTTCCAAATATTGGTTCAGATGATTTCCTGGTTGGACACATAAAAATGATCCAATCCAATCCACTTTATTTGTATAGCACATTTTAGAAACATGAGAGTTTCTAAAGTGCTGCACAGACAAATTAATACAATAAAAGATAGTAAATCATAAATAAAAACAATAAATAAAAAGTGTTAAAATGCATAAATCTAAAAATGATTTTAAAAAAATGAATATAATCAAATAAAAAATTAAATAAAAGACACAGAGGACCACACAAGTCACGCGGTGTTAAAAGCCAGAGAGTAAAAGTGGGTCTTAAGACGAGACTTAAAACACTCCACTGTGGGGGCTGTACAGATGTGGGGGGCAGAGCTGGTGACAGAGAAGGCCCCGTCCCCCTGGTTTTAAGTCTCGTCTTAGGCACCATGAGCTGGAGCTGGCCCTCGGACCTCAGAGCAAGTCCCGATGAGGTCTGAGATGTAACGTGGGGCGAGTCCATTCAAAGCTTTAAAAACAAACAATAAAATCTTAAAAGCAATTCTAAATCGAAGAGGGAGCCAGTGTAAAGATGCGAGGATTGGTGTGATATGTTTTTATTTCCTGTTAAAAGTTGTGCTGCAGAGTTTTGGACTAACTGCAGATGGGAAAGTGCGTTTTGAGAGATGCCCGTGTAAAGTGCGTTGCAGTAGTCCAGATGTGATGAAATAAAAGCGTCCATGATCTGTTCAAAAAGATGAAAAGATAAAAAAGGTTTGTAAAATGATGTAATAAGACTATTTACTGGTCATCGAAGTTCCAAAAAGTCTTTATTTATACAAAGTTATTCAAAGCTACATAACACATCTGGGTCAGTCCTGCCTTATTTCTTATTTATTTTAGCAAAATAAAACAATGTTTTCAGTCTCTGTACTGGTATGCATTGATATCAGGTGTCGGCGATAATTAAAGCCATAGTATCAAAATCGTAATCAGACCTGAAAAAGTAGGATCCCTAGTCAACACTTTTTTTTTTTTTCTCTTTCTTTACTATTTCATTAAATTTAGATCCGGAAAAAAAAAATAATAATAATAATAAAAATGCACAGGAAGCTGGCAATTACACAAGAAGCAGTTTCCTGTTGACTGCAGTTAAGAGCTAAAAGTCACTATAACGCACTGTAATGAAGCCTTGTTGTTCAATACATTTACATATTTATTTTACATAACCGCCCTATTGTTCCTATCCATTATTCATTCATTTAAAAAAAAAAAGACCACAATTGTTTTGAATGTTCTGAAAGCCTTTTGTACAATTCTCTATGGTAATTCGTCCCCACAAATACCAACAATGTGATCCCCTGACAGACAATTATGCCCAAATGGGACCACATTGCATTAAGGACCCGGGTAGACCACTACTTTGCTGTGCTGTTTGTAATGTTAAATACATAATGGCCACTCAGATTGCCAGAAAGGTTAAAGGACATTATCCGACCCAATGAGGCGTCCATTTTCTCATTAACTACGTGATTATTTCAGTAAAGCCCGACTGCGGATCTGTCACCTCTCGCTCCAGCCGCTAAACTCCCATAGTTGTAAATTAGCATAGAAAAAGTAACATTAAAATGACTGTAGCTCTTAAAGGGTCAAAGGGTCAGTGGAGAAGAAGCAGGTTGGAAATAATGGAGAGAAGTCAATTGCAATCAAAAAGTTTTGTCCGGGATGAAAGGAAAGGTCGAAGTCAGTGAGACCGGTGATGCTGTGAAGACAAAAGATAGTTAGCCAGCGCTGTAGTTAGCTGGCCAGTCAGAAACACACGATTTGACAAAACTTTACAAGATGAGTGGATCTGGGGTCGTATCCTGTCATCCTGATTTAAGTGGGCGTAATTGACAGGTGGATTCAGTCGGAGGGATGCATGGATGGTCCGTTTGCGTCAAATGGCGCATGGCTGCTAACACTGGAAAGACAACATAAAGGACTGAGAATTTGTAAGAGGATAAACCCCTTGAGCATCTTGTATTTGAGAGGGTCCTATAAACAAATACAGCAACAGTAGCAGAAGTAAAGACATTTACAATATGGTATATACAACACACAAGACAAAACATGACATGTCTAAAACAGTATTCCTGAACAACGGGAGAGAAGTCAGAGAACAAATAAAAATTGAGAGATGTTCCAGTCAAACAGAGCTTTGTCTCGAAATGCACATTTATCTACTTCTGGAACCTAAAATTGATGTTTGCAGAATCAGCAATTGAAGCACCAAACTAGTACTTATCTCAGGTAAAATAAGTGATATATTTTGTTCTGAATGTTACGACAATTTACAAAAGATGTCTTCCACATTTGAGAGACACGTTAGCAGCAGTGTTTCGATCATCTCAAGTTTGGATGGAGGTTTCACACTCTGTGGTCTGGTTCCATACCCTTTTGGATTTGAACAGAGTGTAGAAGGGACTGTCTGATCAGGCATGTGCTGTTTCAATGTGTCTCTTGAAAAAAATTGGACACCACTAATATAGTCGTGTTGTCTTGGCTGGCCAGAGTAAGTCCTGGTTTAGTCCTAATTATGATGCAGTGAATGTGTAAGCACCCTAAAGCTACATGGAAATTAACAAAACAAAGCAAAAAACTTATCAAAGATTCATACTGTATCTTGCAAAACTACTTGACCTACCTACGCATATACCAGAAATTGAATTAACTGCTGCTATAGCTGATCAAATATACAAAATATAAATTCAAGTGGAACACTCAGTGACCTTGCAATGGTGAACTTAGGGTCAGAATAGTCACCAAATGTAGTTATGTATATTGCTTTGGCTATTTATTTGTTCAAAACACATGCACATACCATTGGTTGTTCATAATGAAGAGGACTCATACTATTCCAGCTACCACAGATAAACACTGTTGTGTCCTTGGGCAAGACACTTCACCCACCACGCCCCCAGTGTCTGAGTACTCTGGTGTGTGAATAGGTGAGTTGTTCCTTGATGCAAAGTGTGCCTTGAAGGTGGAAAAAGCGCTGTATAAAAATCAGAACTGGTATGAAACATGCCAAACTTCAGATTTGTGAGTGTCTAGCTCTACCACTGAACCACTGCTGCTCCAAAATCCAGTTATTTTTCTTTAGGATTGCGTTGGAACCCCTTCATCTAAGTTTACAAACTACTGAGATGTTACTACAGTACTTCTGGGTTGCTAAATACCACCATCTTCTGCTCCATGTGTGACCCTGCTTAAGATATCACCACAGCCAGGGATGCAGTAAGCCGCGTGGGTGTGAGGAGTTTAGAGGGACCCCGTTGTGCCTGGTGCTATGATGCTATTGGAAGCTAAGATAACTCAAAATGACAGGATTTCATGGTCATGGTTTGCCTCTGCCGTCTTAAGATATGATTTTCTTTACATTACAAAAGATCATATTTGAAAACACTACATAAGACAGCAAGTTGATGTTGAGAAAGTTGAAAGCTTTGGTCCTCCAACTATACAATGTCATTTTGTCTCTCTTTTGACTGGATGGACCTTGCCTTACTGTTTGCAATAACGAATAGTCAGTTACAACAGTATGTCCGAAGCCACCTCCAAATCTTCATAGCAATTATTCAGTGATTTATCTTGCCTCTATCTTATTTTAAAGGTGCTTTTTGGTTGGGGGTTGGTCACCTGCTTGTTTCTATTAGATATGTCATTGCTCTGCCTGGAATGTTCCACAGTATGACATTAAATAGCTCTACCTTACATTTATTCTAATACAGATAGTTTTATAGCTCAAAAATACCAAGAAAAACAGGCATTCTGACAGTGAGCGGGGTCGCCTCTCCACAGATCTGACCTGTAACTTGGTCTGGTTTGGTCTCCATGCAGATAGAAGGGTTTAGTCCCATGTAACATTCCAGACAAAGCAAGAACAGTTCCATCGATAAAAGCTTTTTTTATGGACTCTCCGCCAGAAACGTTACACAATACACCTTTAAATAAACAAAGTGATAAAAACAATTGCTACCTAATAATATTGTGCATTTGTCATTCACTACATACTGCTTCTTCCAATCCGGCCCTTCTGACCAACATTATATGGTAAAGTGTCTTGCCGCATGACACGACAACAGTATGCACAGGTTCATCTAGCCACTTAGTCACCACCACCTCCACTGCCAACAGTTTAGGAGTTGAGTTGCTAGCATACACTGCAGTCTTGTGAATAAAGTAGCCCAAGAGTACATTATACAGTATAAAGTAGAATTAATGCTATTTAACCAATGCACAAAGTAGTTCCCAGTCCTGTTATCACCAGAGCATGATTTAGTTGTGTTGGCGCTCCTCCTGTGCGCTTTGCCAAACATCTACAGACAAACATTCGCAATAGGAGATGCATCAACCTATTTACAACATTAGATGGACTGACTGTGCTGCCAATATTCTATTAGACAGTGGTGTGAGCTCTATTCAGTGTAAGCACAGTTCTAGCCTTTTTACATAATCATTCAAGTATTAACCAGGCCCAAACCGAGACCACATCGGGCATTCTCAAAATGCTTGTTATGTTTAACCAGTAGAGATTTTACAAACTTGGAGTTGATGTTCTTACAAATTTATTACAATGAGGGGTGGGACATGTGTTGTATGATAACTGGTGAAACTCTGAAAAGTCCATCACGCCAAAATATGAAGCTTAGTAATAGAACTTTTCAAAGATCAATGATAGCCCTGACACCAATATGTCAGATTTTGGGGTCCGGCCCATGGACTACAAAGCAAGACAAGACACAAGATTGGGCCTTCAAAAGTGAGGCAAGATGACATTTTGACTTGATTATGAATTAATAAATTGTGTGCTTCAATGCTTCTCATCTAATCTTGTAATCTCTCCTGGCCACTGTTTGGCCCCTCCAAGCCCACAAGCCTTCGTAACCCAAGATCTCCCTCACAGCAATTCTTCCATAGATACAAAGCGTTATACAAAACAATACACTACAACTTCACAAACCTGATGCATTGTGCAGTAGTTCCATTTGTGGGATGCATGCTGATTGTGTTGTGTTGTGATGGCACTCTGAAGGGGGAGTGACTTAACACGGAGAGTAAGGAGAGGGCAGACTCAAGAGCATCAAAAGTGAAACTGAAACTTATTAAACATGTTTTCGGTAAATATGTTTTGTTAGCAGTTAATATCCCATAGAAGTGTAATACTCCTCTTTAACCCTTTTTGTGCTAAATATAAATACTTAAAAAATATATCACCAGCTTACTTTCCACAATAAATGTTATCAGAAAACTGCATTTTTAAAACCTGAATGGAATATGAACCCTTTTTCCTATTGAAGCTCTTCCCTGGCTGTTATTGCCTCTGACACCTTTCCAGCCTCCCTCTTTAGAAAACCCAACCAGCATCCACAGCACTGTCCGAGTTTGATTCACAGATGGACAGGTGGGCACGCGGGTTGAGCCAAAGCCGGGGAGAGCGCTGGATAGCTGGACAGACGGAGCAGTTAGGAGCCCATAGAAATCTGACAATCTTCCAGCGCAGACTGATAGATTGGCAGCATTCCACCCATAGATTCACCCAGGCCTTTGCCCAAAGACATCTGTCCATTCTCTGATCCGCACTAGCTTTTAAAAGGACTATATTACACAAAATTGACTCTTTTGAGCTTTGAATCTTTAACAGTATTGCAGTAAATTTCTATCTTCATGGAGACATGCAGATGACACCACCAGGCCATGTTAGCGGTCAGATCTATGGAGAGGCTACCCCACTCACCGTCAGAATGTCTGTTTTCTCTGTACTTTTGAGCTATAAAACCACCTGTAATTGAATAAATGTAAGGTAGAGCTGTTTAATGTCATACTGCGGAACATTTTAGACAAAGCAATAACATCTCCATGAAGAGCAGGTGACAGACCCTCCACCAGAAAAGTTGCGCAACGCACCTTTAAAGATTCATTTTCTGGGTTAAAATAATACATTTTGAGAGAGGAAAGATCAGATTGGCATGTTTTTTTATCAGCGGTCACGTCAAGACTAGGAAGCACCAAGAGGAGTGTGTTTCAGAGTTTTTGGGTGAAAATGAAAACGTGTCAAGTGGGTTTTTCTAATAGCTTGATTGAAAAGAGGGCAGGAGTGGTGCAGTGTACGGGGAGCCTGCAAACCACAATGGCAGATGTTACTAGCTCTGTTTGTCATACTAATGTTACAGAATTAGTTTATTTTCATAGTTGCAGTTACTGATGGTTTTAGAAAGGCAATCGAGCAAAATTACAACTTTCTTTGTGGTAGTTTGTAACTGCAGTGTGTTCAATTTGCATTACGGATACTTTGCGGTGAGTTCACGCTGGAGGGGGGTCTGTTTGGATGCCTATTGGTGAAATGTTCAGTAGTTACCATGGTGACACAATGCACACATTAGCAAACACGGCCAATAAAGTTTTGACATTGTCTGATAACTCAAGAAAAAGTAAAGGTGAACCCATGGTTAGTATAAGCGTTCATGGTCCTGTTTACGAGTTTGATTTTCAACAAAAAAATGTGACAGCTTGTAACTGTAATTATGGTTAAGGGACTAGTTTAACAGTACACATCAGTTCACCTGTTAGTAGTTCCAGATAAGTCAGTTCTTTATGGTCAGATAGTGTTAAGCTCAGATAAAAATCTTAATTTAGCCTTAATGAGTAACAGGGCTTCAGACAAAGCAGTGCCTCCAGTTAGCATCACACCTCCAGGGACAGTCAGACTAGTTATGTATCATTCCTATCACAGCTAGACAGATCACATTGACGCAGGTAGGATTTGCATGATGAATGGGGGTAAATGAAAAAAAAAAAAAGTAAAAAAAAAAGTAAAATTTGCCTTGCCCCATTACAGATATATTGTAAAAATATATTGTGTGCTGTCTGCATCTAACTAGAAAATGTTTCATGAACCAGGAAGTAATGCTGGTGCACTTTTAGCATGCTAGTTGTTAATTGTTACTGTGAAAGTTGTGAAAGACGCTCACAAACTCAAATCACTGAGTAATTAGGATGCTAGGAATGCTTTAGTTAATGAAATTGAGGAAAAAACTGGACCTTAAACAGAATCATGTCAACCAGTGAGAAATACATAAAGTAAAAAATCTCTTTCAAAACAAAAATAACTTATATGAATCTGTTTTTCTGTTTGTAGTTAGCACAATTACAGGCTTACAGAACAAGAAAAGCTAGAATCCGCCCCTCTCAGGTTATATATCAAGAATGTGTGTGGGAAGTACCAGGGAGATATAAATTGACCTTAAAAAAATCAAAATTGTGTTTACATATGTCTTAACAATTTTCCATCAATGCAGTACAGTGTGCAAGTGTGGGCGGTTTACACAAACTGCTCATCTTGGCATTATATAGTGTAATGAATACTTATTTCCATAAAGTACTCGTATTTTTACATAAAGGGCTTTATTTTCTGATCTACTGTATGTAATAATGTTGTTTTCTCATCACAAACATACCTGGAGTTGTGTTTGTGTTTCATTCACACATGTTTAACACACAAACCCTGTACAAGGTGAGTTTTTCTATCAAACTCTCATACTCTCCACTGTTCCACTGTGTTTTTAAACTCCATACACCTTCACTAGAATTATTTGGATGATTGCACTCCTGGAATTTCCAATATCTGCTGAACAAAAGGTAAAAGGTATCTGTTAATTTGAAAACTATCGCTTTGGAGATGTAGACAGACTAATAATAAAGAATTATTCAAACATGTGTGAATGAATTAAAACACAGTTCTATGTATGTTTTTAATGAGGTAAGAACATTCTAACATGACTTAAAGCTCACAAGAGTCAAGTTTGCATAATATAGGACCTTTAAAGACATTGTACCAGATTTTTTTTTGTACCTGATTCTGACACATAGTTCCTTTTAAACAGTTCACAGTGGTCCAAAGTTATTCCTCACTTACCTTATGCATTCCAAGCATCCAAATTACTCAGCGCCATGAGTTTATAAGCGCTTTTCACAACTTTCAGAGACACTAGCATGCAAACTGCACACTTCCAGATCATTGGAAAATCAAACCGCTTTGTAACAAGGTGCATACAGTACACAGCTGACTTATTTTGACCTCTAAAGCTGCTTGAACAATATATCTGTATCAGGGTAAGACAAATTTCGCTCAGATACATGGAAAAAAAAAAAATCTGGTTACTGGTCCTTTAATTGAACGCATTCCAAGTCTCTTAAAACTGTAAAGCGGAAAAGATCCAAGCGCCAATTTCAATGCAAGTGTGTACTCAAGTGAATGCGATATATATTTGAGTCTGAGCACATGCTTGGGAGGAGAAAATGCTAGGGTAAGTTTCCTTAGAATCTGGGGTGTATAAAGAGGGTGGTGGTTGAATCTCTTAAAGGTACTCTCTTAAAGGCCAGCTGTGAATTTGAATAGCTGCTTCCTAAAGGGTGGTATTTTAGGCTAGAAAGACGCAAATGGGAAAGCAAAGCAGGATTGGCAGAGGGAAGTGTAAAAAAAAAAAAAAAGTTGGCTGAGATGTTCAAGATTCATGACAAAAAACGTATTCTAACTTATGGTAGAGTATTATTTTTTTAAAAACTGTGCCAAAGTTAATTATAGAAAACATTTTTCAAATTCAGTATAATATAGTGAGTAATAGTAATAGAGGTTTTTTTAATTTTAAGAAAACTGAAGTCTCTCCATATAAGCTTTTCTGAGTAATCTTTTAAGTAGTTGCAGTTGTATTACTAGCAGTTGTCGTGGTAGTGGTACATGTAGTAGTAGTAATTTCTCCTGGACTACGCTATGCTAACTTAAGTGGCATCTGAGACTAGTGCTTTTAAAGTATTACCGGCCAATTGCGTTTTTATCAGCCAGAAAATGGTATTTGTTTAGATGGCTTGGTTACTGTTAATGTAGTGATAATAGTAGCATCAGTAGTAGTAGTAGTAGTAGTAGCAGTAGTAATAATAGTAGTGTAGTAGTATTAGTAGTATTTATGTGGTTTGTGTTTGCTAAAAATTGGGATTGTTGCACCTTTTATTCTTTTTTAGAATGTATTTTATGTAGTAGTAGTTGCAGTAGCAGTAATACTGTAGTGGTAATAGTAACAGCAGTAGTATTATGATTAGTAGTAGTTTTATAAGTAGTAGTTGTAGCAGCAACGTAATTGTACTCATACTTCAGTTCTCTTCCTTACTCACATCTGACACTCTGGGAAAATTATGTTGGATGCCCTTGTGAGATGGTAGCTACCCACATGCCCCCACAAAAAAGTCCCCTGCGAAATTCTGCAAAGGAAAGCCTCATATTTCATAATAGAACTCCAAACCTGACAGACATTTGCAGTGAGAGGACAGGGAGAAAAGAAGATGGATCCTTATTGCCCCGCGCTACACAAGTAATACCTGCCCTACATCCAACAGGACTCATCCGAACAAATGTCAGTGATGAGGAGGTCATTTTTCACCAAAAAAAATGACGGTCCTGGATATCGATTGGATTACGGAGGTAATAAAAGGTCGGTATTGACAAATCTGGCAATGGTCGCATTTACAATTGATTACACTACAAAAGGCTCACGAGGCTACTTAAGGTCCTATATTATTCACGATGGATTTTTGTGACGTTTAAGAGATGTTAGAATGTTTTACCTCATTAAAACATACCTGGAGTTGTGTTTTGTTTCATTCATGCATGTTTGAGCAATCCTGGTTTACACCTTCAAAGCTCAAAATGCTCTGCTCCACCTTGTGATGTCATCAAGTGGTAGTTTTTAAAGTTAACAGCTACCTCTTTTCATCTATTTGCATGCATGTATGTTAAAAATAATGTGTATATATGGAATAAATTTAATGAAGCAAACACACAAAACAAAACAATCTACCTTTTTTCCTTTTGCATAGTAGAAATTTGAAATTCCAGGGCAGATATTATCCAAATGATTCTAGTGAAGGTGTACAGAGTTTAAAAACACAGTGGAGCTCTTCCTGCATACCACGTGACATCACAAGGTGGAGTTTTCTCAGCCTAAATTTGCAAGATTTGTGTGTTAAACTTGTGTGAATGAAACAAAACACAATTCCGAAAATGTTTGTGACGAGGAAACAACATTATAACATAGGACAGAAAATAGCGTAATATGGGCCCTTTAAAGATCTACAGCCATCTTGGAATCCGGAGCGGGTGGAGGAGGACGGGGGTTAGAGACTGCACGTAATGATGTCATAAAAGGCAAAACAGCACGAAACAGGCCTGTCTCCGTACGCTGTATTTATGGTGGCGACTGCGCGACAATGGGAGCTCGTCCTTGGGCTGGTTTATTAAGTACGTGTTGATTGGGTGGTTAAGACCCCATCAGAGAACGAATGGGGGCTTTAAGGGTTTAAGAGTTCAGGGTCTGTAAGTCTGCACTGGTATGGGGGGAAGAAGAGGACGATGAGGAAGAAGAGGAGGAGGAGGAAGAGGAGGAGGTGGAGGAGGAAGAGGAGGAGGATGGTGAGGAGAAAGACTCAGGACTGCTTGTTTCCATGGAAATGTTTGGCTATAACCTTCCACAGTATGACATAAAACCTATCTGTCTCCATGGAGAATGTTCCGAATTATGGTTTTAACTTTCTGTTTCCATGGAATCACGCAGATGACCTCCATAAAGCTTCATACTATAGACATGAGACAAAACACGTGAACAAACCCCAATGTAATAGACTAAAATCTAAGTATACAGACATTTACATAAATTATAGGCCTGAATCTCATACAAACTCATACATATTCATAGCACAATATCTCCATCTTGTGCTTTATTGTATTTGCATTTTTTAATTATTGTTTTTACCACTTGAGATGCTGTTTTCTATGCAGGTAGCTCTCTATAGGCACAGCTAAACATTTATACTACTGTAGTGTTTACAAAGATCTATTATTTATAAAAAGGAAATCTCTACAATATTGAAAAGACATCATTAGAAGTTTAATTCCCACAGACCAGCTGGACCTTCTGCTTTATCGATATTTGATAGCTATAATAATCTGTTTTTATCCTCTGGTGAATTACTACGATTGGTATTTGAAATCATTACCAGCACATTTTCTACTGGATCGTCTCTTATCCTCGGACCTTAATGCCCTTATAGTCTCACTGATATCGAACCACTATCTAGCCTGGTAGAGATTGCGTCAGTACAAAGTATGTCTATGTGGGGAAGTACAGATTTTTCAAACAGAATTTTATGGTGAAAGAGAAAGTATTTGGAGATGTTTGAGGCAAGAAGTGTGAGGTTAGTATTCTGGAAGATGAAAACTGTGAAGTGTAGCCATATTTCTAAGTCAGTGCTGTCGAGATTAAAAGTTTTGTAGTATAACAGCATAAGAAGTGTAAGCACTATGCAGATACATGTACACAAAATTACTATAGTGATGTGCAGATCCCGATACCAAAATTATCCATGTATCAGCACTGACTGTGGTATCGAAAAGTCTTGATTCTCATGTAAAAATCTTGGTACTTCAATTTTCTATTAAAAATGCAGTTAAAAAACAATACTAAAGTACTGAAAGGAGTACACTCAATACTCAATACATATTTTGATTCCACGATTCTAATAAAAACCTTCTTTCTTTAGACAATAGAATGTGATTTCAACATTAAATTGTAGTACTTTCTTTTATATTCTTTATTAGTATTAGTTCAGTAGAGATTGCCAATTCCTAGGCTGAAATGACCCAAATGTAATAATATTTAAACTGCAATAAAATACATTTAGATTTTGACAGACATTTATATACAACATGTAACCTGTAAGCCTCTGATCACTTTTTAAAATGGCGCTTATGTGTTTTGCAAATGAACACTTTTTGATGAGGACCTTTAAAGGTAATATATATTCCAAACCTCAAAATGCCCTATACCACCTTGTGATGTCATGAAGTGGTATAGTTTTGAAGTTAACAGCTACCTTTTACATTTTGTTTACTAGAGATAGTAATTCCAGGCTGAAAAAAAGCACAGTGGAGCACTTCCTGTACTGCCATATGACATCACAAGGTGGAACTCAGCCTAAATATGCAGGATTTGTGTGTTAAACATGACTGAATGAAACAAAACATAACACCAGGTATATTTTTGATGATGAAACAACATTCTAACAAAGATCAGAAAACCGTGTAACATGGATCCTTGAAACCACCAACCAGCGTGTACGTGTGCGTGGCTGTAGATCTCTTCAGATCATATTCCAGGACCTGACGTTTACTAGCAGCATGATAAAGCGTGCACTATCTGCTCTGGTGATTTGCACTGGCTGTCTGCAGGAGAACTACTGGTGCTTACTCGACCTTCCTCTGCCTGGTGACCTGAAATTGCTCTGATAGACTGGAGAGAAAACGCTGGCTAAGCTAAAGGGCCCCCATCCGCCACAACATAAACCCAGAGCGGCATTACCAGGCTACGGAGAATCGATCGGTAGCTGGTTATGTTGACGCTGCGTTGTTGCGGAAATAGCATGAAGACAATGGCTATAATGAGGTTGGAATGCAGATGTGTTATGTAATTGAAAGTGTGTTCTGTTTGTGTGGCTGTTTGTGGTACTGTGTGTGCTATTGTGTTTGTGAGCTTTAAGCCATGTTAGAATGTTGTTACCTCATTAAAAACATACCTGGAGTTTTGTTTTGTTTCATTCACACATGTCTGAGTAATCCTGGTTTGTTAGTCTGTCTACATCTCCAAAGCTCAAAATGCTCTGTTCCACCTTGTGATGTCATGACACAGTAGTTTTAAATTTAACTACTACCTTTTACTTTATTAGTAGCAGAAATAGGAATTTCCAGGGTTGAGATGATCCAAATGATTCTAGTGTAGGTGTACAGAGTTAAAACACAGTGGAACACTTCCTGAATTACTGCATGACATCACAAGGTGGAACAGAGTGTTTTCTGTTTGAGAGAAGAACTTTGCAGGCTACGGAGAATCATTTAGTTGCGTGTTGTTTTGGAAATAGTGTGACTATAATGAGGTTGGAATGCAGATGTGTTATGTAATTGAAATTGTGTTTGTGTCGCAGTTTGTGGTACTTTGAGTGCTACTGCTAATGTTGGCTGTAGTAAAAGTTGTTGGTAACAGTTTATTTTATATGTTGTATCTGCCATGATAAGCACAAGTAACATATGGGATAATGCACTATGTAAAATAATTATTATCAGTAATTATTAAGTATTGAAAATCAGATACCAATTGATACTAAAACTAGAAATTAGACAGTAATTTGAGCAGGTATCAATACTAAAAAGGCCAGTATAAGAACACATATAGACTAGTATATGCCCGTGGACCACTATGGAGCATATCTGGATGACTGAGGGGTTACACAGATATAAGGCCACGTGGTAAAAGATAAAAGATAGCACTACGAGTGTTTTTAATTGTCAGTGGAATCGGGATTGAGTATTGAGTCTATTCCTTAGAATAAAAATAGAATTTATTTTTTTTATGTGTGACTGAACTACAATTGAGTTGCTCATTTAGTGGAAGAAAACTTGTTTATGCAATATGCTTGTCATTTGATGATTAAAATAAATGTATTTCATATTATTTTTGCACAAGTAGTGGTTTAACAAAGAAATATTGTTGCTAAAATGTGTTTGGTTCTTAAAAAACAACAATATACCACAGAGTATCATGTGCAATATATTGATTAATGCATGTATCGCCATATCGTGATAATATCGTATCGTGAGCCATGTATCGTGTAGCACATCGAATCATGAGGGACCCTGTGATTCCCAGGCCTAGGGGAAACTACGCAGAAGTATTGTAGTACCTATAGTAGTAGCAGTAATGACTGTGGTAGTTGGTAGTTGTGTTGCAGTAAATGTAGGCTGTCTTCTTGCTGCTAAAAGTGCACTATGTAACTTTTTGGTTGGCTGTTTCTATGGATATGTCATTGCTCTGCCTAGAATGTTCCACAGTGTAACATTAAACAGCTCTACTTCATATGTAATAGAGTACACGTGGTTTGATTGCTCAAAAATACCTAACAGGCATTCTGACTGTAACTAACTGGCCTGTAACTCGGCCTGGTTTGGTCTCCATGAAGATAGAAAGGGCTAATATCATACTGTGAAACATTCCAGACAAAGCAATAACATCTCCATGGAGAAAAGCATTCAACGGAGCCTTCACCAGAAAAGCTACACAATACACCTTTAAGTATAGGCATGATTCACTCAGGAGTTTGTTCATTGTTGTTACATACCGAACTCTATCTCCGTGATGTTACCGGGAATGGCCCATCTTGTTAATCCCACCTGTTTCGTACCTTAATTAAACCCCATTATCACATTTCAGCATAACAAACCCACTAAATATGTCTCGGCCTCATTGGATGTCTACGCATAGCCAAATACCAGCGCTTTGATAGCCCATTCCCCATTCGCAAAACCCTTCGATAGAGAGTCCTGGCTCTGCATTATCCTCCCTCACAAAGCTCCTCGTTTTGCAGCTGTTAACATATGAATCCTCCGCTGCTGGCCCACTGAATGTGGCCATTATGGAGGTGTTTTTCATTTTGTATGGAGTTTTATAACAGCCATCACAAGCCAAATGGTTTTCTGGTTTGCCATGTCTGAAATGGCGAGGATATTCACTTTGCAACAACCCCCACGTACCGAGCAACGCATTTCCTTCAAACAGTCGACATTGTATTGCGCGGCAAATAGCGCTTGATCTCGGGCATTCATGTCCATCTTTTTTACCAGTCTCTTCGGCAATTACCTGTCACATCAGAGGCAGGGTAGTGCATGTAACTAATGGCGCTGGGACTGCCCTAAATAGCTTTGTGTGAATGGTTAAATGGAAGAGTTAGGGTCCAATATAATGTCAATGATAAAGATTTGGTAAAGAAAAGCAGATAGCTGTTGCAAATTTAAGGTATTCTGTCAGCAAATCAATAGACCAAAACAAGGGAGGGGTTTAAACTGTTAATCTTAAAAGTGCACTAGGTAACTTTTTGGTTGAGGGTTTGTCACCTGCTTGTTTCTGTGAATATGTCATTGCTCTGCCTGGTATGTTCCACCGTATGGCATTAAACAGCTCTACCTTACATTTATTCAATTACAGGTGATTTTATAGTGCAAAAAATGCCTAGAAAAACACGGCAAAGGAGAAATTCAATTTGTCAACAGGACAAAGTTTATTTTGGTCAAAAAACTTTTCACAGTTCATCCAAGCTGCTTCTTCAGTTCTGATCAGAATGCTAGTGGACACTGCTTTATATCTGCCTGCAGGGAAACGAAACGTCTTTGAGCAAAATAAGTTTATCCAGTTGACAAATTGAATTTCTCCTTTCTATGGATTGTACTTGGATGACTGAGGGATTTAACACACATCTAGAAGAAACAGGCATTCTGACTGTGAGTGGGGTTGCCTCTCCACAGATCTGACCTGAACGGTTTAATACCATACTATGAAACATTCCAGACAAAGCAATAACATCTCCATGGAGAAAAGCATTTGGCAGAAAAGTTATACAATGCACCTTTAAAATCTATTCTGTCAACTGAATTTTTCTTTTGCTTTGCCTGAAATGTTCCACAATATGGCATTAAACACATCTATCACCATAGAGACAAGTGGGTGACACCAACATTCCAAGTTACAAATAAGAACTGTGGATTTTGTATGTATTTATTTTTTGAAACCCCCCCAACGGAGAAAGTTACACAGTGCACCTTTAAGCATTGCCGTCATATCATCTTTCCTTATCCACCCTCTGAACTTTGAGTAAAAACAGGAAGTGGATCAAAAAGAGCTTTGTTAAAATTGTGGAAAAAGTAGGTCATCTGAAGTGGCAGTTCAATTTCTATTTGTATCATTGATGTGGCTTGGAGCAAAACCCGGGACTGTACCTTCCTTCAGTATGACTGGGTGACTGGATATATGATGAAAAGCGGTTTTAGCAGTGCAAAAAGTCCTTTAAATTCACCCAAGTACCCAAAGAGTTTCAGTACCTCAACTTAGCAAGGAAGTTTTTGGCCCTGTACTCACTCTACGTATTATGGTTTTATTGTCATTGCATTTGATCCAATCTTCGATGCCAAGTACTAAGAAAGGTTTGTGGTTACAAGTAGCCATAAGGTTAGCGTCATGTCCATGGTGTAGCTTGATGGGAGCACCAAGAAAAAGTCAATGCTAAAACAGAGATTGTAAAGTCATCACAAAACTCCCTATAATGTTGCCATATCAAACCTCACACTCACTTGCTATGAAGTAAAATACTGACCAGGTAGATTTTCTAGGTGTTAAATATGTGTATTATATTTCAAAGTTTCAAATAATACAGATTTTTTTTTTAATCTACAGCAAAAACAATGCCTTTCAAACAACAAAAGCAAAGGTACAGACAAAAATAGTCCTTTGATAACCCAGTCAGCCTGAATATTATGTACAAAACAAGACTTCAAGACAAAGTCACCTGCTGTCTCCGTAGAAATAAACAGTTACACAGTGCACATTTAAGATTTTAAGAGCTTAAGTTCATATTTGACAGGATGCCCAAGTGAATGTTTGGTCAAATAAAGAAACAATATATAGATCTACAAAAAGCATACCTAACCCTAAACAAGAACAGGCTCCAACCACTCCAAATACCAATTTCAAATGATCTGAAACAATACGGACCACACATCATTGCCAGTTTTGTAGGACAACTTACTTCCATCACTATCTCTCCCAAATTTGCACACCACACACACGTGGCAAAGGCTATTTTTCACTGCAGCAAAATATTATTATAATAGTTGAACACTTGACCTGTGATAATGAAATTCTAACTTTGCTAAATCCGCGGAATTAACGAGAATTCCCTTTTTATTTCCCTTTTTAATCACTGATATAATTTATTTGATTTTTTTTCCTCATCAAATACTGGGTCGGCAATCAGCATTAGGCTAACCAGATTTGGGTTAGAGAATTTTCAACCCCCATGTTTATGAAGGTAAACCAATATGCACGAAGAGGGAGTTTTGAGCCGTTGTCAATCTGATTAGGCAGTCAGGCTTGAAGAGAATTAATTCACTCCCGCAAGGTTGGCTGCTTTTTTGACATAACAAATACAAAATACTTATGCATGAGGTATTAAAGGGCCTGTACTCCCATTTTCTCAATATTTCTTTTCCATGTATTTGAGCAAAATTTGTCTTGTCCCAGTACAGATATAGTGTACAAGCAGCTCTTTAGGTAAAAATATATCAGATGTGTACTGTCTGCATCTAATTATGAAGTGGATTATTGACCAACAATCAGAAAGTGTGCATTAGCATTCTAGTTGTTGTTAGTTTTATCATCATGGTGTGAAAAGCTCTAATAATATATATTCGTGGTCAATAATTAGGATGTTCAGAATGCATAAGGTAAGTGAAAAATAACTTGGGACAACTGCAAACTGAAATAAAAAAAAATGTCAATAAAACAAATTAGGTTTCATATTTGGGAATTTACCTTTTGTATATTTCATAGCATCACATTCTACAATCTGAAAACTACCAATAAGCAATTCTTAAGGTCAAAATAAGTTAGTTGTGTATAGTCTGCATCTAATTATAAACTGTTTCATTGTCCGAGAATCAGGAAGTGTGCAGTTAGCATGCTAGTTGTCATCTGCTGCACGGTGACGGCAAAACTCTAAATTATAAAACTATAAATTGTGCTCATAAACTCATCACGTTGAATAATTAGGGTACTTTGTAATAGATGAGGTAAATGAGGAATAACTTTTGGACAATAGTTTAAAGGTCATTGTGTAACTTTTTTGGTGGAGGATCCGTCAAATGCTTTGTTTTTTGTTTTTTTTCCCATGGAGATGTTATTGCTTTGTCTGGAATGTTTCACAGTATGGCATTAAACCAAGTTATAACATGTGCATGCATGTTTTTCTAGGTATTTTGGGCTATAAAACCACCTGTAATTGAAAAAATGTAAGGTAGAGCCGAAAGAAACAGGTGACAGACCTCCAACCAAAAAGTTACATACTGAACCTTTAACTAGCTCTGTTTTTCATGTTTTTTTAAGGCAGTAAAGATCAGGTACAGCGCCTCTAACCGTGTCTGATATTTGAGGGACAAGAGTGGTTGGAATTTATGGAGCCAAAGAAGGGTTATCCAAGTGGAAAGGGCAGGGAGAAGCAATGGAAAATTACAAGTTCCGAGGAAAGATAAGAGCAGTCAGCGGGGAGACAAATGGGTAGGTGGGTACAGGGATTTGAAGAGCGGAATTGATGGTTGGGTCAAGTGAAGGCGGAGAATGCCACCGTTGTCATGGTGCCGGCTCAGGGTGATGTGAAGAGTGTTGATTGTTGTGTAAAAATACAGCAATAATTTGAGCTTAAAGGTTCACTGTGTCACTTTTCTGGTGAAGGGTCAGTCAAATTAAAACTTTCTATCTTCATGGAGCACAAACCAGACCAAAGTTACAAAGTTAGATCTGCAGAGAAGCAACCCCACTCACAGTCAGAATGCCTGTTTTCACATTATAGAACATATCTATCTTCATGGAGAATGTTCCGAAGTGTGGTTTTAACTTATTACTTCCATTCAATGTGCTGTTGGTCTAAACATTTTATTTATTTAATTTTTTGAGACAACAAATGATAAGAGAAACCTTGAGGTCAAAATATGTTCACTGTATACAGTATGCATCTAATTACAAAGCTTTTTATTTATTGATAATCAGGAAGTGCACATTAGCATGCAAGTTGTTGTTATCTTTACTGTGATGCAAAACTTCACTCTGGTCTCGGAGGCTATAATATTCTATAACACATTATAAAACACATCTATCTTCATGGAGAATGTTCCAAAGTGTGGTTTTAACTTTCTACTTCTATGGAATCGTGAAGGTATTGTGCCACCTCCAGAAAGTTACATGGTGTTGATCTAAACAATTTTTCACAGATTTTTATTACCTCCGCCAAGGAGGTTATGTTTTCGCCTGAGTCTGTCTGTTTGTTTGTTTGTTTGTTTTTTGTTAGTTTGTTAGTTAGCAAGATAACTCAAAAAGTTGTGGACGGATCTTGATGAAATTTTCAGGAAATGTTCCTAATGGTAAATCCAACAGATGATTAAATTTTGGTGATAATCCAGAAGAAATCCTGGATTCTGGATCACTTTGAAAACTGAGCTGCTTGGCGGAGGTCTGCGCTCTCTGAGTGCTTTTCTAGTTATTTTTTGAGACAGCAAATGATTATAGAAACCTGAAAGATGCACTGCATTTGCCATGGTGTTTATTCAATTTTATGATCAATCAGGCAATGTCAAACTCCCAAACTAACACCAACAGTAACTTCGCCTGCGAGGTCCACATGCTCTATCCATATCTCACACTGCAAATACATATTTACAACTGCTATCTTAGCCTTTGATTTAGCACCCGGGTTTGTTATGTTTACACCACAGTTCAGAATTTATTAGCATTACCATAAACTCATATGGGGAGATTGAAGCATTGCGTCTTGGGTCTCTCCTCCTTAAAATAAATTAGTTGATGGAGGATACCGTGTCAGTCAGGTCCCGAAACGTTGCATCCGCCGGCGATTTTTATTATTTTTTTTATTTATTTATTTTTATTTTTCTTACCACGCTTTTCCTCGTGGCCCGTCAAAAAAACAGGGACCCGCCATAAATATTCATCCCATCCGCATGCACCCCGGACCGGGCCAAGTGCAGCAGGTGAAGGAGAGCTAAAGGCAGCTCTAAATTATACTCAAGACGTGTCATTGGAATCAACAGCAAGGGTGAGACTTGATGTGCCTGTAAATCCCCCCGCCCACCGGCTACATTCTGATAAATGCATGATCGATGGGAGCAAGGACCAGATTTATGCAATGCTAGCCAAGGCATACATACATACGTGCATACATAGATACATACGTACATGTTGTGGGGTGATTAGATGTTTTTGGATGAGTTGTCTGGAATTTTAACTCTCTGGAATGTTAAAAGGCGCATGTATATGAGCAAAATGTGTCTTGTTTTGTAGATTTAACTCCACAAAAATGATCTACCAATGGAATAAGTCTTTCTTTTTTTTTTTTTTTTCTTAATTTTGTCGAGGGTTAGTCTGTAGCAGTCTTTACAGCTTCGGAGCTGATGCCAACACACACACTGCCTGTGTGAAGATGGGAGGCCCTTTTTAAAGTACAAGGCTCCTCCCCCAAATCAATTAACAATAAAAAACGTCTTTTTCATCCACATATAGCAACAGATACATCCCCCCCCTTTAATACTGAAAAATCATAAATATTACCACAAACGAAAGTACTCTAATAATAATGTCCAAGCACAGATATGGAAAAAATATATACACATTATATATGCACAAAGCGAAAAAGTCACCTGACGTTCCTGGTGACGTCACATGCGCGCCCTACGTGACGCAACAAAATGCGGAAGACCACGACGCTCGAGTTGGCCGACTGACACATGCACTGAGGGGCGACAGACATTGGGGAAAGTTCGGGGATGAAACAATGGTTATGGCAAGAGGAATGTTTCCGCAGCAATCAAGTGTGAACCCCTGACTGTAGCGATGGTTCTGTGAGGAAACTCGGGGACAGCGGTAAACGGCCGGGTAAGTGAAACGTCGGTGTGTGCGCGTGTATATCGGCACCATGGCCTCCCCGCGTGGGCTGACGGGATTACTCCGTCACAAATTTAAACAAAATATGGTTTAGTTTCTTATTTTAAGTACAAAGAGGTGTTTTTTCCCCCCTGATCTCCAGTGTAACTAGGTGTATTTTCCCATTTCAACTACAACTATTTGTAATGTGAAATTTACTCAAATCAATATAACATGGTCTTAATTCAAGTCATTTTAATTTGGCAAGATTTTTATTTTGCTGTGTATAGTCTTAGTACTTTGGATCTGATCATGAACATTTCCTGGTGGTGTGAAGCTAACTGAAAGCACTATTTTATTAGATGCTCTGTTACTCAAGTTAGACTTTAATCTGAGCTTTATTTGAGCACAAACTGATCAGAGATGCTTTATACAACAACTTAACTGTAACAGGTAAGCTGATTTGTGCACATAATTAAGTCACACATAAAATTACAGTCACACGTTAGCGTAGCATTAACAGTTTTTCAGTTAGTCGCTCTCACCTTTGTGTTGAAAATCAAACACCTAAACACGACCAAGAATGCTCGTATTGATCACAGGATCTTGAAAATGTGTTGATTAAATCCATTTTGTATTTTTCCACTTTTTTCATCTTCAAACTTTTTTGTCAGTTTTACTAATGTGGGCATTGTGTCACCATGGTAACTACTGAACATTCCGCCAATACAGATACATATAGAACACCCCCAGCCTGATTTTACTGCAAAATATCAATAAGCAGCTCTCAAGATCAGAATAAGTCCACTGCGTACTCTCTTCATGTAATTATGAAGCGCTTTATTGTCTGATAATCAGGAAGTGCGTGTTGGCATGCTAGAAAAAGTTTGCTCTGGTCTCTGGAGGGTTGTGAAAAGTGCTCATTAAAAAGAAGACTACCGGTACTGGAGAGGCTGTTGGTGTAGGTTGGTAGTATAACTCATAAATTGCTGGAAGTAGCTCACCACCAAATATGGAGAGTGAATGAATAATGAACAACTGGAGTCCTTTGGTCAGTTTTTGTTAAGATTAAGATATTTACAGGTCTTAAAAATGTGAAAAACAGAAAAACGGCTTCATTTGAAAACTTTGCTGTTGTCCAAAATTAGTCTTCTCTTTCGTAACGCATTCCTAGTACCCCAGTTATACATTGTGAAGAGTTTATGTTACATGTTTCACAAATTTCAGAGGCACCACCACTAACAACAACTAGCAGGCTAACAGTGCACCAACTTTGCTTCATGGTTTGCATCTGATTTACCTTTAGTGCTTTTGTTTTGGTCCAAACTTTGGTCTGTACTAAAAAACAGATGGCTGCATTCTCCGCTTTTTCTATATTTTTACCCTTAAATTATATGATTAACCTTGCTACAATCCCGTGTAATCAGTTACAGTGCCTCTGGCTTTCATCCAACCAGCACTTACATAAAACATATGGTTATGGGTCGGACAATATGGCCAAAGACTGCTCAAGGCTTTCCAGTTTGATTTTCTGTAGCATTGGAGGCATTATTTACACAGTACTAAAACTGTATTCTACCTCTAGCACTTAAAACAAGTATTCACCCATCCGGACTCACCATCTCTCCATCACACCAGCTATTCAGCCACGAGAAATAAGGCATGTGTGGTGCATTGCCCAAGGACACAGTGGCGTGTATTGCTAGCAGTGATCGATCCATCAGCCTAGGTCTTTGGCAACCTCTCTGTACCGCTATATCAATACAGTATCAAATATTACAATTTAAAATGTCAAGTTTGTGCTTGCTAACATTATTTGATGGACCAATGAATGCTTTAATAGAATCGAGACAAGAATCAGAACAATTAATATAACTGTTGACTATTTTAATTGTTAATTTAAGACCTTTTATTTAAAAAGATAAGAACATTAAGACCAGATTTTTCCTATATATTTGAGCAAAAATGTCTTGCCCAGTACAGAAATATTGTATAACCAGCTCAAAATAAGTCAACTGTGTACTGTCTGCAATTAAGGAATCATATTAGTGTCCGATAATCAGGAAGTGTTCATTAGCATGCTAGTGTTGTTAGCACTTCACACCGAGTTGTGAAAAGTGCTTGTAAACTCATCATGGTGATGAATTAGGATGTCTGGAATGGATAAGATAAGTGAGGAATAACTGTAGATATACAAACTGTAGTTTGTGTTTTTCACAGTTTTAAGAATCAGGTACAGCATAATTTGTAATTTCAATCAATAATACACTTTGTACATATGACCTAACTAGAAGTCGTCCTTCAGAACATTCTTTTTCCAAAATTATATTTAGAGAATTAATTCATAATTTTACTAGTCGACTACTAATGTTATCATTACTTGAAGCCTTACACCCTGCTTCTAAATTAGCTGTTGTTGCTTTCCTGTGAACTACATTTGACAGTTCCTAAGAGGCAAACAGGTCACAGGAAGCTCCTTGAGATAAAATCTTGTTTCAAAGCAACACGATTTCCAACAGTCAACCAATTCTGCTACACTATTTTTAAACAAATTTGCACTGAAATATGACAAAACCACATCTCTGAATATTACCGCGTTGTATGTAACCTATTGCCTCATGCCTTGAAGTCTCCCAAATCGCGGAGATTTGAGCTGAAATTTTGACGGCTGGTGCAACCTCATGCTTATGTGTTGCAGGGCCTAAACTCCCTTAGTCTCCATCAACTTCAGTCTTTCATGAATTTTAAAATGGACCAGTTTTTGTTTTGTCCTGATTTTCTCCTTGGCAAAAGCCCTTAATATGTTCAGTGCCATATTTACCATCCAAAACAAGCGAACAGCTATTGGACATTTTACTAAACTAAACTGTGTATATCTTGTTCTAATAGCATTATCTACTGTCCCTAGTCATATTTTTTCATATTTTCTGAGCACTCAAAAATGCTCTGTTTGCATTTTGTCTGGATTGGTGCGTCACAGGTAAAAATCTGAACTTCTACAGTTTTTAAACCCCTTCTCCGGACTCTTACAGCAGTCAAATGCATGGTTTTATTAGCATTGCATTCATGTGGCCTAAGATCTTCATTTGTTTATTTCCCCATTGTTCATTCCCGTTGCATCTTCAATCTTTCATGAATTTTAAAATGGACCGATTTTTGTTTTGTCCTGTTTTTCTCCTTGACGGAAAAAAAGCCCATGCTGTGAGCTAATATTTTCCTTGCAATATTTACCATCCAAAACAAGCAAACGGCTATTTCTAAACTGTCTGTATGGTGTTTTAATAGCATCTTCTATTGTCCCTAGTCATTTGTTGACAACGTTAGTGCAAACTAGTAAAATCTGCAGCTTCCTGGTCAAAAACGTGTGCTGCCTTTTATGGCATTTGCAATTGCCAGTAGTCATCACTCAAAGACTGCCATGTTTACAACCAGGTGTTTCTGAGTTTAAAGTGTGGATACCTGTTGGACCAATCACGCTGTTCCTTATACCTCTAGACCCCACCCCTCCTTCTAAGTTCTGCTGTGTTTAACAGGTATTTGAAATGTGGTTGAAAGTGGAGTTTA
Organism: Taenioides sp. WSHXM2023; assembly: GCA_029959045.1. NCBI lineage: Eukaryota > Metazoa > Chordata > Actinopteri > Gobiiformes > Gobiidae > Taenioides > Taenioides sp. WSHXM2023. The sequence continues at coordinate 35,118,454 of CM057085.1, forward strand.
GGTGTTTGGAAACATTTTTAAAGAGACATATTATGCAAAATATACTTTTTTTTTTTTTTTTTTAGCAGTTGTGGCCTCATCAAATGCATATCTGGAGTTAAATTTTGCTTCATTTATGCTTATTTCATGAATCTATTAATCTAAATAATATTATCTGAGGATTCAAAAATGCTCTGTTTGCATTTTGTCTGGATTGTTGCGTCACAGGTAAGGATGTGAACTTTTACAGAGTTTTTAAACCCAGAAATCTTGTCCTGACTTGCACTGCAGTCAAACACTTGGCTCTATTAGCATAGCATTCATGTGACCTCATTTGTTTATTTTCCCATTGCTCTTTCCCGTTACTGACAGTAGAAGAAGCTCCAATGCCTTAATACCTAATTGGAAACTGAGGTGTAGACATTAGTTTAAGTTAGTTAAAGGGAATTAACAACACGAGAAAGCATAATATGTGTCCTTTATGGAGTTTAAAGGTCCTATATTACACAAAAAGTCATGTTAGAATGTTGACCTCAAAAAGATACCCGGAGTCTTTTTGTTTCATTCACACATGAGTAATCCTTTATTATTAGTTTGCCTACATCTCCAAAGCTCAAAATGCTCTGTTCCACCTTGTGATGACGCGGTAGTTTTGAAGTTAACAGCTACCTTTATACCTTTTGTTCAGTAGAGACTGGCAGTTCCAGGGCAGAAACCATCCAAATGATTCTAGTGAAGGTGTATAGAGTTTAAAAACCTGGAGCTCTTCCTTTGTTACCACATGACATTACAAGGTGGAACACAGTGCTTTCCGTTTGAGAGAATAACTCAACCTAAATATCCAGGGTTTGTGTATTAAACGTGTGAATGAAACAAAACACAACTCCAGATATGTTTGTGATGAGAAAACATGATAACATAGTTCATAAAGTTGCCTAATATGGGCCATTTAATTGCAGCAGTCAAATAGCTGGATCTCCACTCTGTTATGGATTCATTTCAGCAGAGCAAGAGCTGCAAATGAGCACGCTGAAATGACATGAGAGACCACGTTAAGACCACTACTAACCAAATATTGACTGTAGAATCTCATACATATGCATACAGGGGAGTAAAGGTACGCTTCAAGTGCTAATGTATGCAATCACAAGGGTTTATCTTGTAACAATGGCTGGCAACACTTCACACTAGATTAGTTGCAGTAATTGGAATTCGCAATTTCTTCATAGGAGAGGCTCGTGAGTGTGTTGTATTTACCTATTGAATCAAATGGAATGAAAAAAACAAACAAAAAAAAACTGTGAAATAAAATTTGCTTTTTGTAATACGAATGTACTGGATGCGCTTGTGATGTCATGTAATGGTAATTTTCAAGTTAACAGCTACTTTAACCTTTAGTTCAATAAAGCAAGGCTGAAATCATCCAAATGATTCTAGTGAAGGTGTATGGGGTTTAGAAACACTGTGGAGCACATGACATCACAAGGTGTTTTCTGTCTGAGAGAAGAACTCGGCCTAAAAGTCACTTTATTGTAGTAATATTATATATTACTATACTGGAGTCACTTTAACTGCTGCTTGTTCACTTCAGAATCAAAGACACTTATTGTGCAACGTTCCTGTGCCTTTTAGCTTTACAGTGTTGTGTTTTTTAGTTGATTGTAAATACTTATTATTATTTATCTTGATTTTGATGCATGCTCTTATTTTCCTACTGTTTCTGAAACTTGCATTGTGACGCTGCAATTTCCCCATTGTGGGACAAATAAAGGATTATCTTATCTTATCTTATCTTAAAATATGCAGGGTTTGTGTGTTAAATGTGTGAATGAAACAATACACAACTCCAGGTGTCCTCCAGAGGAAACAACATTATACCATTGACCAGAAAATAGCGTAATATGGACCCTTTAAAACCTAAAAGAACATCAAATCCTTTACCATAACAGTCAATGTTTTAAAACAACAGATCATAGAACGACACTTCGTTATATCTCACTTCACATTCAGTCCTTGTTTAACCTACGCAAATCACACCGCTATTCTCTTCACACAAGGTCAACCACTAACCTCATCCATACGCGTGTTTATTTGTCCTTTACCTTGATTTTCCCTGCTTTACATTGTACCCTTAAATCCTAGCGTAGCCACACATTCCTCTGAATACATGGCTAAATCCGCAGGAAACAATAGTCTGACTTTGCAGCGGGGAATACAGCTTTGGGGCTTGCACTGGCACAGACAAGCAAGAACACTGGATGCTTAATCATTCCAGGCTTGCTAATTTAGAGTCTCAGTTGGCTATTACGCATTTGGCCATTTTTGTTTTATATTTTATTTATTTTTGCTTGTGTTTTGGTGTCTTCTTGCGTTCCTTGTATCTATATTTCTGCACTATTTTTTTTTTTTTTGCTTGCAATCTGTTCCGAACTGATAAACCGAATGGGGGTTGAGCTTAGGTAAAGACGAAAAAGCTGGTTGCGCGTTGTTGTTGTTGCCCAGGATGGCCACTAGGGGACCACGCATACAAAAGCCCCAGCTGTAGGCGACAGATATTGACTGTGTATTGCGTATTGTCTTTGGAGATATAAAGGTGGGTCTATGAAAGCGTAGGTGGTCCGAGTGTGGAGGTGGCATGGTGCCCTTTAGCGGCTGGTCTCAGGCTTGCCCGATTGCTAGCCATAATCTGCAAAACATTGGCACAGTTAAAGCAGGATGCACCCCAGGCAGAGGGAAGCTATTTTCAGTGTTAGAAAGACATTTTTGTACACGAGCTAGTTGGATTTGAATGTAGCTCTGTCAGGTAATGAAGTGATGGTAAAGGTGGGTTTATTAAAGGGGCATTGCGCAACTTTTCTGCTTGTCTCCATCGGGATGTTATTGCGTTGCCTGGAATGTTCCATGGTATGACATTAAACTAAATCCATATAGCATTTATTTAATTTTAAGCGGTTTCATTGCAACTAAAAATCTTAAAAAGCATGCATTCTTACTATGAGCAAGTTTGCTTCTCCATAGACCTGTGCTTCTTCCCATGGATGTAGATATTCAAAAGCATACTTTTTAATATTCAAGGGAAATCAACAAGATCTTCATGGAAACAAGCAAGCTACAGATTTTCAACTTGAAAAACTACTTATTGTATATTTACACACATCTTTAACCACATCTATGTAGCATTTATTCATTACGGATGCATTTCTATGGCTCAAAAATACAATAATTCTCTCGTTGTATAGGGTCACCACTTGCTTGCTTGTTCCCATGAATATGCTATTACTTATTTGCTTAAAACCACAGTATGGAACTTTTTAGCCCAAAAATATGTTGCTGTTTTTACTTTTTTTTGGTTGTGTTTATTGCACCGAAACACATAGAAAAACATGTGTCCTGACTGTGATTGGGCTTGCATCCCCACAAACCTGACTCGTATTTGGCCTGGTTGTTGGCTATAATATTCCACAGTATGGTATAAAATGTATATATCTCTGCGAGGAATGTTACAAATGGTGGTTTTAACTTTTTGTAAGAATTATTTGTAGCTGGTTGCATCGCGCTCCTCTATTTTCCAACTTTTTTTGCTGACCTACTGACCTGCAGTGTGGGGGCGCCCCAGGGCACTGTCCTCGCGCCCTTTCTTTTCACCCTTTACACTGCAGACTTCAGACACAACACGGACAGCTGCGTCCTGCAGAAGTTCTCTGATGACTCTGCCATCATTGGCTTCATTAAGGATGATGACGATGTGGAGTACAGAGGACTAGCGCAGGACTTTGTGGACTGGTGTCAGCAGAACCACCTCATCATCAATGCAGGGAAGACCAAGGAGATGGTGGTGGACTTCCGCAGACGCCACTCTACTGTCACCTCAGTGAACATCCAGGGAAGGGACATTGAGAGAGTGGACTCTTACAAGTACCTGGGTGTTCATCTGAACAACAAACTGGACTGGACTCACAACACAGATGCACTGTACAGGAAGGGCCAGAGTCGGCTCTATCTCCTGAGGAGACTCAGGTCTTTTGGAGTGAGGGGGCCACTCCTGAAGACCTTCTATGACTCTGTAGTGGCATCAGCCATCCTGTACGGTGTGGTCTGCTGGAGCAGCAGCATCACAGAGAGGGAGAGGAAGAAGCTGGACAAGGTCATCAAGAAGTCCAGCTCCGTCCTGGGCTGTCCTCTGGACTCAGTGCAGCAGGTGGGGAACAAGAGGGTCCTGGCTAAGGTCATCTCTATGCTGGACCATGAGTGTCACCCCCTGCAGGACGCCCTGTCTGCTCTGGAGAGCAGCTTCAGTGATAGACTGATTCACCCTCGCTGTGTGAAGGAGAGATTTCGCAGGTCTTTCCTTCCTGCTGCTGTCAGACTGTACAATGAACACTATTAACACTGAACATGTGTCATTCAACTGTATCTATGTGCAATTACTGAAGACCTCTGGTACAATTCACTTATGTCATTTACTGATATTTATCCTGTCTGTACATAAACATAGTCATATTACTGTAAATAACATAATATACTGAAGTCACTTTACTGAGACTTACTCTGTTCATATGCTGCACTGTTACTTTTATTGTACATAATAGTTTTTTTTTTTGGTATCTTATATTTTATATTTTGTATTTTATATTTTTGCTCCACTGGAACAAAATTAGTCTATCTTTAAGTCTATTTCTAAATTATTATTATTTTTTTTTAGCCATTATCTATTATCTTGTTTTATTGCATGTTCCATTTTCCTGCTGTTCTTGAACTGTGCGTTGCAACACTGGAATTTCCCCACTGTGGGACTAATAAAGGCATATCTTATCTTATCTTATCTTGTTTGTTCCCTGTAGCCTTATTATAATATTGTAATAGGCTACTCTTGAATGGAACTATTTTTTGAGGTGTAATAATACTGTTGTGATAAGGTCGCATATAAAAACTACTGAAGGGTCTGTTTGAGAGATATTTTGAAAAGATAATAAATTGCCTTCCTGAGGAGCTGTTCCTCTCCTGGTGGTCTTTTCTCACACCTACGACCTGCTAATTCACACTAACACTTTAATAACAACACTTAAAAAGATCTCACATTTCTATTTCCATGGAATCATGCAGGTGACATGCCACCTCCAGAAAGTTACATACTGTATCTTTAACATGGAATTTCTACTCTAGTATTCCACTTAACTATCTTGCATTTAATCAATTACAATTTCTTTATTATTGATCAAAAATGCATTGGGAAAAACATGCATTATTACTATAAGCGGGATCGCCTCTCCCTAGATCTGACTCACTTGGCCTGGCTGCAAATGGCATTAAGAGTTTAATGTGATTTAATGTTCCAGAATTTATCAATTCCGTGTTCAAGTAGAGATGTTTGTATTGCCGAGAAATACCTTAAAGATGCATTCTTATTGTGAGCGGGGTCACCTCTCCACAATTTTTTGTTTTGTTTTAGATTTTTATAATATTTGGTAAACGCCAAAATGGTTAGGAGTGGCAGATAACCCTGACATTTTCCTGTCATCCTGGGTTAATGTGCAGCTCAACTTAATTCACAGTTTTGTTCTTAGCATTTCAAAAAAAATTCTGTGTGCCAAATCCCAAAAAAAAAATAAAATAAAAAAAATAAATAAATAAATAAAATAACAATAAAAAATAAAATAAAATAAAATAAATAAATACAAATAAATAAATAAAATGAAATATTTGTAAATTCCAAATCTGACGGAAGCCCTACATTTTATAAGACAACTAAGCATATGCCTCCATATTAAATCTACTTTGGGAGTCACAACAAGAATATTTGGACTCTAATTGCGCCTGCCATAAGCCCCGCCCCCTCGCTCACTGTGCCGAGAATAACAAGCTGCCCGTGTCACCGGTCGCCGTGGAAATGCACAATGGCCGCCCTGTGCATGCTGATTGGGCCGAGTGTTGACACTGAACAGCACCACGCTGGCTTTATAATGAGACACATGATTAACTCATCAGGCCCGCTCCTGTTGAGACTATGGATGAGGTCAGGCGCCTGCATTTACATACAATATAGAGATGGGGCAGAGTATGCTAGCAAAGAACGCTCATCACTAAAGATACTGTAAAACGAAGGTAGTGTCCCAAAGCTAACAGTCACTTTTATTCAAATCGTAAAATGTAAAATAAACAACCTATTAAAATTCAAATTAATTTAAGGTGCATTGTATAACTTTTCTGGTGGAGGGTCCGTTAAATGCTGTTTTTCATGGAGACATTGTGGAATGTGTCACAGTATGGCATTAAACCTTTTTATCGTCATGGAGACCGAACCAGATCAAGTTACAGGTCAGATCTGTGGAGAGGCAACCCCGCTCAGTCAGAATGCCTGTTTTTCTAGGTATTTTTGAGCTATAAAACCACCTGTAACTGAATAAATGTAAGGTAGAGCTGTTTAATGTCCTATTGGGGAACATTCGAAGCAGAGCAATGACATATCCATAGAAACAAGAAGGTGGTGGACCGCCAACTGAAAAGTTACACAGTGCACCTTTAAAGGGCCTATATTACATGATTGCCCGATCTTTGTTATAATGTTGTTTCCTCATTAAAGAACATGGTAAAAGGAGAAATTCAATTTGTCAACTGGACACAAGTTTATTTGGTCGAATACGTTTTGCATTTCATCCAAGCTGCTTCTTCAGTTCTGAAAGTAATCTACTATTAAACAAGACATAAATGTTCTTTTTAAAAATTAATTTACATTTCTCAGAATCCCATGCACTCATTAAAATCTCTGGTGGAACAGTTTCTTGCACACCATAATCATAATTTCTAATAAAAACAATACTGCAATCAAGGCTCATTTTAGACTATTGTTGCTTAATTACATATAGGACTTCATCTCCCAGCTACACAGTCCACTTGACAAAACATATTGGTCTACAAAACACCCATTTCAAAACACCCTTGGGTGCAGTGTACAGATTAGGCTTAAAGGGCTCAAATTACGCTGTTTACTGATCTGTTATAATTTTGTCTCCTCATCAAAAACATATCTGGAGTTGTGTTTTGTTGTTTCATTCACACATACTTAAAGGTGCATTGTGTAACTTCTCTGGTGGAGGGTTGGTCGCATTCTTTTCTTCATGGAGATGTTATTGCTTTGTCTGGAATTTTCTACAGTATGGTGTTAAACATTTTTATTTTCATGGAGACCAATCCAGAGCAAGTTACAGTGCCTTTTTTCTGGGTATTTTTGAACTATAAAACCACCTGTAATTGAATAAATGTAAGGTGGAGCTGTTTAATGTCATATTGTGGAACATTCCAGGCAGAGCAATGACATATCCATAGAAACAAGCAGGTGAAGGACCCCAAATCAAAAAGTTACACAGTGCACCTTTAACACACAAATTCTGCATATTTAGAGTCCTTCTCTCAAACAGAGAACACTCTGCTGCTATGTCATGTCATGTGGTAATAGCACTTCATGACATCACAAGGTGGAACAGAGCATTTTGAGCTTTGGAGGTGTAGACAGACTAATAAAGGATTACTTAAACATGTGTGAATGAAACAAAACAACTCCAGGAATGTGAATTTTCATAAGGTAACAGCATTTTAAAATGACTTCAAGCTCACAATTTTGGTCAGTTTTGCATAATACAGAACTCCGTTTACTTACGTTGGCTCCAGTTACATAAATATTTTGCACTATATTTTAGCTGCAGACTTAAACGCTCATACTCTGCCGGAGAAAATAGGGCTATTTTTAAATGCGTATGTCCCAGGAGACTTTCTGATCCAATTTGTAAGACATATAGATCTCGGTCTTTCTATATTTTTAAACTAAAGCTTGAACACATTTCGCTTACTTTGCGTACATTATACAGTATGTACATTGGCGTTTGCTATTTATCATAATGAACTGCAAAGATTACTCAAACATTCATGGGTGACATTTGAAACCTCCGACATGTTTTTGATGAGGGAACAATGTTATAACATAATTGCACAATTGCACCCAGTGAACATACTTTGTACTAGGGTAAAACGAATTTTGCTCAAATAGGTGCACTATGTAACTTTTTGGTTGGAGGTCTGTCACCTGCTTGTTTCTATGGCTATGTCATTGTCATTCCTCTGCCTGGAATGTTCCACAGTAGGACATTAAACAACTCTACTTTATATTTATTCAAGTGGTTTTATAGCTCAAAAATATCTAGAAAAACAGGCATTCAGATTGTGAGCAGGATTGCCTCTCCACAGATCTGACCTGTAACTTGGTCTTATCTCCATGAAGATAAAAGGGTTTAATGCCATACTGTGAAACATTCTAGACAAAGCATTAACATCTCTATGGAGAAAAGCATTTGACAGACCATCTACCAGAAAAGTTACACAGTGCGCCTTTACACAACATTTATTTTTTGGAAGATTTCACTCTTGTGTGGGAGTATTTTTGTGTATTCAAAGATTATACTCATTATGCAAAAGAAGTTGGAGCAGGCTATTCTTAAAACCATGTGTTTTTAGTTTGAATCATTATTTTAATTGGAGTGGTTATTAGTAAAAGGTTTGTCCGCAGGTTGATTCTTTTGTTTGTTAGCACTGTGTACCATCCTCCGCAAATTGTAGTACAAAAGGTCAATGAGATAGGGTTAAAGCAATGGCTAGACAAAAACAAAAACAAAAATGTTGAAAATGTATAAAAGGGTTAGTAAAGCAATGTATACAATGTATTATTTTTCCAATCTGAGATCAGACCTTTACCACTCTTGGCATATTCCCCTTGAGTTCTAGAAGAGGTGGGATTTGGGTTTTCACTTTGAGGAAACCCAAGGTCGACAGTGAAGGCCAGTGCACACTACACAGCCCACAGTGCACAGTATGAGTCTGAGGTATGAGCTGTGTATCTGCCATGTGTCTGTGAGCGTGTCTAAAACTAAAACTCCTGCTATACTCCCTGGACCCTGCTCGGACTGCCTGGGATGGAGGCTTTACATATATGTACTTTTATACTTTCATACTGACCTTAAGAGTTGGACTCGTGTTTGTACTAGGGTAAAACACCTTTTGGGGGGACAGTTCCAAGTTAAAGTACCCAAGAGGAGATATCAAGGCCAGATAGTACTACCTCAAACCAGGAAAGAAAAAGCTTGAAAACCCTAAAGTAATTATTATTAGTTTTTTGTTTCCATTTGACAGACCAGTTTGTTTATTTATCTTCACATATTATTGCATTGCATTTTTTTAAACTATTATTGATCACTTCCTTACTCAGTCTACGTGGGCTGGAGTTTTAGAGGCTTTCAGGGCTGTGTTTGGTGTCTACTGTACTGACTCAACCAGGCGTCCCCACGGCCTGCATTTTTACTTTCACTTTCTTCAACCCACTTCAGTGTACCCACCTCCAGTATCCTCATGTGTCTGTGCAGCATTTTTAGTTTATAGAAACATACAGTATTTATTTATTGCATTAAGTTTGTGCATGTTAAGATTATGGACGCACCGATCCAGCTTTATTAGTTCTGATACTGATATTGATACTTTGACTGTAAGTATCTGCCAATACCTGATAGTAACCAAAACCAGTGTAGGAATGGAAAACGGAAATATTATTGCTTTGTCTAGAATGTTCACGAGGGAAGCATAACATTGCAATTCAGATCTGTGGAGAGTCTGCCTTATTTACAGAAGGAATGATTGTATTTTTGAGCAATAGAAACACCCATAATGAATAAATGCTAGATGGATATGTTTAAAGTCATACCATGGAAAATTCCAGGCAAAGTAATACCATCTGCATGGTAGCAGACACGACACCAGAAAAGTTCTGCCTGTAAATAGTCTTATTATGCCCAATTAAAGGCCCAACCAGGATAACGGCTTAACCAATATCATGGAACTGATTACCTGATCTAGCAAAATTGTCAATTATTTGATACCAGTATTGGCATTGGTGCATTCCTAGTTAAGGTCACCATTTATTGTCCCCATAGACAATGGAGAGTAAGGAACAGTAGGCGCCACAGTGCTGTGTCCGGCAGACCCATCTCCAGATCTTGAGCTAGTCTTGGTCAGAACTACCTTAGCTGGAGGATTTGACCTATGGTGCTTGTTTGGGGTAGACGGTGGAACCGGAGAGTAAGCCAAATGAGACACAGAGGAACAGAAAGGCACGGAACCTTGTTGATATGAGTCACATATTGAAGTAAGCACATTCGAAAATTCATTTGATGTTTTGGAATAAGCACCAGACAATCTCCCCATGTGTCTTCCTCCAACCATAACCCAGATTCTTTGAGCTTCCAGTAAGATTTTCTCTTTGTGGTTTGTAATGTCATAGTGGGCTTGTCTCAAACTTCCAAACTCCTCACTATAATCCCTAGTTACTCCCAGTCTGCTTGGGTTGGAGATTCAAATGGCTTTCAGGGTTGTGTACTAGTGTCTTCGGCCAATATTCCCAAAGATGTATTTAGTTAGCCACTTAAGTTTTTTTTCCTTGTTTCACATATCCTCTTTAGCCCTCTTTTGGGATTTTTTGTGGTCATTTGAGTGCAGTTTGTGAGTGTTTTTTGGGTTCCTTCTGAAGTCTTCATAGTGAGTAGTGTTCCAGTTCCCAAAGCGTGTGTGGTGGCTTCATTTGCATGGCCTAGTTTTTCGAGAGGGGAGTTAGCTAATACCTCACAAGAGCTGGAGCGGAAACTTGAGGATAGAGCACCTCCCTGGTTGAGATGGTGAGAGGAGAGGGACATTTGGAGGGGATGGACTAATATTCATTGTCAGGCAGGAAAGATAGGTAGTGTTATTATGATACTTAAATTTCAAACTCTATTTCAATACTACTAAGTAATATATGTGAAAAGTGAAAACAGTTATTACTTTGTCTTACTGCTTAAAAACTACTTGTACAACTTGTATTTTGACTATGACTGTGAGTTGTCTTTGTAAATTCTATGTGTACAGCACTTTGGTCACCTGTAAAGTTTTTTTTAAAGTCGGAATGGTGCTGCCTCCAAGTGAGGAGTGAAGAGATAATAAATTGTAAGTGCTCTGTTTAAAGGTGCATTTTGTAACCTTTCTGGTGCAGGGTCTGTCAAATGCTTTTCTCCTTGGAGATGCTATTACTTTGTTTAGAATGTTTCACAGTATGGCATTAAACCCTTCGATCTTCATGGAGGCCAAACCAGACCAAGTTACAGATCAGATCTGTGAAGAGGCAACCCCGTTCACAGTCAGAATGCCTGTTTTTCTAGGTTTTTATGAGCTATAAAACCATCCGTAATTGAATAAATGTAAGGTAGAGCTGTTTAATATCATACTGTGGAACATTCCAGGCAGAGCAATGACATATCCATAGAAACAAGCAGGCGACGGACCCCCAACCAGAAAAGTTACATAGTGTACTTTTAATTCAAATGCATGTTTTCATTGTCAGTATATCAAAGAAATGTTCCTTACAATCGAGCCTGCAAACCCTAATAGGAAGTTTACATTTAACATTTACATTTAACTTCCTGTAAAGTTTACATTTAACTTCCTAAACAGTAGATGTACCTATAGCCAGTTATGTTCTTGAGCACCTTCCATGTCTCATCCATTGTACCTCTCTTCCTTAGACTCTACACTCCCCATTTTGCTGAGTCATGCTGTTCCTTTTCTTATACCAAAAACAATGGTGGACCTTGTGCTTTCATAAACACTGTTCTTATCTCTTCACTTTTATAACAGGCATTTGAAAACAGAAAGGAAACTGAATAGAGTTTTATCCAAAATCTCCTTGGGGAAAAATACAAACCCATGCATCTAATTAAAATTTCAGATTTTCCAGCTGACTATCAAACAGAGGAGGGTGAGTCATGGCAAACTCAGGTGAATGTGAAATGACGTGGATGCATTGTGCTTGTCGGGGTAGAATAAATTAAAGAATTGTAGTTTTGGGTATTTTGAGGTAGTTAAAATATCTGTGTAGCAATGTCACGTTTATATTAAAGCAAGGTCACATTTATATTAAACAATCTGCCAGGAGAAGTGAGTGACTGTAATGTAGTGCCCAGTGATCCTTCTCCAGATCTTAAACCAGGAATATGCTGGATTACCAAAGTGAGAGAAAGGGGAATGCTTTATACACATGCAAAATAGATGTGTGATTCCATCTAACTATACTGATACTCTGCAGCTGATGTCATCAACAGTCCCTTGGAGCGTGAAGCTAACCGGAAGCACTACTCTGTTAGAAGCTCTGTTACTCAAGGTAGACTTCAATCCAGGCATGCCCAAACTATGGCCCGTGGGCCAAATGCCGCCCTCAGACAAACTTTTCTTGGCCCTCAGGCTTCCAGGTGAATTGGCCCAAATTACCTTGAGCAGTTTTGACTACAAGTTTTGACTGCAAGTCTTTTGAAAATCTGCCTTGATAAGACAATATTTAATATTTATTGTGTGGTTTTGTGGATCTTAGCATGAATAAAGGACTGACAGCTCATTCTAACGTGTTAAACATGAATATTTCAATTATTCACTGTACTGAGCACCAGTCTATGGCCCTCGATCGGCCCTCTGCTTCGTCTGTGTTTAGATATGTGGCCCTTGATGAAAAAAGTTTGGACACCCCTGCTTTAATCTGATCTTTATTTTAACACAATTTGACCAGAAAGAGCGACTTAAAACTCTAAAAACCTTTTGGCTGCGTTTGCTAATGTGTGCATTGTGTTTCCATGCAGAATACTCCAGCGCGATGTTCCTGCAAAATGCCAATAAAGGTTTTGCACATCATTTTATGTGAAAAATGCTTCTCAAAATTCCCACTGGCAGAGCTATGGACAGCTCAAAATGTGTTCCGTTGCTTTTTATTGTTTTCATCCCACAATAATAATTATATTTATTTTGGACATTTTAAAATTAAAAAAAGCACAACATACAGTCTCTATACTTGGAAAGACATTCAAAACATGCACATTTAACAAAAAGAAAGAAAAGGAAATTGTTAACAACATTCAAGTCTTTCACTTGGCTTCTTTTTTTATGTAGCAAAAATCTTGCATAGCTAATCTGTAATTTTTATTCATTTTTACCATTTCTGTTACACAAAAAAAACCCAAGAGGAAGCTGTGTGCACATTTAAGAAATATATTCAGAATTGAATTGGATTTTTTTTTTTTTTTTTTTTTTTTTGAGAGAGGAGGAGGAGGAGGAGACGTAGACATTGCAGCAAATAAAACATGGAAAAAGTGAACGTGCTCAGAATAGTTCTAGAACGGTGGAGCAGGGTTCATATATAATAGCTGACTGGTAAAGAATGAGAATTGGCTGTTTTTCATTTCACCTGTCGCGGAAAAAGAGGAAGCACCTGTCACTGCCGGGCCAATGTCACCAAAACAGGAGACGTTTCCATGACAACCGCAGCCTTTCTCGCTCCTTCTCTCTCTCTATCTCTTCGGCTAAGGAGATGGTCATAAGTGAGAAGAGGAAACCAGGGGCAAATTATGAATGAGGGGAATACACTGCTCTGTGAATGACAAGTGTTGGATGTGGTCGCACTTCCAACTCCGACCTCTATTCTTTAAAGCTGCACTATGTAACTTTTTGGTTGGGGGTCCGTCACTTGCTTTTTTCTAAGAATATGTTATTGCTCTGCTTGGAATGTTCCACAGTATGATATTAAATAGCTCTACCTTGCGTCTATTCAATTATTGGTGGTTTTATAGCTCAAAAAATACATAGAAACAACAAGTTCTGAAATTCATGTATTTGTGTGTTGTGTTAAAAATTTGTGATGGAGGTATTGAATGAGGTATCAAAAGGAAGTGATGGTCAGAAATGTGTTTTTTGAGCTCCCGATATCCACAATTTGATAATAATAATGCATTGGATTTATATAGTGCCTTTCAAAACACTAAAACACTTTATTCATTCATATTCCATAGCCACAGCTGCCCTGGGACAGACTGTTGGAATCAAGGCTGCCAATCTGCTGCCATCAGCCCATCTGACCACCAGCAACACTAAAGGAGCATGTCTCACCATCCCTTTACTGATCATCTTCCTAATGTAGATAGCAACACAAAATAAATTAGCGATTCTGTCAGCTGGACTCCTCACACTACCCACCTACTACAGCATCTGCAGCCAATCACGAACCAGTGCTAGTGCAGCCTCTACAGCTCAGTGAGTGAATTCTGGAGGTTCTGAGCTTTCACTTGAGGGCACTCTTATTTCCAGCACAAACTTAGATTTAGGCATGTGGGAGGGGCCAATGGTCCTACACAAAACTGACTCCTGTGAGCTTTAAGTCATGTTAAAATGTTATCAAAAACATACCCTGATTTATGTTTTGTTTCATTCACACATGTTTGAGTAACCCTTTGTTATTAATCTGTCTGCATCTCCAAATCTCAAAATGCTCAGTTCCACCTTGTTGTCATGTTGCGGTAGTTTTCAAGTTAACCAGAAATGTACCTAGTTTACACTAACACTGCCAAAAAAAAATCTCTGTAGGATGGAAACAACAATAAAGGCATTTTAGTAATGACACAGTGATTGTTTAAAAAGACAGGACACATATACTGCTCTCATTCACTGTCTAAAAACTGTATATTACCAGAGAAGTTGGTCAGACATTTGAACATAATAATAGAGAAACTACTGCAACGTGTATTTATCCATTGTCATCCCTGTGCTATTAAGTGCATCCTACATTTTCTGTGTGTGAAGTAAGAAGACAAAGGAGTTAATTCAGCTGGAAATAAGTAGAACTTTAAGTTATAAATTTTTAGTGTTTTGTTGGTGGAAAAAAGATGTAGACTTATATGCTTTTGAACTGTCAGCATTATATAGCCTTAGATAAGCTTGTGTTGTTTTGGAATATCTTTTCTGGAGATCTTTGCAAAGCAAATTAAATGACATGGCTTTTAAGTGAGACAGATAATGTTGCTACCATTTCACAAAACAAGTTACTTGCATTTTTCCGATCCATGGTGTTCCAGAAAAAAAAAAACTGGGCGGTCGCCATAGTGATTAACAGTTTAAAACAACATTTGGTTGGGTTCACATGACATCACAGCATTACAGAATATAAAATTGTGACAGATTTCTGTGTAAAAGTCGTTTGTAAGAGCTCGTTCAAAGCAAGAACTTGTGTTTTTCAGTCTATTTTGTAGCTAAAAGTTACATACTGGGCTTTAAGTAATTCCTAAGCCTGCGTCATTCTTATTTGTTTATTGTTAATTAAACATTAAAGGGTTGTTTTAATTCTATGGGGTATTAACTGCTAACCATCACCATGTTACCTTTTATTGTTTTGAAAATACTACATTCACTGAAACCAATGTATTAACATGTTTTATAAGTCTCCCCTCACTTTGCTCTCCGTACTAAGTCTCTCCCCCTTCAGAGAGCTATCACAACACAATCAGTACGTATCCCGCTAATGAAACTACTATGCATCACTGTTAACATGCTTTTGTACATTGTTTATATGAAAAATTGGATGACATGGGCTTGTGGGCTGAGCTTTGGACAGAATCTTACAGCTAACCAATAAGGAGCGTTTGAATAGGGTCCAGGAGAGATCGCTAAATTACTCAAACATGAATGGATGACATATAAAACTACAGACATGTTTTTGATGAGAGAACAATGTTATAACATGGTAGAAAGTCCTAAAAAATCAATTTTGCATAATAGTCTCTCAAAAATATGCCTGGAGTTGTATTTTGTTTTGTTCACACGTGTTTGACGCACAACCCCTGCATATTTAGTGCTGAGCTCTTCTCTCAAACAGAAAACACTCCGACACTGTTCCACCTTGTGATGTCATGTGGTAATTACACCTTCATTAGAATCATTTGAATGATTTCAGCCCTGGAATTGCCAATCTCTACTGAATTAGAGGTAAAAGGTAGCTGTCAATTTGAAAACTACCACTACATGACATCACAAGGTGGAACAGAGCATTTTGAGCTTTGACGATGTAGAGAGACTAATAATAAAGGGTTACTCAAACATGAATGAAACAAAACACAACTCCAGGTATGTTTTTGATGATAACATGACTTAAAGCTCACAAGAGTCAATTTTGCATAATATACAGTCGGACTTTTAAGGCTAATAAAAATGTAGCTATTATTAAATGTTACCAATAGTTCAGATACAGATGAGGTTTTCATGGCGGGGTAGTTTTATTTTAGGTGCAATCAGAGTCGATGTGAAAAAGTCATTGAGAATCAGGGGCGCGTTTTTTTTTTTTTTCTTTTTTTCTCATCGTGGCACAGTAGGAACGTGATGGGGCCAATCTAAATCCAGCTGAGAGAGACAGACCCCCGCAGGCTGCTGATTTTAAAGGCACTACGTTGGTCTTATGTTTCACCATCTCTCATTTCGGACGCGGCGGGGAGCACCTTTGGGTGGGAAGGGGGAGGAGTGGGGAGGAGGAGGAGGTGTGAGGGGGAAGAGGAGGAGGGGGTCATGTTCAAACTCCACGTTACGCACATTAAGCACTAAGGCACGGATCGTGGAGATGGGGTTTTCAGATATTGCAAGTACCTCAAGTCATATCTCAAGTATGTCAAGTATCTCAACTAGTTTGTTTTGGAAGTAGTTGCAAAAAAGGGACATTTGATTTCTGTTCAAGATGGTTAATTTGAGGTGATGTCATATTTATAAATCAGCATAATCATTCAAGTTTGGACACACGTCTTCTTTTAGTAAATGGTCACATTTTTATAGCGTTTTTCCACCTTCAAGGCACTCAGAACGCTTTATATCAAGAAACCATTCACACTCACATTCATACACCAGTGTACGCAGACACTAGGGGCGAGGTGGGTTAAGTGTCTTGCCCAAGGACACAACAACAGCATTCATCTGTGGGAGCTAGAATTGCACCGCCAACCTGCGGGTCAGTGGATCTGACCGCTCCACCAATGACGTTTTATGTCGAGAGCAGGATTCGAGCTAGCAACCAACAAACGCTCTACTGTCGTTACTGTTTATGTTTCTATTTTATTTTCTTGATTATTCACATTATAGATTCTCACTGAAATCCAAAATATGAATGGACATAAAAGGAATGTAAACAAAAAAAAATAAACTCAAAATTTCAAGATTTTTAAAAATAGCCACCCTTTGCTTTGATCACTGCTTTGGGCACTTGACATTTTTGACCCTGACAAGGCACAGCTGTAAAGTGAAAATCATTTCAGGAGACTTAATTATGTTTGTTTGTTTGTTTGTTTTTTATTTAGATCTCCATTAGCTACTGAAAAAAGTAACTATTCTTCCTGGCATCTAGATCTGTATCAGGCTTGAACACATGAAACTTTTTGAGAGAAAGGGTTTGCGGAGCAGTTAACAAAGCAAAGGGTGGCTTCTTTGAGCATTTGAATAGAAAATATAAACCATATAGTTACTTCAGTTATTGTAACGGTGTGTACAAGATTTTGGATAGAACTGATGACAATATAGGTAGACGTATTCTATTTTACAACTCACTGCTACTTCCTTTATTCTCCAACTTTCTGTTTTCTACTTTTCTTCAAAAACTGGCACTTGGCTGATGTGAAATTACGATGAATATTTACCTCACGCACTATCCCACCAAACCAAGTCATAACTAGAAAAGCATATTAAACTGTCAAGTGCAGTTACACAATTCTGTATATCTTGCTTCATATCTTTGCTGTCTTCTGTGTTTCTAAAATGTAGAAAGTAGTAAATATAATGAAAAAAATAGGTCAGACAATACAACAGACATCACAAGAATGTACAAAATACAGTTTGGCTGCGCTTGAAAACTATTTTCACATTTTGGTATTTGTTGAGAAAAAATATGCAAAAATGAGCCAAGTAATGTGTCAAAGAGTGAAATTAAAATGTCAGAGATAAATATTTAATTTTAAATACTTTGTACTTTGTCTTCCTAAAACAGTTGCTGTAAACACACACAGAAAATTATTATTATTATCATTCTAGTGATCTGATTTTACTGGCCATGTTAATCTGCCATGGTATAACATTGTTCCTAGGGATGCAATGATCCAGTTTTCTCAGTTCCGATACAGATTTCGATACTATAGCTTAAAATGTCTACCGATTTCCAATATACCAGTGCAAGACATTTTAGGATCAGTTAGAACTCATCGCTAGGTTTCAGATAACATCATAACATTCTATATGCCCATAACATTTCTAATAGTTCTTTAAATAATTGCCATTTTTATATTTTTGTTTATTTGTATATATTTTTTAATTTATTCAAGGCATCAGCAGCCATTGTGTATCTGTTGCCAGTAATTTTTATTTTATTTTTTTCCTAAATTATTCCTAAATCACTAAAAGCTGACTGGACCAATGCTTAATAGTAAATAAATAACTTTTTTTTTTTTTTTCAAAAGTTTAAATAGACCTAATACCCAGCCTGTGTGAGGACTTAAAGAGACAGTGTTTGGGGCATGTTTTGGTCCCTTACCCTCCGCCCTCCCCTCGATGGTAAAAGAGCATGATTACAGATGGCAGGGAGCCGCCGTGGGCTAATGTCCACTCATTATTGACCGCTCAATAAGTGTGTTGTGTGTAGGCCGACTCATTAGACGCTAGTCCCTGTCCAACTGTCACTGCTCCGTCCATGGCTTTAAACAGTCAATTAGACCTGTTCTATTCACTTTACAAATCCCACACTGACTGGACTGACTATATCTATATTACTGTGTATAGTGGAAAAGTACATATGTTAAATGTGTATAGGCTAGTGTTGGAGAAACTGTTTTTTTTGATTGTATAAATGATGATAAACCATTTTCAGTATCCATATATGATGTAATTTTCCCCAACATGAACTATTTGTGTCACCTGATATGAAGTAGATATATTCAAATCAAGTATAACTTTTAATGATAACAAATGTAATACTGTTTTGTTTAGTTTTTTACAAAAAAACAGTCTAAATGCTGAAATCTAGTTGGTTTAACATTCTCTCTGATCTGACTGGTCACTACATACTCTACCTTTAATATATTTTGGCAGTTTCCCCATTGGTAAATATGTTGAAAGTGATTTAGAGCGCTAAAGCAAGATCTCACGCTTCATTCAATTCTTAAAGGTTTTCTATGTGATCCACATATTCCCATAGCTGCAGTATAGGTCATAACACGTGGTTGCCTTTTCATTATGTTATCAGACTCCTCATATATGTTTCCTTCTCTTTAAATATGTATGTGACCATTAAACTCAAGTGGAGTTACTGCCTTCAGAGCTAAACACTACTTAGCTGCTGTGCTGCATGCCTGAAAATCACTTCATGTTTCATATGTGGCCTGTTCACTCCACTTCAAATTCCTCAACATTATTTTCCATGAAGGCCGCTGTAGTGATCCCCTACTGAGTGAACCAGAATGAGCATGGGCTCTCATGTTATGACAAATACATGACCTCACCCTCTGCTCTCACAAGAACATGTGCTGGAGACGGTCAGTAGAACTTAATAGTCAGATATTTTATTTAAAAAAAATCTTTAAAGATCTTTAAAGGCCATGTACAGCCTATGCTTATTGTTTTTAACAAAAAGTACTACAATTACAACTAAACTCAGGACTTAACCTGCAGATAGAGGACACATACAAGTTTGCCTCATATGAAAGCTCAGATCCTCCAGAATTCAGCTGAAGAGGCTGCATTAGCACTGATTCACGATTGGCTGCAGATGTTGGGGTTTAGGTAGTGGCAAGAACAATCTCATAGTTGGAATTGCAGCAGCCACTGGAGGCAGTTTTTGACCAGAAAGCAGCAAATTTGCATTTGTACTAAAATTGCCAAAAAGGACTGAACTAAGACACCATATACAGAGTAACAGAGTAACAAAAATGGTTGATGTAGTGTTTAGTTCCACAAAAAAAAAAATACAAAAACAGGCTTGTCTTTTGTACGTCTCTTTCCAGAATCGACCTGAAAATCCTCTCACTGACACTGGGCCTGTCAGGACATTGGAGGTCATGGTTTGAGAAAAGATTCATCATGATAGCTACAGTGAGAGGCCATGTGGTCCTTCAGCCTTTACACAAACATAATCTTAGAAGGGTGCATTGATTTTCTCATCATGACGGAGTATACAGCCAAACCAAACACAAGCCCAGTCTCTCCTCATTAGCTGTGGGCCCGAGGAGCAGTGCCCATCCCCACCAGCCTTTCTGCCTGTCAGGGTTTCATTCACACTTAAGGGGACTGAAGAGAAAGGAGGTAAGAGAGAAGTAGAAGAGAGGAGAGAAGAGAAGAGTTAAAATAGGGCTGGAGAGGTAAGAGAGGAGAGAAGAGGTAAAAGACCCTCCACCAGAAAAGTTACACAATGCACTTTTAATACTTCATTTTTATGTACAGACCAAATCAAAATGTACAAAAAGGAATGCAAGTTTTTCTAATAATTACTTAGTATTTTATAACTGTAACCAGCCTAGCCATGTCCCATTGTTGCTTCTCATGAAATCAGCCATTTTAGGGAAACTAAAGTTCCTTGAAATCATCTTTGTAAATTTGTAAAGATGAGAAACTTGCGGTGAATGAGCTTGGACCACCAATGCTGAGAGTCCTACCTCAGCCTATAGGAAAAAATGTTTGAGCTTTTCTCTCAACTGGATTTAACATGTTTAATTTCTCTGCTTGTTTCTCTGATCTGGAGCAGTATCCTGTCTCCAAGGTTTTCAGAGGGTGCGATTGATAAAGATAAATAAAAGAAGTTATACATTTTGTTTTGAATGTTATGAGAATTTTCAAGAGTGATTGGATCTTCTCAAGTTTGGACGGAGGATTTTCACACACTATTGTCCTGTTCTAGTCTCTTAAGGATTTTAACAGAATGTAGAAGAGACTGACTGGTCAGACAAATTAGTTTCCACAAAGAGCCATTCCAGATCGATAACTACGTAGTGCTACGCTCTAGGCCTATACCAGCTCGTACCATGGACCTGGGGAGATCTGTTTGCCTGTCTGCCTCTCACTAAACCCGCATCAAAAATACACGAAGTCCACACGAATACTCTACGGTTTACATCAGGAAAACTTGGCAGAAGTATCCACAGCCGATAGGGACACAAACCGAGACTGCTTCTGAGCTGATAGTACATAGACACAATACAAACTCACTCCCGCATTTTACCAATAATACAAGATCAGCTGTCAAGAATGCATGCAGATTCCCATTTCTAGCATTGTGTATATCTGTGTCTTTCTCTACAGTCTCCTCCTGGGATGCCTCCTCACCACAGCGCCCCCGAAAGGTTAAGAGATCTGCTCCACATAATGGCCTGTCTAGAGCTTGTCTCCTGTTCCCCAAGGCCCTGTTGTGAAAGGCCTGTCAGAAAAGGGTCTAGTTTACAGCATGGGTGATGTTCTATGGCTGTGTTACTGATGCATTGTGGGAAAAAATAGGGAAATGGAATGCCCCCTGCTATGGCGTGAGTAAACACACAGCAGCGGGTGGTAGCAGTAAGTGATCAGAATGGGAATATGAGTCGGATTGAGTTTTGCATAACATGATATAGTTTAATTATGTAACATGGTTGTTGTTTTAGCTGTAATGATAGCAAAATGGAGCTGTTCAGGAATCTGGTGTAGAAAAATGCATAAATCTACCCTTGAAATGTTTGGTTTATTTTAGTTTATACTGTATTTGTCAGGGATTGTACAGGGATGTACAAATGCATTAATCTTACAGTACCCAATTGATCTGCAATCCTTGGACAGGTGAGCACACTAAAAATACGCATTACATTACATGACTACTTAGCTCATTATTAACATTAGTAAAAACACAATAAAAATCACAATTTCCAAGTCCATACAAATATATCAAATTACTCTGAAAGTTTTCTACAGTTTTCTACGATTTTACTTTTGGAACAGTCAAAAAAGACCCCCAAAAAGACTGTCACTAGATTATCACTAGGCAATGTGTTTCTGTGATTTACCAAAAATAGAACATTGTACAAAATAATCGGCAGAATGTGAGCAGCCATTTGAATAGAGCAAAGTGTTGTTAGAAAACAAATAATCAAATCATGTTAGCAGGATTCCACACTCTCCTTTTTCTCCTTTTTTTTTTTTTTTGAATGGGCAGTAACAGTGATTTCTTTTGATTTCTTTGTTCTTTGATGAGAAAAGGGGGACTATAGGGGGACAGAGGAGCTCCTTCTTCTACAGGCTCCTGCAGCTCCTGAATCTTCATTGAACCTATTTATTTATATTGGAGGGGGGCCCTTATGAGGCTCCTTGCCCAGTTTGAACTAGAGATAGGAGTATCAGTATCGAAGTAATATATTGGTGCTGATGTGAGTACAAATGTGAGTATTGATTCTGTTCTGCAAATATCGAAAATTCTCAAGGCTAAGCTTACATTTTAGACATGCTAGGGCTATTTTTTCATTGTTTTGTGTCATAACACCTGGACTGACCCATCTGTGTCAGTTGTCTATTCTTTTTTTTTATATTGAAATAACTACACTTTTAAGGTCAGGCTTGTACCAAGGATCATACCGGTATAAGAAAATGACCCCCAAATGTACATATCAATACCAAATACTGTGGTGTTGCCCATCACTTTGAACTGAGTATATATTAAAAATTATTGTTCACATACATACCTGTAGTTGTTTTCCTTTATCTGAATACTGTAAACTCCTTACTAAAATGACCAACATTATGCGTCTTTACCATCACCAATGTCAATTTGGAAACCGAAATGAGGAATCTGTTTCTATAGAGTCAATGAGAAACAAAATATATCAATCAAATGTAATGGGACATACTTTTTCTCTATGCGGCGGTCTCTTGTTCCTAACCACTACGCACTGCACACTAATGTAATTGTATCTGTGGGCTAGCTGTTGTGTGCCATTGCTTGTGAAGGCTGACAGACTCTCCCTTGCCTCCTGGCCCATGATGCACATAATATGCCTCGGGTGGGAGCTGTCATGGCCTCCTCCTGGTCTCATTGGTATTCCTCCTCAGTCTCAGGGCTGATGGGTGGAGTGTAATTACCAGAGCCACCGCCTGGAACCATCACAGCTGTATTGCACTATATGTTGCTTTAATTTTAATTTGAGTGCACTGCCTGGAATGTTCCACAGTATGACATTAAACAGCTCTACCTTACATTTATTCAATTACAGGTGGTTTTATAACTTAAAAATACAGAGAAAAACATGAATTCTGACTGTGAGCGGGGTTGCTTCTCCACAGATCTCACCTTAAATTTGGTCTGGTTTGGTCTCCATGAAGATAGAAAGGTTTA
Source organism: Taenioides sp. WSHXM2023 (assembly GCA_029959045.1). Lineage (NCBI taxonomy): Eukaryota > Metazoa > Chordata > Actinopteri > Gobiiformes > Gobiidae > Taenioides > Taenioides sp. WSHXM2023. Next base: position 35,141,681 of record CM057085.1, read on the forward strand.
ATGCCATACTGTGAAACTTTCCAGACAAAGCAATAGTATCTCCATGGAAAAAAGCATTTGATGGACCCTCCACCTTTTAATTTTTGTGACTCATGTTTCATACTGTAAAATGAAAGCCTTGAAAGCCTGTTTATGGGTGTCATCTTACTGTTAAACTATTTTGAGGGCTTTTTCCTCATTCAAAAGATATAATATTTAGCTTTAAATTGTTAGTCACTATGGCAACTGTCCTAGGTCTAGAAATAAATGTGATGCCACACTTCAGTGCATATAAAACATCTGCCTTCCTAGTTCCTGCACATCATTCTTCAACACTAGAGGTGAAATGGTTTAATTAAGGCTCCAAACAATAGGTGGAAAAAACAGTTAGCGAAAAATCTAAATTAAAAAAAAAAAAAAAAATCTTTTGTTTTTTTGGTCACTTTGGTCTCTTAGCCTACAAGCTTTCATGTGGACACAACAAAATTGTTCACTCTGCATTGAAAGAGGTTTTAATATTGAATTAAATAAACTTGTAACCACTGATGGACTTAGATATGGGACATTTTAAATTCAAAGGTTTTCTTTCATAGGGACATAAGGATCACACTTTAAAGTAACACCTACATACACCAAAATTGACAATCTTGTATTTTTTTAAACTAAATTTTCAGTCAGATCTAGTTTAGTCAAATACCCCAAAAATATATATTTTTTCATCTATATCAGTAAACAACAGGACAAGTTTCAAATTGATCTCTAAATGTATGTTGTTTTTTTTTTGTTTTTTGTTTTTTTTTTCCATCTGCAATGCCTCACCTTAAAAAAACACAGATGAGCCAATTCCTGCAAAGGAGATGTAGAGGAGGTTAGCAGTAATACAGTGGAAAAAGCCATTTTCAGCTCTTGAGAAGTACACAACCTCAGCATGTACAAACATCCAGATGTGTAAATGAAAAAACATCTGGTTTGGGAGCATCTCACATTAACCTTAAGCATAAGTGGTTCATTTAGCATAGCACAGGACCTTCAAGCAAAACCCTGCACGCTACATAGGCCATAGGGTCATCAAAACATACATTATATCTACCTTCAGAAGAGAAGAAAACACACACAAAACACACAAAAAACCACATTGACATATTGTGAAAACACTGCCATCCGCCTCTGCGCTGAAAAAAAAAACAAAAAAAACAGACTCATTGCTATTGGCTATCTCTGCAGGCTGACAAATGCACACCCACCTCTTCTCTGGGTGCTGGGAGGCTCCTGACTGCTCCTGCTGGGGTATTGTCTGGGGGCAGTTGTAGCATCAGTGTTTCTGTCAGGACCACATTAGGAAGACAAAGAGGGGGCAGAAGTCCGACCAGGGGAGCTTGTCTCTTCGATATTCAAACAGAATGGCTGCGATAACAGTGTGGCAGCTCAAGCTCTGCAGAGCTGAGAATGAGCTGGTGAGTCGAGCGAGACTGGTTGTCCGTAGGTATGGATGTCATTTAATGCATTTCTTAGTCAAGTTAAAGATGCATTGTGTAACTTTCTTAGTGGAGTGCATGCCAGCTGCTTATTTCCATGGAGGTGTCTTTGCTTTGCCTTGAATTTTCTACAGCACATCATAACACATTTCATAAACAAAGACACAGAAAAAAACAGTAAAACAAAGCCAAGTTACTGGTCAGATCTGTGGAGAGGCAACTACACAATGACTATGCATTTTTTTAAGGTATTTTTGAGCAATAAATATACTGTAATACCTGTAATTTACTTAACGTAAGACAGATATGTTTAATGCCATACTGTAAAACATTACAGGCAATGCAGTAACGTCTCCATGGGGACAAATAGGTAGCGGACTATCTACTTGAAATGTTGCATAGTACATCTTTAAGGTAAATACACTTCATTGTCCTTTCAGGGGAATTTGTCCTCTGCATTTGACCCGTCCTTCAATGCCACTGGGGCACCTCATCAGGAGCAGTGGGTGGGCGCTGCAGTGCCACGCCCGGGGACCTGTCTCCATGACCTTGTTGCTAGGCTTTGGTCAGGACTATTTTAGCTGGACGATTGTATCTCCAACATGCAAACTCCACATAGAAAGACATGGGCAACCTGGGAATAGAACTCACAACCTTTTTTTTATAGAAGTGGATTATAGCCAAAGGTACAATTTCCATGAAAATAAGCAGGAGGAGACATTCAGAACAAATCAGAGTCAGGGTTATGGAGATGTAAGCTGCTCATAGTGCATTAAAGGTGCATTGTGTAACTTTTCTGGTAGAGGGTCTCTCAAATGGTTTCACAGTAAGATATTAAACCTTTCTATCTTCATGGAGACCAAAAAAGACCAAGTTACAAGTCAGATCTGTGGAGTGGCAATCCCACTTACAGTCAGAAAGCCTGTTTTTCTAGGCATTTATGAGCTATAAAACCACCTGTAATTGAATAAATGTAAAGTGGAGCTGTTTAATGTGATATTGTGGAACATTCCAGGCAGAGTAATGAAATAGCCATAGAAACAAGCAGGTGACGGGCCCCCAACCAAAAATTTACATCGTGCACCTTTGGTCAGAAATATCTCCAACATGCAAAGTCTGCATAGCAAGGCATGGGCAACCTGGGAATCGAACCTTTTATATAGAACCAGATTATAGCCCAAGAAACTAAATTTCTTGAAAACCTGCTCACGAGTTTGAGCTTATTATAACTATAAATTATAATATTTTGTTTTAAATTGTTAATCACTATAGCAATGATACACATTTTTAATAATTCTGAAGCCTATACCTTCAGTTTTCAACACTGGAGCTGAAGCAGTTTAATTAAGGCTAAAAACAATAGCTAGAAAAAATAGTTTGTGAAAAATAGTGGGAAAAAAATTAAAAATTTCCATGGAAACAAACAGGAGAAGGCTTTCCTCCTAAACAAATACGAGTCAGGTTTGTGGAGGTGTAAACCACTCACTGTTTTTTAAGATTCAAGTATTTCAGTGAATAAAAAAGCAACCAAAATGAACAAAAATAAATAAATTAAGTAAAAAAAAAAACTTTATTTCTTGCTAAATTGTCACATGTCTTTTCATTGCAAAGTCAGTGTCTATGACCAAAAACAATACGTATTAAAGCTATCTAAAAAAAATAATTAAATAACCAAAACAAAAATCAAAGAACTGGAGAGACACTTTGCAGTTTACTCAGAGGCCCTTTTGTCCACATGGCCCAGTGGAAATCAAGCACCTCTCCCAATCCCCTCTGCCAACACTACATATGTGTTCAGAGACAAATGAAAAAAGACCAAGTACTCACTCTCCTCATACAGTAGATATATGTTGACCGGGGCGCAGCGACAACTCTGTCCACCACACTGGCCCTCCGCACATGAGCAATGGCTTCTGTGATGAAATGTCCCCAATGTGATGGAAAACTCCTATAGCGCAGGTTTACTCAGAGTCATCCAATTCACAGCCGAGGCCAGACGTTGGTTGATGTACTGAGAATCGAGCGTGGCGAGACTGGAGAAGCCTGGAGAAGAGATAGAAGAGAGGGTGACTGGAATAAAAAGAGGTGCAGGGGAAGGGCTGCTGTGGGGTGTGAGTTGAGGAATAGTATATAGCGTTTTTTGGGGGAAATTTCACAACCCTATGTAGAGTTATTCAAAGGGGCTTTATTAGAGAATTTGTTGTATGCTATAATGTTGTTTACTCATCAAAAACATGCCTGAAGTTGTGTTTTGTTTCATTCACGCATGTTTAACACACAAACCCTGCATGTTTAAATATGTGTTAGCAATTAATACCCCATAGTAGTGTAATACTCCCTCTTTAAAGGTTGTTTATTATACAATATGGATTCTTGTGAGCTTCGAGCCATGTTATACTGTTGTTACCTCCTCAAAAACATACCTGGAGTTGTTTTGTTTCATTCACACATGTTTGAGTAACTCTTTATTAGTCTGGCTACATCTCTAAAGCTCAAAATACTCTGCTCCACCTTGTGATGTCATTGTGGAGCAGCGGTAGTTTTCAAGTTAACAGCTACCATTTATTTTTTAGTTAATTAGAGACTGGAAATTCCAGGGCTGAAATCATTCAAATGATTCTAGTGAAGGTGTATAGAGTTTAAAGGTGCATTGTGTAACTTTTCTAACTTTTCTGGTAGAGGGCCCACCATTGAACTGATAGAAACAAGCAGGAGACGCCACCTGGACAATTTACAGGTAAGATCTGTGAAGACGTGACCCCCCTCACAGTCAGAATGCATGGTTTTAAAGGTATTGAGCAATAAAAACAAAACCATACATAATATTAATTTTGAGTTATTATACATTACAGGCATTAGCGGGCCCCTAGCCTGAAAACGTACGCAGTGGATCTCTAAAAACAGAGTAGAGCACTTCCTGTATTACCACATGACATCACGAGGCAACACAGAGTATTTTCTGTCTGAGAGAAGAACTTAGCCTAAATATGCAGGGCTTGTGTGAATAAAACAACACAATTCCAGGTATGTTTGTGATGAGGAAACAACATTATAACTCAGCTCAGAAAACAGCGTAATATGTCTACTTTAAAGTTCAACACTATAACAGCACTATAGCAATCACTCTACTGTACGCTTGACCAGGCAATAAAACTGTGTGAAGCTTCCTTTCCATTACCCACCATGTTCCCACCTCTGCTCTGAGAATCCCCTGGCATCCCGCTAACAGACACCTAGCACCTAGCATGACTCGCTCCGCGCTGTACCGTGAGACAATCGACATCAATAACAACAACCACCACCACAATAATACTGCAACTTGGAGAGAAAGCCCTGGAGAAGCATGGGGAGCCCGGCTACGTGACTCATTGGTGGGTTCTAATGACCACAGATGGCCATTAGCGAGGTGTGAGGTGAGCTAGCGTAGCCTTTTCCCTCCGGAGAGCTAGCGTGCGCGGCGTTCAGCGACAGCCCTAGCCCTGATGTGCGTATAATGAGCCCCTTGGTATGTTTGCGCCCGTGTTCCAAGCCCGCCCGACCACCCCCAAGTCACCTGCCATTTTCAGCAACATGCCCCGAGCGAGGACCTGTGCATGCAATAAATCAATGGGAGACTGAGGATTCATTATCATAGGAGAGGAGTTTTGGGCTTAGCTTTTGGGCTGCTGCTACAAATCAGGCCTGCGTTGTCATGCCTGGGCCCCATCGGCGAAGATTTCGGATGTGTGGGTATAAATAAAAGTGGTGTCAGACAATCAGACTTACTGTGACGGCGATTCGATGGGGTAGCTGGGGAATATATTATGAATTTTAACTGAAGAATAAGTTGGGAAGAGATAGTGAATTGTGAGTTATGAAATATGAGTGTAAGATTATGTGGTCGTCCTAGCAACTGTGGGCTACTGCTGGTGTTCCTATTAAAAAAAGAGTTAACACTATGTAACATTTTGGTTGGGGGTCCGTCACCTGCTTGTTTCTATGGATGTCATCACTCTGCCCGGAATGTTGCACAACATGACATAAAACAGCTCTACCTTACATTTATTCAATTACAGGTGGTTTTGTAGCTCAAAAATACTTTGAAAACAGGCATTGTGGCTGTGAGTGGAGTTGCCTCTCCACAGATCTAACCTGTAACTTGGTCTCCGTGAAGATAGAAAGGTTTAATACCGTACTGTAAAACATTCCAGACAAAGCAATAACGCCTCCACAGAGAAAAAACATTTGAAGGACCCTCCATTAGAGTCAAGTTACACAATGCACCTTTATTGATAATAATGGAATGCACTTTATTATATCTTATTCATATTACAAAAACACACCTCTCATTAAAACTGAGCAATTCCACTTTGTTTACAGCTGAACCCCATGCTGTTGTTATTCCATATTAAATTTAGATCATTTTTTCCATCATTAATTAAAAATAAAGCTCATCTTTTGGCAGCCCTATATTTAAGTGTAAAAACCTCCGCCTCACATGCTTGTGTTTAGTAACCTGCTGGGAGAATCTCAGCATGTGTCCTGTTTTTTTATTCCCAAACGGTGTTCCAGGGTGGAATAGCTGAGACTGGAGATGGTCTCTGGGGAACGGTCTCTCCAAAAGCTTTAAGAAGTTTTTCTGGAAGTTGCTGATTCCGGCTTCTTCATCTCATATCTGATTCCGGCTTCTTCATCTCATATCTATACGTTTTAGGCGCATATCCTATTCCAAATCTTTGTGCCTTGTCTCTGTAGCTTTCTAAAATCCAGCTTTTGTTGCACTGCTGTAAAAATGAAGGACTTTCACTGTACTGAATTTCAAATGGAACAAAATGGGTACAAGGCTGACAATAGTGGAATAGTACAAGAGTGATTGGCGGTTGAGGAAAATGATCAATCAAAATGCTAATTGTATGTAGTTAGTATTCCCAGTAATTATGCAGTACAACAGTCAGTCCATTGGCGGTTATGCTAGTTCATTTTTGACAGTGCTTTATTAGGGTTAGGTTTAGGAACATGCACTTTGGGACAGGTTATTAAAGAGGAGGTATTGTGCAAAATTGCTTTTTTTGTAGCATTCTACCATATTATAATGTTTAGAGATTTGTCCTGGGTTAGCTGTAAGATTATGTGCGATGCTCCGCCCACAAGCCTGCGTCAACCATAGTCCCACACCACAGTTTTCCATAAAATATACAAAAACAGGATACAAAACTGTAGACAGCAACTTGAAAAACCTGATGGAATATGCAGTAGTTTCATTAGAAATTAGAAACGTATTAAACATGCTAATGCATTGTTTTCTGCAAATATACCATTTTCAAAACAATAAATGATCTAAATATGTTTGGGGGAAAAAAAGACCTTTCCCCGACTATATTTGCCCTAGCTATCCATGGGTTTTAAAGTAAGAAAAAATTGGAATGTTACGATGGCAATTAGTTATTCAAATCACTTCTATATAGGTTGAATGGTTAAAACATGAATTCTGACCAAGATTTGATCAAAATGATTTGTTGATCCAATGGTCTTAGCTGGTGGACGGACCAAATGCAGTTTTCTACATGCAAATACAATTTAAGTATACCTAGTCCTATGTAATCATTATCATGTTTTATTTTTCCCTCTATTATTCTTAATGGCCCAAACGTATTATGCAATAAGAAAAAAATAATAACTCCCCTTCATTATAAAGGTAGAATTTTAATTTAGTCTCAAAAGGTTTGTGTTGATTTATGACACCATAAAGTCATTAGCAAATGGAGCAGAAGAGACGAGTGAAATGTCTTGCCAAGGGACACAACAACTGCACTCATTAAAACAAAAAAATAAAATAAAATAAGAGCACCTCACTAACTACACCACATTTTTATGATCTATGTAACATTTATCTTGAGTGAGAAAGATTGCAGAGTGAAAATGATGATGTTTTCCCATTCCCCATTCAAACCCTCGTTACGGTTTGAGGTAAGATTCTGTGCAATGCTCCGCCCACAAGCCTACGTCACCCATACTCCCACATGATAACACAATAATGATTGTGTTGTGATAGCGCTCTGAAGGTAGAGTGACTTAGCCCAGGGAGCAATGGGAGGGGAGACTCAGAGTGTCAAAAACAAAAGTAAAACTAATTAAACATGTTAATACGTTTCCGGTAAATGTAGCATTTTCAAAATAAATGTACACGGTGATCTTAATATGTTATATGTTAGCATAGAAGTAAAATCCTTAAAAAAAAATATCCCTCTCCCTTAAAAAAGAGTAATTTCACTATTCAGTATTACCAAGATTTTGATTAGAATTAGAATTATTTCAGTATTCCACTACCTTTCACAATCAACTTTGTAATGCTGTATTCCTGCAAAGTTCAATTTAACTTTGTCTCTGTACTCATATTGCTATAAGAATTACGTAACACGTCTGAGGTAGTGCATACTGTACGTTATCATGGATTTGATGGACACCAGACTCCATTAGATCTCATCATTAGAGCTCTGATGCAGACAGCAGTGAGGTCCAAAAGTGTGAAAGCTGCTGTCTTTGGTCTGCCACCTCTGCATGTGTCATTTCCTCTTAATGGGATGTGCTGACCTTACACATGACCAGTTCAGACAATGTTCTCAAAATAAGTCTTAATGCATATGTAATGGTCCAACTTATGTTTTTACTTTTTTTCCAATTTAAAGTACTCTCTGTTAATACTGATTACAAGATCCAGTTACAGTAGTTTACCAATAGTGTTCCATGGGGAGATTTTGGGGTCTCTTTACTCCCCCTATTGGTGAACCCCTTTAAGGCTCTCCATGAGTCACAGGTGGAGTTAACCAATCATAGTGAAGTGTGATTAAGTTTACATGAATCATCATTCTCCTGAGAGACTATATTATATTATGAAAATATTATACATTATTTGGGAAAATATGTATTTTTGCTTGATCTGTACAGCATTTTATTTTTTTAATTAGTTTTTTTTAAAATATATATATATATATATTTGTATCATTTTAAAAGCTTTAAAGGGCAACAGTAGCTCACTTGGTAGAGTGTTTGTTCACTGATCTGAAGGTTGATGGTTCAAATCCTGCTCTCAACGTAAACATCACTAGTTGAGCGGACATATCCACTGACCCACAGGTTGACAGGTGTGATTCCAGCTCCCACAGATGAATGCTGTCATTGTGTCCTTGGGCAAGACCCTTAATCCACCATTGCTTCATCTCTTCTAGCAATATACTGTACTTAGCTAACATGTCTGCAGCATTTTAGTATTCACTTTTTTATCCATAACATTGAGATACTTAATGCAATTATTATTTCATTAGTAACAACCACAGAAACCAATTTTACCACGACTCTTGAAGCTAATGCCGGTCACTCTTGACCATTTTAATTTGCAACACCTCGTCCAATTTGAACACCATTCTTCCCAAGGCACTAAAAGATCTTATTCCATTAAACAAAAACCTTCCACCATCTTCCATGTCTGGCTGTCTGCTGTGACAAGACCAGGGCTAATTTGCACCTATGCTAAGAATCAAACTGTATTTTTCTCAGTAAGTTAACTCGCACAAAGGAGCTATCCTCAAAGAGCCGCCATGTTAGAGACAAAGCGGTTTCCATGTCTTTGAATCTTCCAGAACCCGTCCTGTCTGGTTAGTCAAAACAAGCTTTCATCCACCTTTAAGAGTTTCAGTCTGTCAGGACGTGGACAGGTATGAGTGGCTCTATTTATTTTGGATATGCAGACTGCAATGCTGTTTTAATGTCATATGCGATTTGCTGATGTCTGGATTTACCTGGGAATATAGGAGCAAACGTTTACAGGCATAGGCAGACTGTGTAAATCTATGGTATGCTATTTCACCAGGTATTGTGCATGGTGGAACACATAGGCGATATAAACAGTGGTGGAAAGAATTCAGAAGATTTGTACTGTGGAAGTAGAAAGTAGAGTTAATTGAGTTACATGGTTAATTATCTACTCAATTCCAAGAGTAAAAAGTACACATGAAAAAAAAAAAAAAAAAAAGTCTTAGTCGTTACTTTTTATGCAGTTTTCAAAACTTTTTTGATCATGCTTAGTGTACTTGCAAACTCTTAGAATTTTAAATGTAACTAATAATTACGTGCTAGTATTTTACTCATATAAGTACATAATTATTATAAGTACATATAAGTACAGATTTAAAAATCATCTTGTATCACCTGTATATATGGAAACATCTATGGAGTGAAGAAGATTAAATTAAGCTACATGTATTAGCTGTATAGCAAGTTAGATGATATAAATGGTGGTGGAAATAATATAGAAGATTTGTACTGAAGTAAAAGTTGAAAGGATTAGGTATTAGTTACTTTTAGATGCAATTTTAGAAGCTTTTTAGATTGTGATTAAGAAAAAAAGAAAACTGCACAATAAAATTAAAATACAGACATCAGTGAGACAGTCATGCTTTTGGACATTTGTGTTTTCTGTTGCTGTTTTCATTAAGAGGATTTTAGGGTTAGGATTAACAAACAACTCACTTGAGAGATAAATTTTGCAGAATGTATGCACTCTAAAGCCACACTGGAACATTTTCATACTACAAACTATAATATTTACAGCACAGAATAGATAATCTCTAACAATCTATAAAAAAAAGCAATTTATGGATACTTTTTATTCTCGCTCAAACATTGGAATGGGCTGCATCTGCTGTACACAGCAGGTATCTCCTTTCTCACCTCTCTTTTTAGCTTTTTTGTTTTTTTTGTTTCCCTGAAGCTGTACTGCGTATGGCCAGCAGGCAGGCAGGGGCAGAGAGAGAGCCCGTGGGTAGCCTGTAGAAAATGGATCACCCAGGAAAAAGCACCACCAGACTGCAAATGAGCGCGTACGAAGGAGGTGGGTGCGGGGGAGCGAGGTTAGACCAGAGATCCGACATACCTCCAACCAGCTATTCTGATTCTACATCCCCCAATCGCAGTGGCCGCAGCAGGGGTATTATAGGATTCTGGAAGGGTTTTTCACCAACCATCGACGCTCTTTGTGAATGACAGCAGATCTACATTGATTGACATTGAAGGAGCTTGCTGCTTCCTGCGTGGGGGGTAGCGCCAGGCTAATTGAGTGGGTTTTTAGTCACATGGTGGTAAGAAATGGCAAGCTCACAGATTGTGTTTTAGTTGAGAAAGTGAAGTAATTGTATTTTGAAAAGTACTATATATAACAAGCATTTTGAAGATTTGAAGATGCAGAGATTAGCAGAAGTGGAGATATGGTTAGAAGAATTTGGTAAGGTTTTAGTTTCTTGTACTTTCTAACTACTATAGTACTATGTAGTATTATATAGCAGTGGTTTTCAACCTTTTTTGTCTCAAGTACCTCCTTAGCTTTGTCTCACACACCAAGTACCCCATTACTCAAGAACTATAGGCAAATAAATGTATTTACTACAATAGTACATTGTCATTGTATACAATTATACTTCTGTAATTTATACTTTCTGTAAAGAATACATTGTATTCTAATACTTTTCACTTTTCAAGAAGTCTCAGTATCCCTGGTTGGGAAACATTGTTATACAGAGCCTGCTATAACTGCATAGCTAAATATATATGTATTTATTCACTTCAATAATATAATTAAGACGTCATGGTTTGACAATCTAATTACATAATTTCTAAATGAATACTAGTATTTCAATGTATTATTTATTTTTTATTAAATACTTAATATTACAAATTGCATTTTCTTTTACAACCCTTTTTCTAAACACCAAATCTCTCCGAAAATGTTTTGTCAGAAATGTTTCAACTATCCAAGATTCACAGTTAGCCGTTTTCCAACCAGCACATGTGAATGCCAAACCTGTGAGGCTGCAGCGTGCATCCATCTCTTTACCTACAAGCTCTGGCAACAAGAAATGGTCTCCAGAAATTAAAATCATTTGGAGCTTAAGGGATGTGCTAAATAAAGCATTTGGAGCTCTGAATTATTGAGCAAATGGAGGTGTACACCTACAGCTAAACAGCCCTGCCCTGAGGTCTCTCTGAACACAGCAGCAGAAGCACTCATAGATTTAATTGTATGTTCCAATTACCCAGCCCTCTTCAAGGGCCCAAAATGTGATTGGGAAACAAGGCAACCCACTAACACGCAATTTGGTACCAGTGTATATTTTCTTTTTGGTATGCATGTTTCGACGATTCAGAGAAAAATAAAAATAAAAATATGCACAGTAACATGACCATTTGCCTAACGTGTAGCAGGGAAAAAAACAATCTGATTCTTGCTAACACACAATTCAATATCATGTAATGTTTTTGTTTTTGTTTTTTTGTCTGCATGCTTTGACAATTCAAAAATAAATAAATAAATAAATAAATAGAAATATGCACACTAACATAGACCATGCCCATTTGTATAACATTTAGCAGGAAAAAAAAACAAAAACAAAACACTGTGATTCTTGTCTAAAGGGTAAAGAATATAACTATTTTTATTTTTATATTTTCCAGCGCATATTTCACTGTCCTGAATCATATGTATAGGGGACTATATACAGCACATACTCTGAATACTATGAATAATGTTATCTATCTATAAGTGGTAATGGCAGAGTGCACCATGACTACAGTGGCTGGGAAAGAGAAGAAGTGAATGGATTCAACATTACAGCTACTGGATGCCTCAGGTTCACGTGGCAAACATTAATATCAAATATACAAATATCTACTTTTTGTTTTGTTGTTACAGAATCACAAATAACCCATAATATTTTTACTCTCATTGTTTTATTTGAAGTGTCAGTATGTAATTTTCTAGAGGTGGAAAGTCAATTGCATGATTCCATGGAAATATAAAGTTAAAACCATACTTCAGAACATTCTTCATGGGGATAGATGTGTTTTATGCCATACTGCGGAATATTATAGCCAAAGGAAATACATTTCCATGGAAACAAGCAGGTAGGTCATTCTCCAGGCCAAATAAGGTTAAGGTCTGCGGAGATGCAAGCTCAGTAAGAAGCAGTAAGAATGCATGTTTTTTTCTGTTTTTTCTGTGCAACATACACATCTATTATGAAAAAAAAAAAAAAAGAAAAAAATAAATAAATAAACATGCTTTTTTGGACATTTTTTTTTTTTTTTTTTTTAATGTTATTATTCCTACAAACATATTAGTTCATATTTCAGTCTTCTCTCAAATGTTAACACTCAAGGGGTTGTTTACAGTGTACACTCTGAACAGAATCTTACTTTTTAAAGAAAAATCGCAATTAATTTTTTTTCCAACATCATGCACCCCAACTTTCTTTATTCTCTTTAGTCTTCTACAACTCTCAGCAGCGAAGATGGCGACATCATTTCCATTCTTCCATAATGTTCCCAGTAGTAATGCTGACACAATAGCTCATCCAAAGCAAATATCCATTTTAATTTACAGTTGATAAGAAATGTCTTCACCGAGGTCATCCCATCGATTGGACGCCTCTTGGCCATACTGACTCTGCTGAAGATTTGAAATTGATCTTGCGCAAAGACAATATTTTTAATTTGCCCAGACGGCTAGTAGAATCTTTAAAATAAATTAATATGTTTGAATTAACTATGCAGCTCGAGATGGATCGCAAAGGTGACGGAGCGATGAACCATGAAAAACTCATACTCAACTGTTATGTCAGACACTTGTCATTCCAAGTACTGGTCACATGTAGCCTATAATGTATGGAGAAGAAAGAGAAAGTGGCTAGCACAATGGAGGCTATCCACTTTTCTGGTTCAGTACATATAGAGCAGCTGTTAGCCTTATTATCCAGAGTACTCTTGTTAACATTGTATATCATGCAATATTTTTGTGCATAAAAGAACAAAGCAAGAAGTTTGTAGATTACTTAAAGGTGTGCTATGTCATTTTTCTGGTAGGGGGTCTTCTAATGGCTTGTTTCTGTGGAGATGTTATGGCTTTGGCTGGCATGGCATTCAAACATCTATTGCAATTAAAGATACCTGGAGTTGTGTTTTGTTTCATTCACACACGTTTGAGTAACCCTGTATTATCAGTCTGTCTACATCTCCAAAGCTCAAAATGCTGTTCCACCTTGTGATGTCATGAAGTGGTAGTTTTCAAGTCAACAGCTACCTTTTATGTTTACTTCAGCAGAGATTGGCCTGGGGTTGAAATCATCGAAATGATTCTAGTGCAGGTGTATGGAGTTTAAAAACACAGTGGAGCACTTCCTGTATTACTACATGACATCAGAAGGTGGAACAGTGTGTTTTCCATTTGACAGAGAGAGAGAGAGAAAGCAAGTAAAAACAAACTTATGAGCCAAAATATCTTACAAAAATACATTTATCAAAACAAAAATCAACATAATAAAAAAAATATAATAATAATTCTTGCATCTCGCAATATTTTTTTCTGTCACTGACGGGACATTACCACTGGCCAAAAAATACTTCGGTATCGATCGGCGAATAGATTGATGGACAGGCTGAGTCATAGAGGGAGTGGAGAAAAAAAATGAAGGTAGTGAAAGATGGAGTGATTCACGGTCTGGTCGGAGTAGAGGAGTGGAAGGGGGGATCGGGAGGGGAGTGCTGTTAGCTCCCCTGCAGCTCTGGCTCTGGCTCTGGCTGGGGTTGGGGGCCATTGACAGGCTGTCCACATCGCACTGTAATTTAGGGACCTCACCCCGGTGAGCACAGCTGAGTTATAACTGCCCTGGGTGGCCACCGCTCTGCTCCTTACACTCCTCCCTTATGCCCTTTCTCTCTCCTTATATCTTTTTCTTTTTCTCTGACTAGCTCTTTCTCGACATGCTTCTCTTGATCTCTTTGCTTCTGTTGTGCTCTGTGCTTTCTGTCTCTCTGTTCAATGTCAAATCTCTCTCTTGTTTTCTCTTCATGTCCCTCTTTCTCTTAACATCTCTCTCTCTCTGCTTCACTCTCTTCTTTTTCTCTTTGTCCCTCTCTCTCTTTTCTCTCACTCGCTCTGTCTCTATATGTTCCTCTCGCGCTCTTTGCTTCTATCGCTCTCTCTCTCTTCTTTCTCTCCATTCAGTGTCAAATCTCTATCTCTCGTTTTGTCTTTATGTCCTTCAATGCTGTCTATCTCTCTCCTTTTTTCTCACTGTCCAGCTTCAGTTTCCATTTTGCTTTACAGTACCCAAATCTCACTTTCCCTCTCTCTTTCTATATCTCTCTCTCTTTTAACTCTCTCTCATTCTGTCTCACTATCCGTCTTTGCTTTCCAATTTCATGTTGTTTTACAGGTCCCAAATCTTCCGTTTTCTCTCTTTCCCTTCCTCATACTGTCCCACTGGCCATCTTTGCTTTCCAATTACATGTTATTGTACAGCTTTGTCCCTTTTCTCTTTCTCCTTGTCTTTTTCTCTGTCTCTCTCCCTCTTTCTCTCTCCATCTCTCTGCCTCTTGCCCCCCTTTGTCTCTCTCTCTTTCCTTCTCATTCTGTCTCACTGTCCATTTTCTCTTTCCAATTTCATCTTATTTCACAGCTTGAAAACTGCCTTCTTCTCGTTGTCCCCTTCTCTCTCTCCCCCTCTTTCTCCCTATGTCTCTCTCTCTCTCTCTCTCTCTCCTGTCTCAAGTCACACTGTGACTTTCTTTCCAATCCCATATTATTTCACAGCTCCCAAATCTCTCTCTCGCTCTATCTCTCTTGTTTGCATCCATCTTCGCCTACCAATTTCATGTTATTTCATAGCTCAAAAATATCTCTCTTTCTCTCCATCCTCTTGGCTTTCTTCCCCTCTTTCTCCCTATCTCTCTCCTTCTGTCTTACTATCCATCTTCCCTTTCCAATCTTATGTTGTTTCACAGCTCCCAAATCTCTCTCCCCCTCTCTCTTTCTCTCCTTGTGCTTCTGCTCTCCCTCCTCTCTCTCTTTCTTTCTCTTTTCCTCCTACTCGCTCTCTCTCTTCACCCTCTATCCTCTCTTTTTGTCTCACTGTCCATATTCTCTTTCTCTCCTTGCTCTTCTGCTCTCCCTCTTTCTCTCTCTCTCTACCCCCCCCTCCTCTCTCTCTCTTCCCCTCTACCCTCTCTCTCCCCTCCTCACCCCCCTCTTTCTCTCTTCCTCCTCTTTCTCTTCCTCTCTCCCTCTTTCTCTCTCTCCTTCTTTCACCCTCTGTCCTTTCTCTTTCTTTGTCCATCTTCTCAAACCTCATGTTGTTTCACAGCTCCCAAATCTTTCAACTCCGGAAAATAAGTTTGAAGCTGAGAGAATGGGGAAATCTAAAGTTGCCTCTGAAGTGATTGAATTCTGGACTGAATAAAAGGCTCTGTCTGTCTGGGCCTCTATGTGTGGAACTATAAGGCCATATCCCAGGGTGTAGCCAACTCCCATTCCCAAAGAAGCAATGGAAGACAAGCAGTTTCCAGATATTAGATGGTACCGCTATCACTCTCAGCCTGCTGTATTGTTGAAAGGGCCCATATTACGCTATTTTGATCTATGTTAGAACACTGTGTCCTTATCACAAACATAGCTGGAGTTGTGTTTTCCCCGTTCTTCTCTCAAACAGAAAACACTCCCAAACTGAAATTATCCAAATGACTCTAGAGAACATGTATGTATCGAGGAACAGCTGAAGTGGAACCATGCAGACAGTTTTACGGAAGCGGGAGGGGATTTGGCGTGGCACTGGCAGGCCGTTAAATTAGCATCTAAAGCTTGGGGCTCTTCATTTGGGCTGTCAGACCCAAATGCCAGCCGTGATGGAAACCGTGAGGGAAAAACGCAGCACCTTTGGCCACAAAACACGTGACGAAATTGTGTTAAAGCTGATTGAACACATCTGTTTTTCAAGACGGGGTTTTTTGAAGAAGGTGGTTTGTAGGAAAGTTGTTACATATATTGTATTGTTGAAATCCTTTTGCATATTACCTTGGTGAATATTGTTATATGAATTGAATGTAAAATAAATAAAATAACTAAAACTAAAAAATGGATAATATTCAATGTTGGACTGGTACCGGTAGTGGTTCTGGTTTTGTCCCCATGGAAATGTATTTGCTTTACCCGGAATGTTCCATGGTATGGCATTAAATGTATGTATCTTGCATTTATTCAATTATGGCTGTTTTTGTTGTTAATAGAACATACATTCTTACTGGGAGGGGGTAAGCTCTCCACAGATCTAACCTGTAACTTGATCTGGTATCGTCACCTGCTTGTTTCCATGGAGATAGATAAGTTTAATGCCATACTGTGACAAACAGGTGGTGGACCCTACAACAGAAAATTACAAAGTGCACCTTGAAGTAATAATGGCCAACATTTTTGTTTTTTTCTTTCTTTTTTTGTCTCCGTGTGTTTGTTTGTTTTGGTGTGTGTGGTGTGTAGGAGTAAGTTTCTTTCACTGCGATGCCAGCTTTCAAATTTGATGAAAAAATTATGATTGCCAAATTTGATCTCCAAAATCTCTTACATTTAAGTCTCATTTCGCCTTCTCAACACCGCAATTTCAACACGCTTACATTCCCGTTCAGCTGATTTAGATATAACAGCTGATTAAAAAAAAAAAAGAATTGCCTTAGTTAAATGAGACTGTGATAAAGCGTTCTAGCGTGTCCATTGGGATGTCCGTTCTCATTTATTTTAATTGTCCCTCTTCGTGTGTGGAGGAACTAAAGTTGTAAAGCTGTCTTTGGGGGAAACCTGATCAAGGACACCAGCAAAGCCATTTCACATGCCTTTACACCAAAAGGTTCTCCGCGCTCTGGGAGAAATTACGCCTCGTCCAAAATGGAAAAAAAAACAAACCTAAGAAAAAACATATGCAATTATCCGGCTTTGCAATTCCAACCAAGCAACAAAAGCAACATTAAAAGAATAGTGCAATCTCACGCACACACAAAACAACTGGGTTTCTAATAAATTCTAGATTAGACTAGCGAAATGAAACGCTTAGTTAAAAAGGTTGGGAAGGGGAAAAAAAAAAGAAAATGTATTTAGAAGAATTCAACAAAAATATGTAATTAGAATGAAAACAAAATGAACACAATTCAAATCAGCATTGAATTGGTTATTATGACTGGACAAGCTTCTGTGTAGAATGTTGGTTAAAGACCATGTATCCGATCAAAATGTGTTTGGCCCATAAACTATATATATATATGGACATAGCTAACCTGGTAGGAAGTGTTCATGGGGGCGCTTCTGGCTCCATCGACTCTGGCATCATGAGCTTCATTTGACTGGAGCCGAGCGTTATAGTGACATCACACTTAGTCCACTTCTTTAAACAGTCTTGCCCCAGTACAGATATACGTATGTGTAAGCAGCTCTTCAGGTCACTTAGCACTGTTCACGTTTATGCTAACATGTACTAGCATGCTAAGTGACACTTCCTGATTATTGGACAACAAAACACTTTATAATCAGATGCAGACAGTACACAGCAGACTTATTTTGACCTCAAAAGCTGTTTATACAATGCATCTGTACTGGGGTAAGACATTTTTTGTTCAAATACGTGAAAAAAATCAGGTAAAGGCCCTTTTAAAAATGAAAAAAAAAAAAAAATAAATAAATTACTAAAACAATTAAAACATAATAAACCTCAAATATGTAGGTATGTTTTACAGGTATGTGGTACATTCCAGACAGCGCAATATGATCTCCATGGAGACAAGCAAGTAAGCGAACCCCATCAGTAAAGTTTTAAGATTGTCTGAAAGAAAAAACACAAAATGGATTTAAACAGCACAGTCCTGTTTAGGAGTTTGATTTTCAGTCAAAAGGTGAGAGTGACTAACTGAAAAACTGCTAGCTTGTGACTATTCTGTTATTTGAAAGAGATTTGTTTCAGCGAAGTCAGTTCTTTCTGATCAGACTGTGTTAAAATAAAACTCAGATTAAAGTCTAACTAAGCCTCAGACACAATAGTGCTTTAAGTTAGCATCACACCCCAGGGAATGTTGATGACATCAGCTGCAAAATATAAATCTTTTGGTGGGTGATTCCCTACCTGCGTTGCTGTCCGGAGATGTCATTTCGCTGCCTGGAATGTCCCACTGTATAGCATTAAACACACAGAATATGCATTTACTCAAAAAACAAAACATGCATTCTTGGTATGAGTGGGGTCGCCTCTCCACAGATCTGACTTGTAACTTGGCCTGGTGGTGTCAACTTCTTGTTTCATGCAGATATACTAGTATAAGTTTAATGTCATAATGTGGAACATATAGGCAAAGAATTAACATCTCCATGGAAACAAGCAAGACACACTCCACCAGAGAAGTTACATATTATTCCTCTAAAGTATATGTTGTTTTATATCATTTTTTTTATTTTATTTTCCTTAATTTTTAGTATTTTCTCAAACCTTGCTCTCACATAACCCTCATTTGTCCGGTGATGTCTGGCTTTTCAAACACGTTGCCACAGAAACCAGCAGTTGGCCATTACCGAGAACTAGAGACACATTTGTGGATTTTTTATTTTTACAAACCAGGGCAGCATGACCCAGAGTGTAAAAAAAAAAGAAAAATTAGAAAACATGTTCCCTGTTATTGTGATTTGAATTATTTTTAGCCCAGAAAAGAAATATGACTAATTAGTGTCTATTGTCCTCATTGTGAATCAGCAAGCTTGGGACTTTCTCAAAATGTTTACTCTGGTGGTTAGGTTAAGTTAAAGCGGTGTTTCTATGGGCTATTCATTGCTAACATATATTTAGATCACTATGTTACCTTTTATTGTTTTGAAAATGCTATATTCGCCAATTTCATTTTCATTTTTGCCTCTCCTCTCCTGTTGCTCTCCAGGCTAAGTCACTTTCCCTGTCCCCTTCAGAGCGCTATCAGAACACAACCGTTAACTAATGAAACTACTACTACTATTACTACTACTACTGCAACTACTAAGGTTTGTGAAGTTGCCATGTACAGTTTTATATCATGTTTTTGTATATTTGTCATGTTTTGATATATTTATGGAGAATTGTCGTGTGGGAGCATGGGTGATGAAAGCTTGTGGGCGGAGCATTAGACAAAATCTTACAGCGAACCGTAAAGAGGGTTTGAATAGGGCCCGGGAGAGATCACTAAATTATTCATGCATGGATGACATATAAAGCCACCCCCTCTTTAAAGGTGCACTGTGTAACTTTTCTGGGGGAGAGTCCATCACCTGCTTGTCTCCATGGAGATATTACTCTTTTGCCTTGATTATTCCACAGCATAGGAATAACCCTGGTAATTGCAATGAACGCAGGTTAATGGTCAGATCTATGGAGAGGCAAGCCTGCACATGTTAAGAATTAATGTTTTTTTATGATATTTTTGAGCTATAAAACACCTGTAATTGAACAAACGCAAGGGAAATATGTTTAATGTCCTACTGTGGAACATTCCAGGCAAAGAAATAACATCTCCATGGAGACCATTAGAAGTTACATAGTGCACCTTTAAGGCTGATTTTCAATTCAAAATTTCCCTTCAAATTTCTCTTTTTTCTCTTCTGTTTTGTTATCCTTTTCCAAACAATCAAAATTGGAACGTTTCACAATTTTCACATCTTTCTGCCAGTACGTTTGCACTTTAAATTCGTTTGCACTTTAAATTCCTCCCACTAAGTTACCACATGATGAGAAAATGTATTATTTAAACTGCATTTGTAGCAGAATATCCTGTGTCTCTATATTCCACTGTTATTTACTTTGTCTGAGTTCTACTGGAGAAAAAAATGCATTCGGAAAATTGGTCTTTTCTTGGCAAGGCGCTCTTTCTGGCTTGCTTTTTTATGTTGCGAAAAAGTATATATAACCTCCCATTATAATTACAGTCCAAAGAATACTGCTACACCGAGGAATGCTGTTTCAGGTAGCAGATAGTGTTGTAAACATTGGCAATAGAGCAACTAAGGCATATTTTTTGGACAGAACCTTGAAGATATATTGGGAATGGGAGAGTGTGGCTAGCATTCAAGTTACATTATTTAAAATGACAGGTTAGGCAACTCAATTCACTAAAATATATAGCTAAAATTATTATATTTAAAGGCGCATTGTGTAACTTTTCTGGGGGAGGGTCTGTCAGATTCTTTTCTCCATAGACGTGTTATTGCTTTGTCTGGAATGCTTCACAGTATGGTATTAAACTTTTCTATGTACCACTAATGTACGTATACCCTTCTGACACCATTTCTCCTGTGTCGGTGTGTCGAGCTTGAGTTCATGGATCATTTTTGCTATGAGGTTGTTGGTTCAATTCCCAAGTCAGCATGTCCTCACCATGTTACATTTTTGTAGCAACTGTTTCTTGTTTACTATGGTTCATATATATATATATATATATATATATATATATATATATATATTTTTATTTTTTTTTTTTTTTGAGAGAAGAACTCAGCCTAAATATAATGGATTTGTGTGTTAAACTTGTGTGAATGAAACAAAACACAACTCCAGGTATGTTTGTGATGAGGAAACATAACAAAGCTATGATTATAACGATACAAATAATTAGCTCTACAACTTTTGTATCCTGCGTTTGTGCTCTTTGGCCAGATACTTTTGACACCATTTCTGCAGCTTGTGAGTGGGTACATGAATCATTTTCGCTTTGAGGAATAAAAGTACTTTTATATTTAACTTTGCATAAATCATAATTTGACACCTCACAACAGCTTCTAAATCTTTCATTGCTTTCTTAGTAATTCTTACTGTAAATTCACTTAGTTAAAAAGTCTATATATTCCAGTACACATTTTGGCTTCTACCCAGAACCATTTCAAATATGCTTCAAAATATGGCTGACATTATTAAATACTCAGACATTGTTTAAAAATTGCAGACATTTGAATTAATATGAATTGAAATATATGTTGCAATCTTAATAAACAGCCCCCCTATCATTTCTATGTGCACCAAGTTGTCATGGCAACTTCACAGCAGAGGCATATGCACTTAGAATTAAAAGTCAAGGTAATTTCGCACTCAGCTGGCTTGAAATCGATGCCTTTTAAGAATATATCAAAATCAAATGTATAACGAGTCTGTACCTTTTATAGTTACAAAGTTGTATTTATTGGAAGACTTCAACTATTTCATGCTATTTTATCTCATGATAGAACAATGGTAGTGAGTGTTTGTCTTCTGATCTAAAGGTTGGCAGTTCGAATCCTGCTCCAAAATGAGTGACCACTATGAGTTGTTGTTGTTGTTGTTTTTTAAATCATTTTGTACCAATTGCATTAGCATTAAACTGCTTTTCCTCAAAACAAAACATATCACATTTAATTTCACATTCTAAAAAGTTCAAAATACTCTTTTCCACATGATGATGTCATGAGGTGATGAGCTGCTTTTCCTCAATGATTTTAAATGATTTTAAGGAGACGACAAAGCAGCCTCCAGGCCATGTCACAGCTAATGAATAAATGCTAGAATAACACTGCTAACATCATCATGAGATAAGCAGGTGGTGGACACCTCACCAGAAAGGTTACACAGTGCACCTTTAAAGGGGAGATATTGTCCTGCATTTGTGGCTTGAGTGCTCAGATAATCTGTTTTCATGTATCCCATATCTCTACCACTACTCTGTATTTACAATGATTAAAATAATGATAAAAATCCTGGTCATATCTAAGGTTCAAAGTTGTCTTGTAGCCATTTTTCAACAATTAAAAATAAGTCAATGAAAATCTGCTCTGTTAAAGTAGACCTACTGTGCTTGTGTCTGCTATAGTTATCATGTTATAATTTGCACATTTTAAATTGAAATATTTAAGTAAAAGTACTAAATAAAGGAATAAAGTCCGCTGACTTACAGGTTAGAAAACTGGTTTTGTGCCCAGTTAGAGCTGTCACCGTAAACGTCATTGCAACAAAAAACCATGAAGTTGTCAATGCCTCTGATGGATAGCTGCAGATCATGCTGGGGAGTAGTGGATTTTTTTTTTAATTTTCATTTGTTGCAAAATGGTTACGCGATGCCTCAGAATCTTACATGTACGACCAATTAAGAAAATAAAAGTGGAGAACAAGTACAGCAGTGGGGGTATACCAGTGATGGAGGCTGATAAAAACAATGACATCTTGAATACAGGACAATGTATGTATGTAAAAACTACCAAAACATGCATGAGTCACTCCAAATACAACAAGGTAAATGAGAAAAGGAAACAACTGTAACATTGTGAAAAGCTCTGAAAAGTCAATTTTGCTTTAACTCAACACGACCTCACAAAGCAAAGAATCTAAAGGATTCTAATTAACAATGAGAGCACATTCTCTTATACACAAACACATAGTAGTATTTGCTTGCATTACAACGTCCCTTGAGTGCTCGAGTATAGCTCTGTCTCCCACTATGTGTCGTTCACTATCACAGAAGAGGCCAGCACATCCTCTTCGCAATCTCACCTTCAGAGCCTAATGAACAAGTGCACATCCAATGAATTTTAATTTGGCATTTTATTAGAACTCGGGGTAAAAGACCGCAGATTCCGAAAGAGGAAATTGAAAGGATAAGAGGAGACATTTTAAACGGAGAAAAGGCTGGGAGGAAAGCACTTGAGGTTTAAAACGGTCTGTCCATCTTTTAACGTGCGGAGGGGTGGTTAAAGGGGACAGATTATGTAAATGGACTTTTATGGTCTTTATGTTCTAATGGTGTCAGTCATCATAGGCGATTTCCTCATACTGTATATGCATATCAAGAGTAGATCTGTATTGTACTGCATTCAAGGGTTGAGCACTCCAAAAAATATGTTTTCACCTACCCCCTATCCCCACCCACTGCTCTGTTCTTACTAGCAGTTATTAAAAATAAATAATAATAATAATAATAATAATAATAATAATAATAATAATAATAAAATAAAAAATACATACTATATATATATATATATATATATATATATATATATATATATATATATATATATATATATATATATATATATATATATTCCATCTGTTTAAATAAAATTGGTCTTGCCCCAGTACAGACCAGTCTGCTGTGTACTGTCTCCATCTAACTGTAAAGCATTTTATTGTCCAAAGATCAGGAAGTGTGCAGTTAGTATGCTGGTTGTCATGAGCAAATGCTGTACTAAAAAAATATAAACTAAAACTGGTATTACTTAAGAAGAAGTACAAAGTAGTGGCCCAATTAAGAAGTAAGAAAGGAAAGGGAGAAAAAAAGGAAAACCATCAAAGCGTTTTATTGTTTCTAGGATTAGAAGGCGTGTGGTTAGCATGCTAGCTGTTAGAGAAACTCCAGTCTCTGAAAGCTGGGAAAAAAAAACAAACCTTGTGAAACGTGCTTATAAAATCAACACTGTGAATGATTAGAATGCTTGAGGTGCATGAGGTAAGTGATTTTTTAAACATTTTTAAAACAGCAAAAAGTCATAACAAGTCACCCTGTACAATATGCCACTATCTTACACACTAACCAATTTCTTGTATGTTAAAAAAACCCTTGTTCTAATTAACAACTGACCTGTAATTCCACTGCACCTTAGTACCCACTAGGCACACTCCTTCTGCAACCCAAATCTGGCCATATCTTTTTCTTCCCTTTCATTATTTCCCCTTCTTTCTCTCCATTTCATCAGAGCACTGCTTGCGTCGTATGGTGTGATTTTGGCACCAGGTAATAGCCAGGATCAGTAGACTTGCTAGAGCAGGATGGACGGTGGATCTGTGGCTGGACTAAGGTCTGGTTTTGTCATTGGAAGTGTCGGTGTGAATTGTCAGTGGCGAGCCCCATTCATCATTTGGAACTATCAGGAAGAGGCCGATTCACTGACCTGCCTGGGACTGCAGTGTCAGCAAAAGCGAGAGTCGACTTCATGACAGGGATTTTTGGCTTTCTACTTTTGCTATAGAAAGGCGCATTGTGTAACTTTTTGGGTGGAGGGTCCGCCACTTAAACAGTATGGCATTAAACTTCTGACACCACCAGGCCATGTTACAGGTCAGATCTGTGGAGAGGCTACCCCCCACACAGTTTTGTTTTGCAATTAAATCACCTGTATAATGTTAAACAGATAGTGAGAGTTAATGCCATATTGTGAAACATGACACACAAAGAAATATTATCTGAGTGAAGACTTCTCATGTGGCACACCCTCACCAGAATCCTTTATTATTAGTCGACACCCCCAAAGCTCGCAATGCTCTGTTCCACCTTGTGATGTCATGAAGTGGTAGTTTTCAAGTTCACAGCTACCTTTTACCTCCAGTTCAGTAGAGATTAGCAATTCCTGTGCTGAAATAATCCAAATGATTCTGGTGAAGCACTTCCTGTATTACCATGGGACATCACAAGGTGAAACAGTGTTTTCTGTTTGCGAGAAGAAACATGCAGGTTTTGTGTGTTAAAGAAATGTGAATGAAACAAAACACAACATTTTAACATAGACCAGAAAATATCGTAATATGGGCTCTTTAATATCAAATCGATTTCCCTTTAATCTTATTCTCTTTAATAAGAGACCATTGGGTGCAGTATCTGATAAAAACTGACACCTACTTGCATTTGCTATGTTTCAGTAAGTAAATTAAGGCCACTGTGTAATTATATGCATGCTTTAGTTCACTTGTTTTTAAAAACAAGACATATCCAAACATAATTATGGAGTAGTGCTGTGGCTAATGTACTGATTAAGCTCCCACTGTCACAAAGGAAAACAAAAAATATATATATTTTTTGTTTTGGAAGGGTCAAGCTAAAGTGTGCATTAATGTTTTGTTTTATTTTTGTATTCATTTATGTTGCTCATAGAAAACAAGGTTGCAAATGGGTCAGCAACTCTCACCTCACAGCAAGAAGGACCCCTGGTTGATTTTCTGGTCTGGTCTGGTCTTTGTGGGTCTGGAGTTTGTAGGTATTTATTGTGGAATATATTTTGATTAAACTGAAACTTGTACTGTAAGCTCAAAATCAAGAAACCACCCATTGCATCTGATTTGTTAACCACCTTAACTTTCATTTTGGTGCATACTGCTCTGAAATGCTCCATTAAGAGTTACGTTTGTCAGTTATGAGGTAAAGATATATCGTGAAAGCCAAAAACATGCAATTAAACGGTGTTGATACTTTGCAGTGCCATCACCATGGGGGTGTTCTGCATGTATTTTCTATGACAGCATGTTCAGCAGTTACCATGGTGACACAAAGCACACATTAGTAAACACTGCCAAAAAAGGTGAGAGTGACTAACTGTCCTGGTGAGATCGTGTTAAAACAAAGCTCAGATTAAACTCTAACTTGAGTAACTTGAGCTTCAGACAGAGTAGAGCCTACAGTTAGCCTCACAACCCCAGAGAATGTTGATGACTTCAGCTGCAAGGTTTCAGTACTTTATATTCCCGGCAAAAACATTGTTGGGAGAGCAGTCCGATCCAACGCTCCAACAGATGAAGACTGTTATTGTGTCCTTGGGCAACCACACAAGCTTTGCAACTCAGGTCTTTGGTGTATTTATGGGTGATGTAAAACTCTGAAATGTCTTGACAGTAGAAAAGCTCTACATTTTCTATTCAGATATAAGTTATTTGCATTTGACCCATCCCTAATGCCGGCGGGGTCACCTGTCACGAGCAATGGGCGACTGCAGTGCAATGCTCAGGTCCCCAACTTGAGTATCTCAGAGTTTCCAGAAGAAACTAACCCAGAAAGAGTGAGATGTTGTCAAAAGTATCGAAAATCAGATAATACTAAAACTAGTATTGGAACTAGATACTCATTTGAGCATCTTGGGCTGTATCAGAACAAGTTTAAGAGCACATAGACGAGTATATGCCCATGGACCACTATGGAACTTACCTGGGCCACTGAAGGATTACACAGTACTTTAAAAGAAAGTACTACGATTTAATGTTGAAAATGGTATTCTATTGTCTAAAGAAAGAGTGTTTTTTTTATTATCCCTGTGGTATCTGAATTGGTATTGAGTATTGTGTATATTCCTTAGTATCGAAATCAAGTTTGAAATGTTAGTATTGCGACAACAGTAGAGGTAGTACTTTAGAATATTAGATTCCTGTTCCAAATTCACGATAGTAACGCAAGTACACATTTTCTAATTTAATCTCCTCTACCCAAGAAGAATAATAGTAGGAATTACAACAGAAACTGGTCTGTAACAAGGGCAACTCTGTACAAGACTTTTTCTGTTACCTTTTTGGTGAGAGACAGATTCTGACCTTTTCTCCTACTGGGTCCGATCAATATGTTCTTTTCACTTTAGAACATTTGAGTTCCAAACAAATGGGTGATTTTGGCTCCCCTCCTGGGATCTGTGTGAGCGTGTGGGGACAAAGAGGTGAGGTCATTTCTACTGTATCAAATAATAATGTGTGTGATAGGGCTGTGGTACTTTAGTGGTTTAGTCAACGAATCAGTGGACCAAAATTTGTATTTGTATTATGTATTGTATTTACAGTGGTTTTATACAAAAATACCTAGAAACATCATAGAAACATCATCATTCTGACTGTGAGCGGGGTTGCCACGCCACATATCTGACTTGTAACTTGGTATGGTTTGGACTCCATGAAGATAGAAAGGTTTAATACTATACATTCCAGACAAAGCAATAACATCTCCACTGAGAAAAGCATTTGATGGTAACCCAGCTCACGCCAGACTGATATGTATCACTCTGAATTGAGTTCTACACATTACCCATCTGGAACGGCTCTCGCTGAAAGCGTTCAGAAAAAGGAGGGACTTGCAGCAGAATGCCTCAAGCTGGAGCCCATCCACCACTTTGTTTTTAGCCAATCACGGAAAACCTGTCAAAAATACATATCCAACCTGCGCCTGGTAAAACCAAAACAGTTGTCATGCCGGAGGCAAGGCAAGTCAAGGCAAGTTTATTTGTATTGCACAATTCATACACAAAGTAATTCAAAGTGCTTTACAGAATAAGAAATACATTAAAATCGCAATACAAATCAAAACATAAATAATCATCATGAAATAAAAAAAAGAGAAAGAGAGAGATTAAAGGAGAGAGAAGAGTGCAGAATGAAAACCTTTCAGACAGAACCATTTTGAGCTTGGATTTAAACACAGTCAAAGTAGAGGCCTGTCTCACATGTTCAGGAAGACTGTTCCAGGTTTTAGCTGCATGAATCTGAAACACTGACTACCCGTGTTTAGTTCTGACTCTGGGCACCAGCAGGAGGCCGGTCCCTGAGGTCCTCAGAGTGCAGATGGTTCATATGGCACTAACATGTCAGAGATGTACTTTGGTGCTAGGCCACGGAGAGACTTGTACACAAGCAGAGCCGCTTTAAAGTCTGTTCTCTGAGCCAGAGGAGCCAGTGCAGAGACCTGAGCACAGGACTTATGTGCTCGTACTTCCTGGTTCGAGTCAGGACTCAAGCTGCAGCGTTCTGGAGAGAGAAGATGTCTAAAACAAATTTGCACATTAACAGCATTATAAGCCACAGAAGCCCTGTGATTGGGCCGACCACAGCAGTTACATAATGTACCTTTATATTAGCTGTTTTATTCTTTTAACTACATTTTGCATCGTCATTGAAAAGACACAGAAAAGTTGTATAAATATATTAGAAGCGGCCTTTTTCTAGTGCTGGTTCATTTTGGTGTCCAACAATGTCCTCATTCAACTCTTGAGTAGTGAGTTTCTGTCCCAACTGTGTGAAACAAATTGAACACCTCATTAATAAAGAAGAACAAGATATATTATATTTGCATTTGTTATTAAACCAATATGTGCTTAAAGGCGCTATACCTAATTTTTACCGTCTTAATGTAAAAAAAAACAGAACTAGTTCATTATTACTATTCCAGTTATCCTAGTTATTTACCACAATGAGTTTATAAACGCTTTTTCACGCTTTTCAGAACTTTCAAAGAACAGAGCAGAGACGGTAAAGCTAACAACAACTAGCATGCTAACCGCACACTTCCTGATTATCGGACAATAAAATGCTTTTGAATTAGATGCAGACAGAACGCAGCACAGATTTGTAGACCTTAACAGCTGCTTATACAATATATGTGTACTGGAGAAAGACTTTAAAAAAAACCATGCATTGCTAGGGGTCGCCTCTCCACAGATCTGACCTGTAACTTGGTCTACTGGCATCATACAGTGGAACATTAAAATGGGGGGAAATGTTATATGCTTTGGAACATACCTCAATAGTTTTATAATGTAGCCTCACAGATTAAAAAAATAAAACAAAAATGCCCAACAGATTTTTTTATTTATTTATTTTTTCTGAAAGCTTTCTGCAAAATTGTCTGAAATCTGAAAAGACGACCCACATTTAAACTCAAGAATTGAATTTGGAAACCAGCATTTGCACCTCTGCTCTAATGTGGTTTCATCACTAAAATGTATTATAATGCACTTACTGTATATGTAATCATACACTCATGTTGTAATGTATTTAAAGGTCATATGTTACACAAAATTGACTCGTATGAGCTTTAAGCCGTTTTATAATGTTGTTACCTCTTCAAAAAGATACCGGGCGGTGAGTTTTGAAAGACAAATTGCTCAAATATATACAGGGCTTTTAATTTTATAGCTACAGCACACTAAATACTTGTAATCTTTCAGGATATGCATTTTACTTTACCCACCATGACATTGCCACGTTTAACCATTAGCCCCTTATGCCCAGACTCCCATGCACACATATAGCGTGCGCTTGCCTCTGACTCTGCCCTGGCATCTTAATAAGACCCTGTGAATGCCAGCACTTCATCTCCCGCGGGGACCACCAAACCGCATTCACAAATCCACACATCCCATGCTCCCAACCCCCCGTGCCGTTCTGCTGCTGGAGAGAGGAGGAGGAGGAAGAGAGCTGCTCATCACCAAGATATGGACATGCTCTCTGCTCCATATACTAGAGAGAGGGCACAGTGCATGAAAAATGGCAACAAGGTACATTTTGGATGCAGTAAATCCAGGGTGGAGTAATGGTGGCACTGCAAAAAGAACAACTGTGCAAAGAGTGAATGTGAGTTACAAATCTCTTGAATTTAGAATGTTAACTTTTATTTAAAGGTCTTATATTATGCAAAATGGATGCTTTAAGTCATGTTTAAATGTTGTTACATCCTCAATACAGGATGCAATATCTGATTTAGAATTTGAACTTGATGTAATTTGAAGGACAAAACATTAAACAATGCCCAAAATCTGGTATTTTTAAAAAGAAGAAAAAAAACAATATTATATCTGAAGAAGTGGCGCAAGAAACACAAATGTTCATATTGTCAACATAAAGCTTTAGCCATTTGCAATGTGAAGAGTATAAAAACTTATTGGTAATGAGTACTGTTACTTCAATAAAAAATATTACTTAAGTAAGAGTAGAAGTATGCTGCTAGAAAAGTACCCTGAAAAGTACAATTTCCGTACTACCCAAATCTTCTGCTGTCAAAAGTTAAAAAGGCTACAAATCAGAAGTAAAATAAAACTGAAGTCACACTTACATTTTCACTTAACTTTTTTCTATATATTTTAGTATTTGCAATAAGACAAAATCGTCGACTGTATGGACATAGCTAACCCACTAGCCGCCATGTTCCAAAAAGGAAGTGAGAATGGCGCTGCTTCCGGCTCCATCGACTCTGGCTCTTATTGACTTTACATTTCAAAATTGTCACCTCTACAGCTGTGAACCTTGTCATTTTGGTCATAAAATGTGTGTAATCACCCGCTCTACATGATCCTGTGTTTTTATTTCTGTGCTTTTTGTTTCTATTTTGTTCATAAATAAATTCCTAATACGGTTCAGGCTCCAAATTCACTCCTATAACTGTTATAGCGTCGTGAGCTTCATTTGACTGGAGCCAAACGCTATGGGTGCTATGTCACACTCCCTTAGGCCACTTCTTCATACAGTCTATGTACAAAACTGAACAGCAGAGAAAACAAATGCATATTCCACATTAGATTACAGTATGTTGAGTCCACAAATCACACATGGTCGGCTATACTCTGCCCACAACATCGCGCCAAGAACCCACTGCATAAACCAGTGTCCAAGCAGCTCCACATTTCACCGCCACATAACGGTTTGCACTTCTAAATATAAACCCAGGCGGAGACCTACAGCAGCTAAATCTATAAATGGTAAATTAAGTGGATGGGAGAGATAGCCACCAGGGGAAAAGGGCCTTAGCCACATAGCGTGCATTGTAACGCCATTATTATTCTCCATACAGCATGTGTGTGGATACAAAAGAGCTTTCACGGACTCACGCCAAGCAAGCGCAGAGGGGAGGGGCGAGGGGGTTGGGGGGAACACTTTGTTCCACCTTGTGATGTCATGCGGTAATACAGGAAGTCTCCGCCGTGTATTTAAACTCCATACACTTTCACTAGAATCATTTGGATAATTTCAGCCCCGGA
This sequence comes from Taenioides sp. WSHXM2023, assembly GCA_029959045.1. Lineage (NCBI taxonomy): Eukaryota > Metazoa > Chordata > Actinopteri > Gobiiformes > Gobiidae > Taenioides > Taenioides sp. WSHXM2023. The sequence goes on from CM057085.1 coordinate 35,172,500, forward strand.
AGTGTCTCTACTGACCTAATAGCTGTCAACTTAAAATAATACCGCTTCATGACATCACAAGGTGGAAGTGGGCTTCGGAGATGTAGACAGACTCATAATAAAGGATTTCTGAAACATTTGTGAATGAAACAAAACACAAATCCAGGTATGTTTTAACAGCATTATAACATGGTGTAAAGGTCCTATATTGTGCAAAATAGACTCTTCTGAGCTTTAAGTCATGGTAGAATGTTGTTACCTCATTAAAACCATACCTGGAGTTGTGCAAAATGCTCTGTTCCACCTTGTGATGTCATGAAGCTGTAGTTTTCAAGTGTCACCTTTAACCTTTAGTTCAGTAGAGATTGGCAATTCCAGGGCTGAAATTATCCAAATGATTCTATAGTGAAGGTGTATGGAGTTTCAAAACACAGTGGAGCACTTCCTGTATTACCACATGACATCACAAGGTGGAACAGAGTGTTTCCTGTTTGAGAGAAGAACTCAGTCAAAATATGCAGGATTTGTGTGTTTGTTGTATGTTTTTGATGAGGAAACAACATTATAACATAGATCAGAAAATAGTGCAATATGGGCCATTTAAAGCTCGCGAGAGTCATTTTTGTGTAATATAGGACCTTTTAACAAAACACAACAAAGCACAGAGAAAGACTTAAAAATCCTTCACTCCTTTCATATATTCAAAACAACATTATAAAGACATTATCGTCCATACAGTAGATGTGTGTGTGTATGTGTGTGGGTACAACAGCGCTATCATGGCCTCACGTCCAGCTAGCGAAAGAGGGGAGGGGGCAGTGATACCAGGGGAAGAATTATACAGCGGTACATAGCAGCTGAAAGGAGCTGTATATAATAATGTTTACAGCCATTACCCATTAATTTATCACTAGATTAAAATGCATTTAAAGCCAAGGTCCTGTGTATGTGACAGTATCGGAGCAGTGCATCCACCAGGCGATTTATCATTCACCACTGTAGCTTTTACCGCTCTATGGGGAATGCGGTAATGTCACACGTAACGTCAAGATGTTCTAATTGGATAATCCAGTGAAATACGCTGAGGTGAGGGGAGTATAGTGCATATAAAATAGGGTTTGTATAGCGTCGCTGTAATAGATGACCAAGTAAGAAGTATGGAATGTGTAGTGCAGTGACGGAAGCTAGCCACAAGGGGGAACAGTGTGTATTTTGTAATATAGAGTATCTCTTGCTAATTTTTGCTACTTACTGTATTTTGAATATATTATTAGCGTTTATATTTTTTCTCTTTGTTATTATGATATATTGTGATTTGTGAGCTACTGTGTATAAGTCATATAGAGTGAAGAGGCAGAAGTGGCAGAGTGGTTAGTCCTCTGTCGCTCATAGTAAGAAGGGTTTGATTTTTCATAACAGTTTTATAATAACCTTAGCCTTAATAAAGCACAAATAAAGGTTTAATTCATAAGTTGTAATATGTAATTAAAGGTACACTCTGTAACTTTTTGGTTGGTGGTCTGTCACCTGCTTGTTTCTATGGATATGTCATTGCTCTGTTTAGAATGTTCCATGGTATGACATTAAACAGCTCTACCTTAGATGTGATCAATTACACGTGGTTTTATAGCTCAAAAACAACTAGAAAAACAGGCAAAAAAGTACTTCTGTTTTTAGCTAAAAAGTTTCATACTCTGGTTTCAATTAACTAACCCAATTTTCTCTAATAACTTTGGATCTTGATCTAGATGCTATGGTTTCTCCCATCAATCTAAATTATGCAAAACTGGCTAGACCGCCATCTGGAGACAGACTTTTGAAAACTTTGAGAATTATATGTGTTTAGTTACTACATGTGAGTAAAGTCCCTTGGTCGTCCAGGTAGAATCCATGGCAAAGGAGAAATTAAATTAAATTAAACTGGACAAACGTTTATAAAATAAATAAACGTTTGTCCAGTTGACAAACTTAATTTCTCCTTTGCCTTTAGTCACAACTTGTTTTACTTGTAAAGTGGATGCAGTGACTTGCCCAATAAGAAAACAAAAGTGTGCATTGGTTAGAGAAACTGAACCACCAGCCTCCTTGTTCTTTCCCTTCTTTATTCATAAAGAGACTCCATGCTTGCTAAACATCTGAGTTAGAGAATAAAATATTGATATGAATAGCTTGACTTACTTTGAACATAATGCATTGGCGGCATTGACCACATGAGTGCAAAGGCTGCAGGTGCCTTTGCTGTCAATCAAATGTACACGTGAGAGACCCCGGGATGCAATTCTTGACAACCACCATCATCTGTGCGTGCATTAATCAGGGTGTAATCGTAAAACTGAACTGCCAGGGATGAATAAAGTATCTATCTAGCTATATTTCGAGCATAAAATACAACTTTGCCTACAGGACAAAGGTTACTAGCTTTAGTTTCCATCAATTTTCTCTCCCTCGTCTGGATTTGGTGATTGGAGTCTGGCGATAATATATGGACTTCTACCTGTGACGTCACAATCCTGGGAAAATTAAAACACAGTGATTTAGAGCAAGATGGCTTTGTATACAGGATAACAGGTTTAATGAAATGAAATAAAAATGAATGAAGCAAAGTACAACCCCACGTTTTTGATGAGGGAACATCATTATATTATAAGAGTAAAAGAAACAAAAACTTATACTGAATACATGCAAAATAGATATTGTAGACCAAAGCAATAACATCTCCATGGAACAAGGCGTATTTCAGATCCTCCGCCAGAAATGTTACACAATGCATCTTTAACAACAGCAAACTACAGAGAAAGACTTCAAAATCCAACACCCCTCACACATTCAAAAACCCATTGGAGTCAGTGCATTTGAAATCTGGCAGACACCGAACTAATCTGTTGACCTTTAAGGCTGACAATGTGTGTAATGCGATTGCACACGACCAAGCTACGTTTTATTTATTTTTTATTTACATTTCTCCTTCATAGCCTGAGAGAGGGAATCAAAGCTCTTATGATACCGCGTGGCCTTTTAAGCAATGATGGAATAAAGCGGCCAGATAAATCCACTCCGATTAGCTGACGCGTTTTATTTGTAGTTTTCCTCACACTTTTTTATGATGCCATTTTGCTATGTCAAGATAAGGGGGGTTGCGTAAATGGTCACATCTGTTCTTGTTTGTTTAATGTATAGTTATGGATTTTAAAATTGTATCTCATATGATGTTGGAATTATTGATCAATATTTAATCATTGTACTGACAGCTGCCTGCTGGGATTGTCAGTTCAAAGTTCAGGCTGCTAGCTTTGATCATGAATGCGTTCTGTTTCAAAGAGAGGTTAGCAGTTTACTAGAAGGATATGTAGCCACGCATGTATTTTAAGGGTCCTATATTACACAAAATGAACTCTTGTGAGCTTTAAGTCATGTTATAATGCTGTTACCTCATCAAAAACATACCTGGAGTTGTGTTTTGTTTGTTAAGCAAAGTGAGTTAACTTAAGTACCGTATTTTCCGGACTATAAGCCGCTACTTTTTTCTCACACTTTGAACCCTGCGGCTTATACAACGATGCGGCTAATATATGGACGGATTATTCGTCTATGAACACAGCGGATGCGCGCGCAGCTTGAGTGCAGAAAGCGCCGCTGTCTGTGTGGTTAACATGGGTTAGGGTTAGTTAGAACACTCGCTAGCGCTGTTGTCAGCACTAAAACAGTTTATCGCTGCGTGATAAAATAAGTTCTGCTGCTAAATGAACATTAGTGAGTGGGATACGTCTTAATGACCCGTATGTGTTAAATGCAGGTGAGGCGTAAATGACGAGACAAAACGTCTCAAACTTCAGTACCTGGACATCCACTCATACATGATCGATACAACTAACCTCGACCCCCGGGAGAGCCTGAAATCTGCTGAAATCCTACAAGACACTGACATGATACAAGACACTGACATGATACAAGACACTGACATGATCCCAGACAGGACAGCGGCTCTTTCTGCTCGAGACATGCGCTGTAGAGCGCCAAGTGACGGGGCGCAAGAGCGAGACAGACAGGTGAAGAGATGATGTGCTGAGGAAGATGCTCGTTTGAATTTGTTTTGAACAGTTATTTTGTGCTTCATGCACACACCCTCCTCATGGAAAACATATGAAGAAATGCATATGATGCAGCTTTGAAGTTAAAGACAATTGATCTGACTGTCAAAGAAGGAAACAGCTGCTGCACGTGAGCGCGGCATCGATGAGTCGATGGTGAGACGCTGGCGACGGCAGCGTGACGAACTGACTCAATGCAAAAAGACGACAAAAGCTTTCAGAGGCAATACAAGCAGATGCTCGGAACTTGAAAACTTCTTGAAGACGTGGACACCTACGGCTTATAGACAGGTGCGGCCTATATATGTACAAAAATAAAATTCTTTGAAAATTTAGTTGATGTGGCTTATATTCAGGTGCGCTCAATAGTCCGGAAATTACGGTAACTTAAGCAAAGTGAAGCAAAGAGATGTGGAATAATAATTTGTGCTGAACGCCTTTTGGAGCTGTGCCAGCACTGACTTTCTTTTTATTTTCTTTATGGACTACATACCTTCAAGATGCATACACAACACAAATCCTCCAAAAAAAAAAAAAGAGCATGGCTGCATTGTTAGCATAAAACTGATTGATTTGATTGATTGGGCAGCACAGAGGCACAACTGTTAGCACTCTTGCCTCACAGTAAGAGGGTCCCGGGTTTGATTCTGGGTCGACACTGGGCCTTTCTGTGTGGAGTTTGCACGTTCTTGCATGGTGGTTTCTACCGGGTACTCCAGTTTCTCCTTCCACTTTAAACATGTACACTAGGCCAAGACTCCCCTGAAAAAGAGATTCGTAATCTCAGCGGGACTATCCTGGTTAAAATAATGTAATAAATAATAAAATAAAGTTATTTAGAATACACTTTGTGTATTTTATATCATTAGTTTACATCAAAGTTTATTGGTAAGAACAGTGCAGAACATGCACAATATACATGCTATAAATGCACTCAAAACACACTCATTCATACGGCTGGAGGCAAGGAGTGTGAAGTGTCTTGCCCAAGGACACAACAGTGTCCCAGTCAACAGTATGCACTTCTTGATGTGACAGTGATGACTGAGTTATCAGCCTGCCCACTAAAGGTGCTTGGTTTCCCGCGGTCTCGCATAGAGTATTAACCAGAACCACAGTGCGTAGCTTCAGGGAACAGACAACATCAGACTTTCTCATGATATGGCAACAGTGCACAGTTTAATACTGTGCCCCTAACGCTTCACCTGAATCAATATTCATCTAATTTACTACCTGAATGCGTCTCTGCAAAGAACAGACCAATGTAAAAAACGTAAGAGCAAAGACCTTTCACATATTTCATAATTTTCAGTTTGAATTGTATTACATTACTGAACTTCATCTCCCAAACAATCTTATATTTTTCTATTACCTCATATCACATAATAACTCCACTCCTAAACATGGAAGACTTATTTAGCTTGTAGCGATATGCAGCTCTGGCCACATTAATACCATTCCACAGTTCCTTTATTGGATGAAAAACTCCACAGCTTTAATTATTACCTTCTTTTCGCCGCCAGTGTTTCTTCCCTTCTTCGCATGCATCCCATTATAGTTTTTAATTTACTCTGGCATGTCCCACACACCTATGCATAACCCCAGTATATGGCAGCTGCGTGCGTCTCTCCTCTTTACATTATTGGAATTGCCCGATGGACATTGACAGCGTGGATTTAATGTATTAAAGTGGACATCGCTGAGTCAGTTCAATCGATATGCAGTCACGGTATAGTTGGTATGGTGGGAGAGGAGGGAAGGGAGATGGAGAGATGCGCAAGATAGGGAAAAGAAGGGAGGGAGAGATGGTACAAAAGCATATAAAGGAGAAAAATGGAGGACAGGAAGGGAGCATTCAGAAGGGTAAGGCGCGTGAATGCTAAATAAACGTGTAAGGAAATAGGGCTCGGTATAGAAGGGGTTAAGTGTTTTGCAATTACTCAACCTAATGGCTCCTCAGGCCCCCGTTCAATAGAATAAAATGGGACAGTGTGGTGGTTGGAAACAGGTCCATAGCGATGCATGCGTGGAATGCTGGAATACTGGTTAGGGGTAAGTCGTGCGTTTGATTGGGGTCTTTGTTGGTATGTAAGTAAAGGTGCACTGTGGAACTTTTCTAGTGAGCGGGATGAAGGTTCCACAGTGTAGCATGGAGACGCTATCAAGCCAAGTTGCAGCTTAGATATATGATGGTTTTCAGTGTATTCTTTTAGCAGTGGATTTTGTAATTGAATAAGCTTGTGATTGTGAAAGTTTAATGCCATACTGTGGAACATTCCAGGCAAAGATAGCACAACCACTGAAATACAAAAACAATAATAGATAGATGTTTGCAATCTGAAAACTAGCTTCTTATGTATTCTCTTCTTCATTTAAAACATTTTTAATTAAATGTCAATCAGTCTTAAGGTCTACAAACATACTATTTATTAGAATTTACAAAGTTTTATTATTTATTATATATTTTCTCATCATTTAAATTGCCTTCATCAACTAATCCAGGATGTAACCCAATCATTGACTAAAACAAAGTGAGCTCCCAGATTTTAATTTAATAAATTTAAATAAATTAATTTATAATATATCACAAATATCAGAATTATAATACTTTAGAGTCCCAAATGGGAAAAAAAAAAAAAAAAAAAAAAGAATATTCAAGTATTAAAGGTGTATTGTGTAACTTTTTTCTGGTGGAAGGTCTGTCAGATGCTTTTCTCCATGGAAATGTTATTTCTATGTTTCACAGTACCTTTCTATCTTCATGAAATCAGACCAAGTTCAGACAGGTTTTCTTGGTATTTTTGAGCTGTAATTGAGTAAATGTAAGGTAGAGCTGTTTAATGTCATACTGTGGAACATTCCAGGCAGAGCAGTGACATCTCCATAAAAACAAGAAGGTGACAGACCCCCTGCCAGAAAAGTTACACACTATTGCACCTTTCAGAAGTCTTGTATGTGTGTGTTTTCTTAGAATGTTAATTGTTTTTCAGACCTCCACCTCATACGGATACCTCCCATTGGACATACAGTATATAGCCCTCCCTGTGCACCATCCAGGCCACATAGCGCTCTACATTACCTCTGCTGTTGTTTAGGGGAGAGCAGCTTGTTTGTTTCTCCACGGTACAAACATACTGGGACTTCATCACCGGCTCTGGCCTCATTCAGTCCGCCTTTCCCAGCCATAACATTCGTCTTGGTCTACATCTGTGTGCACGAATCATAATTGTTCTGGCCCTTTGAGCAATAAAAAAGAAAAACAGTGCTGGCTGAGTGGTTAGTGTCCCCACAGCCGTGTAGCCAGAAGTAGCTGGGTTCAATTCCACAGACCTGTAGAGACTTATTATTATTATTATTATTATTATTATTATTATTATTATTATTATTATTATTATTATTATTATTTTATTTTTTTTTATTAATTAATTTTTTTTTTTTTTTTGCAAGTTTTGTCTGGCTGTGCTTGTTTTGAGTACCCTTGTGTTCCCCATCAGTTAATAACATTTGCAAGCTAATCTCAAGAATGTGAGGTCAGAATGTATGTAAATTTAAAGCATTAAAAAAAAAAATAATAATAATAATAATAAATAAATTGAAAAGTTGGCCCAGCATCACATCCACAATGGGTCAGTTTAAGAGGACCAGGTTAAGGAATACTACTACTTACAGAATACTAATGATCTCTTGTGAGGGAAATTCCTTCTTTCCATTTGACCCATCCTTCAGTGCCACTGGGGTAACCTCTCAGGAGCAGTGGGTGACACCTGGGGACCCATCTCCAGATCTTGAGCTAGTCTTGTTCAGGACTACCTTAGACTTAGACAAACTTTGCTGATCCAGAAGAAAAGTGATTTGGACACAGTTGCTCACACATCACAATATGGTAATAATAAATTCAAAATAAGTAGCAAAAATAACAAGAGACTGGTGTCAAATAAGGCATAATTATATCAAAAAAGAGGAGACTGTCTCGAGGATTTGACCTGCATGTTTTGGGTTGTTGGTGAAAACTAGAGTGCCTGGAGGAAACCCACCCAGACACAAGGAGAAACATGCAAACTCCAACTACCTGGAACCGTCTTGCTGTGGTAGTCACTCAAGCACCATGCCTCCTCCAAATTCCTTAACTTTTAGTCAAAGCTCAAAAAAAAAAAAAAACTTGCAAAGAGACTGTACTGAAGTATACAGAGGTTGGCGGGGGAAATTATTACGCAAGATGCACCGCTTAAATGGAACAGCGCCTGGGAGAAAGCTCAGGCAGCGAGAAGCACAACTGCTGCACATGCAAACAGTACAGCTCCCCCAGTAGATCACGCTCTCCAAGTCTATTTTAGAGGCTACAAACTTCATGTCCCGCTATGCTATGTACGAGAGCCTGCTCACTTCAACCAGCCCCATCTACGATCTCCAGAGGGGGAACCATTTATCCCACACAGCCCACTATCAATATGGAAAATGTTCAGGGTGGGGAGGCGCTAGCTGCTCAGTGTTTTCTTTTTGGTTCAATTTCTTGCTACGATTAAAGGTGCATTGTGTATCGTTTATGGTGCTTTTCTTCTTGGAGATGTTATTACTTTGTCTGGAATTTTTCACAGTATGGCACTGGCCCTTTCTATCTTCATGGAGACCAAACCGGACTAAGTTACAGGTCAGATCTGTGGAGAGGCAGCCCCACTAACAGGCAACAGTCAGAATGCCTGTTTTTCTAGGTAGTTTTGAGCTTTAAAAACCACTTGTAATTGCATAAATATAAGGTAGAGCTGTTTAATGACATACTGTGGAACATTCCAGGCACAGCAATGAGATACCAACCAAAAAGTGACTTAATACACCTTTAAGTTACAGTTAGGGTACACTTTATTGTCCCCAGAGAGAAATTTGTCCTCTGCATTTGACCCATCCGTCAATGCCACTGGAACAACCTGTCAGGAGGAGTGGGTTAGCGCAGTGCTGTGTCTCGGGACCCATTTCTTTTTTCATCATGCACAAATCACTCCAAATACAACTTCAGCTGAGTAAATGTTGAAGGGAAACCTCTGTAACACGGTTAAAAGCTCTGGAAAGTCGATTTTGCATAATAGGTCTGCTTTATTTCTGATGTCAATTCTGATGCTTCCAAAAAAATGGAAGTAAATGTGATTTCTCTGCAGGGAGGCATGACAGCTGAGGGTGGAGAGGAGCGCTCACTGCTAATAAAACACAGATTGTTTTCTTTCTGGTTCAAGTTTTAGCTTTAAGGGTCCAGATGGCGTGGGAGTGAGTTCAGAGGGTAAATGTAGTAATGGGTATAGGAGTAGTATGTGTTAAAAAGTGGTCAGTGCATGGAAAAAAGTGCATTGAAATATTTAAAGGGAAAAACGTATGCGTGTGCTCTTTTGAGTATGGCTTAAAGGCATACTATGTGATTTTTTTGGTTGGGTCTCCATCACCTTGTTTCTATAGATATGTCATTGCTCTGCTTCAGATGTTCCACAACATGACTTACATTTATTCAGTTATAAGTGGTTTTATAGCTCAAAAATACCTAGAAAAACAGACATTCTGACTGTGAGCGGGGTCGCCTCTCCACAGATCTGACCAATAACTTGGCCTGGTTTGGTCTCCATGATGATAGAAAGGTTGAATGTGAAACTTTCATTCATGTGCAATTTTCACACAACATTGCAGCTAACTGAAGACAGCAACATCACATCCCCCCTTCCCCCTCTTTCTCTCACCGCTCTCTATCACTCTCTTAATCACTCTCCCTGTCTCTCTCCATCATCCCCATCTTCCTCTCTCTCTCACTCTTTCTCTCACCCTTTCTTTCTCTCTTACCCCTCTCCCTTTCTTTCTCTCTCACCCCCCTCACCCTTCTCTCTCTCTCTGTTTCTCTCTCACCCCATCTCTCTCACACGCTCTCTCACTTTCTCTCTCACCCACTTCTCTCACACACACTCTCTCTCACCCCTCCTCTCTCACCGTTTCTCTCTCACACACGTTCTCTCTCACTCTCTCTCTCACCCCCCCACACACGCTCTCGCTCTCACCCTTCTCTCACTCACTCTTTCTCTCTCTCACTCACTCTCTTTCTCTCTCTCTCTCACTCACTCTCTTTCTCTCTCTCACTCACTCTCTTTCTCTATATCTCATCCTCATCCCCACTCTCTCTCTCTCACCCCTCTCTATCTCTGTCTGTCTCTCTCGTTCTCTCTCACCCCTCTTCCTCTCTCTCGCCCCCCCTCTCTTCCATTCTCTTCCATCTCTTCCATCTCTCTTCCTCACCTGGCCCCTCTTTTTCTCTCACCCCTCTCTCTCTCTCTCTCTTCCTCTCTCACGCCTCACTCTCTCCCCCTCTCTCTCACCCCTGAGGTAGGTCACATAGGCTCTATTGTAATTCCGCTCTCATTTCCGACGTTGTCTCGCTGAACGCTCGCTTGTCACTCAGGAGGTCCACACAATAGCCCTGTCAATCACCCAGGGAGCCATTAGCGCTAACGTCGCTCACCAAAAAAAAAAAAAAGCGCGCCCCTGTTTTTCCCGTTAGCTTGTTAGCATAACTCATATTCAACGCTCTCTATCCGTCCAGGCCACAGCTGAGACCAGAGGTTGGGAGGGAGTGTTTAATGGAATGAACGTGGCTCATTAGATTATACAGGCTTGGTTAAAAGGCACTATGAAAAAGTCTGATGCTAAGTCCCCGAGCTAACATAAGAGAAAATGGGCATATTAGCAAACGTGACTTGTTTGAAATGCATGTCCTTACACGGGCAAAAGGAAAATGCTAAGATTTCCCATAGATCCTCATACAGTTGCTCACATTTGCAGGTCAAGGAATTGGAATATTTCAAAATGAGAGTATACAGTGATGGGATAATACACTGGGGGAAAACCTGTTTCTAAAATAAGATTAGTCGGGGATTACAAGAAGAGGTGAAAACTGGGAAATCACATTTACTTGGGTAATTTGAGTAGTTTTCATCATAACATTTGCTTCTAATTTGCATAAAAACACATGTGAATAAAACTATGGATTTTTTTTCATATAATTATTATTTTTTTCCTTAAAATTTCAGAAGTATCAGATATCTTTGAACTTTTGTTTAATTCTGTAAAGTCTTTTGTCCTTACATGGAAATAGAAAATTCTAAGATTCCCCATGGATCCTCATAAAGTTGCTCACATTTGCAGGTAAAGGAATTGGAATGTTTAAAAAAAAACAAAAAAAACTTTCTAGAATAAGATTGGTCAGGGATTACAAGAACACAAGTACTAAAGCATGTTTACTTGGGAAATTTGAGTAGTTGGATTCTAATTGACATAAAAAGAGAAAAAAAAAATAAATAAAATGATTTTTTTTTTTTTACTGTAGAAGATTTTATTTTATTTATTTATTTATTTATTTATTTATTTATTTATTTATTTATTTATTTTCATTTAATTTACCATTTTTTCCTCAAAATTTTGGAAGTGTCAGATATCAGAATTTATGTTTTATTTTATTTTATTTTATTTTATTTTATTTTATTTTGCGCTGGTAAATACCACCAACGCAAAAGTTATAAAGTTAAAGTCTTTTGCTCTTCATTATTAGTTCTTATCCCCCTACGTATTTGTATATTGAGAGACTGATTGAAGAAGAATTTATTTATTATTTTGCCTTTTTTTTGCCAATGGAAGATTTGAATTGAATTAACAATTTTTTGTGTTATACCAAAATCCTCTGTCACACTGTATAATAATAACACTTTTAATAGTCTTAATAAAGCAAGAAAAACTGTATTCTCTTATTTTCATAGGCTTAGCCAACCACTTAATTAACTCCTAACCCTAACTCATTATTAGTTATTTACAAACCAGAATCATAACTATTTGTTTATTATGAATTCAGTCTGTTCATGCTTTACTGAGATTAATTTTGTTTTGTTTTTCTATAAATAATATAATTTACACAGCACACATTTTTACCCCACTGTGCGTAATACAAACTCAATCAATATTTTTTAAAGCTTTTTAAGTCAGTTCTATGAGGTCTATGCATATTCTGTTTACAGCTGGATCAAAGTGGAGCCTTCATATCTTGATATTGGTTTTCACATTTCCACTCGGACATAAATATTGTGTAAATAGCCCGCAGGTATAGTACACTGAGTTCTATAGGGGCCAGAGAGCAGCAGACCCACATGCTGCAGAGAGCTATTGACAATCCACTTCTGCTAACAAGTGTACTGCCGTTTATGATTGCACCTGCCACTGTCCACTGCCACTGCCATTCAAAGTCAACAGAACATGGGGGTGGTCTCTATTGTGTATACAGGCTTGATGTTACTAAAACCACAGGTAAAAACAGTTATTGGTTTAATTCTCTTGTATCATCGCTCACTGCAAAATAAAAAGCTGTGAACGTTTGATTCCAGAGGTGGACTGGGTGACAGGTGCATTAGAAGACAGGTACAGTGAGTGACAGATACAGTAGGTAGCAGGTGGAGCAGGTGACACGTGCAGTGGGTGGCAGGTGCAGTGGATTGCTGGTGCAGTTGGTGGCAGATACAGTAGGTAGCAGGTGCTGCAGGTGACACGTCTAGTGGGTGGCAGGTGCAATGGATTACAGGTGCAGTAGATGACAGACAGATAACAGGCACAGTGGATAACAGGTGCAGTGGATGGCGGGTGCAGTGTGTGACAGGTGCAGTAGATGGCATGTGCAGTGAGTGACAAGTGCAGTGGGTGGAAGGTGTAATGGGTAACAGGTGCAGTGGGCGGCAGGTGCAGTAGGTGGGCTGGTGCATGTTTGGGTCCTGCTGTTCGCCTTAACCAGGACCCTGCAGTAGCGAGCACATATCCATCACACAGACATCCTCGAGAGTGACATGACAGGCTCAAGCACTCCCTGTCAACACAAACATGGAGGGGAGCAGGAGCAACGATCGCTAAAACAAAAACAAGACAATGGTCGAAAGAAATGAGAATTTTAAGGGGAAATAAAGGACATATGTTGGAAAACTGGATTTTTTTGAGGTTTTAGTCATGTTATAATGTTACGCCTCCATCAAAAACATATAAAGTTGTATTTAGCTTTCTTCATGATTGTGTCATTAATCCTGTTTACAAAGTTCTCCTGCTTTATTGCAGTTTTGCCCAATTCTACACAAATCTACTGCTTAGAAATGGGAAGTTACTGTGAATTTCTGCTTTCTAAACATCCAGACATGCTGAAATCCAATTGGTTTAAACGTAAACGTTGATCTGAATGTTCACTACGTCGTGAACCAGTGCTAATGCAGCCTATGCAGCTCAGTGAGTGATTTCTGGAGGTTCTGAGCTTTCACATGAGGCACAGTCTGTCTATATAATGAGAAAAACTTGCATGAGTCCTTTATATGCAGGTTAAGGGACTGGAAACCCAGGTTCAGATGTGATCAGAGTAGCAGGGGCATATCTAGTTAAATTCATAGCCGCCATCGTCATTGAAACTGCTGCAGTGAGCCTCGTCATACTGTTTAAAATGTTTGTACATGATCCTGATTTTTTTATCTCAGTGGTTTGTCTATAAATAAATTCCTGTTCCTAATATGGACCTGGCTCCAAATTCATTCCTATAACTGCTAGCCTCGTGAGCTTTTTTTTACAGTCTGTGGTTACATTGAAGTATTTTCAGTTCTTAAAGAGGAAGATAATAATAACAATAAAACACTTGTAATTCAATGGGAGATGTGGGAAATAGAAAAGTTATATAACGCACATTTAATTGTACAATAAACCAACTCAACAAATCTGCAATCTGATAGTTAAACAGCAAATTCCACCATCCGGTTCAGTTTAAAACTACCGTGACTCAAGAATGCTTCCGTCTCTCGTGACCCCAACCTATTAGCAAATTCTATTACAGCATCGGGCTCTTAAATAAGGTTAAACACATGTGCTGTCACAGGTAGAGGAGATGGAGACTTCCTGGAACATTGCGTGTGGGTGCGTGCTCATGTCTGGATTGATGTATATCCCAGAAGGCTTTGTAGACTGTTAACGCCCCCTCGCACAGCACAGCACAGCACAGCCAGGCCACCACAGGAAAACATGGTGCAACAGTGAGTCAGAGGAACCCGCAGCTCAAAAAGAAAATGCCCTTTTAGCATTTAAGGAGATAAAAGGTTTAATTTAAGCAGATAGGTTCAATTGATGTTTAAAATGTGTGATCAAAACAGTGGCTTTTATGTCAGAAGTTTTCTTAATATTTGATTACGGCGAGACACTGCAGGTGAATAGATTTTTATTTTTATTTTTTTTTATTTTATTTATTTATTTATTTATTTATTTATTTATTTTATTTGAAATGCCTTCTGTTGTTAACTCACATAAATGAAAGAATGTAAAATCTGTTTTCATCATGTTATTTTTTTCATTTATACATGTTATGTTTAAATATGGACACACATTTTTGTTACATACGATTCTCAAAAATCCATGGAGCCAGGTTTAAACTGTTGTCATATTAGATACTAACAATATGCATAGGGGATTTTTGGATATCTCACTGAAAAAACGTCAAAATGTTAACAGAGTGGACCATTTTGTTGTTTCCACATGACAGCTGGTACGCTAAGTGCTGCTAAAAAAAGAAAAAAAAAAAAAAAAGATTTTTGCTTCTAGCGTCTCATAATTGGTTTATGTTTAAGCCAGTGCTGAGGATTCCATTAAATGTACCTTTCCTGTTGTGCAGCATTTTCTATATGTCTGCAGTGTTAAGCAGCAGCTTGCCTCTTTTGTACGTCTGCAGTGTTAAAAAGCAGATAGCCTGTCCACCACTCTACTCTTCTACACGTCTGCAGTGTTAAGCAGCAGACAGCTAGCCTCTCCAGCACTCCATTTTTTACACGTCTGCAGTGTTAAGCAGCAACTAGCCAGCCTCTCCAGCACTCGGCTCTTCCATCACTACAATAATGAAGCCCATTGAAGGTGCTCTGGATCCAGGTGTCTCTCCTTTCACCACAACACAAAACCCAATCAGTTCTGTCCTCTCCTCTCCCTGTCTCCATCTAAAGGGTTTGTAATGTGTAAGGCCTATATGAAGCCTGCTTTCTATACAGTTGAATCAATAAAATATAAGTTCATAAGATGTGGTTAATATTTACCAAAAAAAAAAAAAATACAATGTATTGTATGTAAATGAATGCATTATGTAATCTTTACCCATCTCAATATATTTATTTTAATTTTATCTTTCAGAAAATTATTATTTATTGGGGCATTTGTTTTTTTTTTGTCACTTAACACATCACAACTGAAAGACTGAAAACAAAATTAATTATATTAAAAAAAAAAAAAAAACATGCCCCCCTTCTTTTTCTTTTCACCATCGGAGGTTCCAAAATTATTATTATTTTTCCCCAGATTTTTCAAATTGTCCCTAATTTTTATTTATACACTATAGATGGGCAATATACACCACAATCCATCAAAATCCAATGTATAATACTTTAATTTTATTACTTTTTATATGACTTTTTTCTCTCTTGACAGTATTTTCATATCTGAAGTTCCAAACATTTGACCTTTTCTCATCGCAAAACCTCCCATCTCTCCTTCACACTATTTTGTATGTTCTATGATGCTATATTCCTCCATGCTATACCATCCAAAAGGTACAAAATAAACTCCGTAGGGGACTGTACGGCATTGAGAACGGCTTGGAGAGGAGGTGGAGAGGGCCTGGGACTGGATAGATGGGTATTATGGCCCCAGCAGAAATATATTGGAAAATCCCCTCCGAATTGTCTGTGGTTAGAATAAAGTCTAGGGCCGGCTCGATAATGCTCTCCTGTAAATAGATGGCCTCGTGAAATTGTTTTTTTTGTTTTTTTTTGTTTTTTTTTCGCCACGGATTGAGGAGGTATAGCTCGCCAATCCATGGGTCCATCATTGTTTGATTCAGACACAGAAGTGATCAGCTTTAGGAATGTGTGGGAAAGTGAAGGAGAGGGACATCATGCTCTCTTTTTATTAGAATTTATTGCTTTTCCTTTTGTCTAAAGCAGTGGTTCTCAACAGTTTTCAGTCGTGACCTCGTGATGATAACCAACGGAATTTGTAACGATGAAAACTTAAAATCTGCAAAATGAAATGGTAGCTTTTTGTCTGTTTCTTATTTTATTTTCAGGACATAAGCTTAAATAAATGAATATAGTAGGTCAACTAATATGTACACACTGCATTTCAAGTGTGTCAAGCCTTGTGTAAGACTAATGCATTAATGTAAAATTTTTCTTCATATCATCTGGGGACCCCCTGAAATCATTTTCACAAGAACTCAATTTGAGTTTTCTTTACACAATAAAGTAGTGGCATTCATTGTAGTTTTGTGTAACATGTAACATTATATTTATACTAAAAAACTATAGGTTCTGTGTCTAACTCTTATCTGTTATCAAATCGCAAAGAGTGCCGTTATAGAAAGTCCTTTGCGTTATAGAAAGTCCTTTGCAAAGAACTATATGTACTGTTTTTACTTTTAATTTTTTTTTTTCATATAGAAGAATCCTTATTGTACCTGTAGTTACTGTAAGACCTCTAGAAACACATTCTGAAAAGCATGAGATTCTTATATCAGTTCATATTGCAGTCTTTTTTCAAATATTAACACTCCTGGAGTTGTTTACAATGTGCACGCTAAATACTTACTCTGAAAAATCACACTTTTCACATTTCTTCTTCTTCTCAAAATCATGCAGCCCTATCAAGTATCACCACGATGCAATCAAAATACATCGCATTTTGTCTCACCTGTTTTGAACTCAACTCCCATACTTAAAGGTGCATTGCGTAACTTTTCTGGTGGAGGGTCCGTCACCTACTTGTTTCTATGGATATGCCATTGTTATGCCTGGAATGTTCCACAGTATGACATTAAACAGCTCTACTTTACATGTATTCAATTACAGGTGGTTTTATAGCTCAAAAATACCTAGAAAAACACACATTCTGGCTGTGAGTGGTGTTGCCTCTCCACAGATCTGACCTGTAACTGTCTGGTTTGATCTTTACGAAGAAAGAAAAGTTTAAGACCATACTGTGAAACATTCCAGACAAAGCAATAACATATCCATGGAGAAAAGCATTTGATGGACCAGAAAAGTTACACAGTTCACCTGGATTTTGAAGACCATTTGGCGGTTAGCGAGGTACCATTTACTACTACTAATACGTTTACTACTAGTGGCTAATTAGCGCCGTGAAATGGCCTTGCCCAAGCATCTGTTCCACGGTTAATAAGGAGGGTTGTCTGGGGGAGATTGTGTTGGCGTCATTAAGGCTGATCAAATGGTCAATGCTTTGGAAGTGGGGCTGGAAGTGGAGACATGCATGCTACGAATGTCATTACCGAGAATACGCAAGAGATGTGTTGTTAAAATACCCCCTTATACATGGTGCAAGTTAAGCCCATTAATGAGAAGGTATCTGGTTCAGGTCTCATCCAAGAATGTACAGATGAAGTGTTGTTATAAGTTTAAAAGTGTTTCGATGAATGAGAGAAAATGCTCATAATTGTAGTATGATTATGAATGGAAATGCACAAAGCAAATAAATAGCATAGTAATTTGAAATTTCTTTGAGTTGTTTGTTTGTTTGTTTTATGCCAGATGCCCTTCCAGTCACAACCAGCCACATGTTGATGAAAAGAGAGGGCCATGGTGTAGCTTAACCATATACTAGTACTGAACATACTACCCTGCCGTTTGAAGGCAAACGCTTACAGAGTATGCCACAGTTGCTCAGAATAGCTTTTTGTAAGACTTTGAAATGATTGGAAAGTCAATGTTAAACAATTTATGTTATATGCTAATATAAGCAAAATAAACAAGTTAAAGATGTGATAAAAACTGGATAGTAAATAGAATGGCGTTAATATTATATTTTCACTGTTACAACCTTTAATATATAGGGGTTTTCACAGCGAGGGTAAATCCGCCCTTTAGATATTTTCTCCCAGTATTCTCCTCTGTGACGTGTACCGTGTCCGAGTGGCCTGGTGCATGTATCTGCATTAACATGTCCACTTAGGGTCAAATAACACCAGAGAGTGTTGACGTCAATAATCGTGACTCATCGCTCATTGTACACATCTAAATACACTGGGATAATTGCATGTGCTTTTCCACTGGTGTTTAGCATGATGGACCTATATTTATGTATGTATTTGAGTGACTGGGAATATACAAAGGAAATTTATGATGATTTTTTATACTATTTTTAATGCCTGATGCCCTTCCGGTCCATCCACAACCATCCACATCTACGAACAGAGGGTAATGGGGCTGAAATGGCTTAAACTTTTCTGGTGGAGTGTGCGTCATGGAGCTTTTCTTCATGGAGGCCAAATTAGACCAAGTTACAGGTCAGATCTGTGGAGAGGCAACCCCACTTAGAGTTAGAATTTTTTTTTTTTTTTTTTTTTTTTTTGAGCTATAAAGCCACCTGTAATTTAATAAATGCAAGGTAGAGCTGTTTAATATACTGCGGAACATTCCAAGCAGAACAATGGCATATCCATAGAAACAAGCAAATGACGAACCCTCAACCAAAAAGTTACATAGTGCACCTTTAAACAGGGTGTATTCATTTTTAATTTTAAAGTCTGCGCATTGCTTCTTTTAAAATGCATATTCTGTTGTGGTTAGATCATTTGCCCACCAACCACAAGTTTGAAAGTTCAATTCTAATATCAATTCTCATTATGCCTTTGGGCAAGACACTTCAGTTTTATGAGCTCTGATATAAACAATAACATTTACATTACACTATGCTTTATTGAGCCACTCGGGCTGCCGTATCAGTTGGCGAAGATCTCCGCTGGCTAATACAAAAGGTTGCCAGTTCAATCCCTGCTATTACCGATGCATACTTCTGCTGTGTCCTTGTGCAATACACTTTCCCAACCGTCCCCATTCCAACATGTTACAGTAATGGTATTATTGATGACACTATATTTTCCAGACATTTATTTTATGAGTTACAATAAAACGCAATGACCTAACTGTGACTGCGCCCTCCTTGTAAACGCCATTAAAGCAAAAGTATTTATTTAAGGTTAACGTTTATTCGAGTGGGGTCCTGTGCACTTATGACATTTATAACACCGTTTTTATGTTTAAAGCTTTTGCGGAGGATGGCGAAAGATAGTAGTTATAACATAAACAAAACAAAAGGAGTCGTGTCAGGGTTGCCCCAGGTTTACACAACCCATAAAACTTTAGTGCCCTGAGATGGTGTTTTTATTTAGGCTGAATGGAGTTGTCTAGCCAGAGGAAGGCTTTTTTGGATTCTAGTCTGTAAATGGACTTTTTTTTTTTTTTCATGTTTTCTTCTCTCTCTTCTCCAACAGAAATATCTCAAAGTTCGCCTCTAATCTCCCTGAAAATGCTATGGCTATGTTCTGCAGTGTTCCAAGTTTAACCAGCTAAATCCACACCAACACTTACTCTGCTAGTGTTAATTCTTCCTAGTTTAGTGGTAGATTAACTATGGGTGGTGTCAAATACAAGTTACGCTGGGATATCAACACTGGCGGTTTTGCTGTGTAGCATTACTTATTCTTCTCAACTGATTTAGAATTTACTGTTTGAATTTCGTCACCAAATACTGTAATAAGGGATTATTTTATTTTAATTGATTTTATTTTTTTTATGTCTTGCTTTTTAAAGGTGCATTGTGTAACGTTTTTCTGCCTCATATCTCTATGGAAACGTTATTGCTATGCCTGGAACGTTTCACAGTGTAGCATTTGTCACCTTAGGGATTTTATTTGCTTTTTTTTTTGGCAGTTTTCTTCACCATGTAAGACTTCTCAAAGTTTTGCGTTTGACTTTTTGCTGTCTTGCTTTATAAAGGTGCACTGTGTAACTTCCATCTGCCTTCTGCCTCCATGGGAATGTTATTGTCATGCCTGGAATGTTCCGCAGTATGGAACACGACTACTGGTGTGTTTTTACTACTCAAGAAATGCTGTGAAATCATGCTTTCCCACTGTGAGCAGGGTCGCCGCTTCACAGATCTGACTTGTAACTTGGTTTGTTGGTGTCAGCTGCTTGTCTTGCTATGGAGACAGATTATTTTAATGCCGTACTGTGGAATATTTCAGGCAAACCAAAAACATCTCCGTACCAAATGTACCTTTAAATACCATAACGCCTGTCCCACATACAATCCAATGTAATTCCAAGCTCAATTTTAATGCTTTGCTGTGCCCATTTTAGAACTTTTAATTATTCAAGGCAGAAAGGAAATGTTTTTATACAGTTTGTCTCATATTTGTTGTAGAGTGTTGGTGCAGTGCATTCAAAAACATTCTATCTTTGTCAGAAATGGGAAAAAAATGGTTTAAGAGCGGCGCACGATGGCAGAAGTGGCGGGCATGACAATGTGAAAAAACCTCTACAAGATGAATGCACCTGTTATTTAAAAAAAAAAGAAAAAAAAAAGTGTGCGTTTGGCATTGCGGTCCATTGTAATGTAGGTGACATATATAAATTGTAATGCCACCAAGTCTTTCAGAATTTACCTTTTGAGTTTTGTCACTATACTCTGTAATAATGGACTATTTATTTAATTGGGAAAAAAAAAAAGTTTGTCTAACTCATAGACTGTAAGTGGACCGAGGGAGTGTGATGTCACCTATAGCGTTCAGTTACAGCCAAATGAAGCCGATCGAAGCTAGCAGTTATAGCGGCTAATCTGCAACCAAGACCCATATTTGGAAGTCCGGGTGAGCAACCAAAGGGCCAATCAGGAGCGGAGTTCCTGAAGATACTCGCCCCTTTCCCTAGCAACGAGCCAAACCCATTGCTAACCGCTGGGATAGACGGCACCTGATTACTTCACTTGATTTACGGACAAAATAGTGAAATCAAATCAGCAAAATCACGTAGAGTGGGTGAATATGAATATTTTAAGGTCAGATGAGAAGTCTGACAGCAGCAGTTACAAAGAGAGGTGCACAGATTTTTCAATAGATGTTATATGAAACCAGGTTCGGACCCATGCTCACTTCCTATTTGGAAGTTAACACAGCGGCTCCTTTGATATATACAGTAGAAGATTCTACTATACCATTATTTCTGAATACTCCCTGCAGTTCACAAGATCTTCAAGGTTTAATGCATTTTACATTTTTTCTTTCATGAGTAAAAAAAAAAAAAAAAAAAAAAAAATACTGCAACAAAGGCTTGTGTAAGGTTGCGTAACTTGTTCAGCTTCAAAGTACACATACAGTAAATGTACAAAGAAACTCTATATGCAGGAATACAAAAATACATTACACAGAAAAGTATGCAGCCTTCACTATGACATGTAACATAACATGGATAGTTGATAAAAATAGTGGTTTTACTCTGCGGTAAGTGTGGTGCTATCAGTTCCCTGAGAGATCGTAGAGTGAAAATTCAAATCCTCCAGTGTAAAGTACAACATAGAAACATCCGGTAAAACACAAGCCGAATCACCACCTTATTCAAATCGTTGGTTGCTTTGATGATCTCTCTTCGGTCCATCCAGGTGTACGTGAGTTTTATCTGTGTTCCCGATACTGCGTAGCTAGTCCTCTCTCCGGAAATGGCGGAGGAAGGCCGGGTTGCGCTCTGCCGCTTATCAGATCTACAGCGTTTGCCCCAGGATATTACTGCCTGATAGATTGTGAAGAAGACATCTGCCAAAAAACGCTCCTTCACATGAGAGACGGAGGAGTGGAGGAGTGGATGGGGAAAAGGAGGTATTGTTCAGATATACAGTGGCTTATAGGGCAGGCTAGGTAGGGGTTAAACATGCACTATGTAACTTTTTGTTTTTAAGGGTCTATTACCTGTTTGTTTCTATGGAGATGTCATTGCCTGCCTGGAATGTTCCACAGTATGGCATGAAACAGCTCTACTTTTATAGCTCAAAAATACCATAAAAAAAAACATGAATTCTAACCATGTGCGGGCTTGCTTCTCCATAGATCTGCTCATTAACCTGTCTCCATTGTGATTTATTTCCATATTCACCACCTGCACAGATCCTCCACCTTTGGCTAAATTACTTTATTCATACTTTATTCATTTATTGAGTCAATGAAAACGTACTATTTGTATTAAAAAATAAAAAATGAAAAAAATGAATAACTTGAACATTAGCCACATTTATGCTAATCCTGCACAACATGTCCCTGGTTTTGTTTTCCATTTAAGCGAGCAATTGTCCTCCTTGATACCGCCTCCTGACACCGCGCAGCTAAAGTAATTGACGGAGCAGGGACAGTCTTGGTGAATTTGCATAGTAATTACACACGATTGGGATGTTTGTGTGAAGAAATGCACTGGATTCTGGCTTTGTCTCGCAAGGTTAATGAGTCCAGATAAGCTCTTGGTGTAGATTTCAGGACAAGTTCATTTGAAACTGTTAGCATCCTGGCCTACAATACACACTCATTTAAAATATGTGATGAGTTATTCATGAAGGTATGGGACTAATCACTAATCACTGCAATTGATTCCAGTAGCCTAATAGTAGTAGTAGTAGTAGTACTAGTAGTACTAGTAGTAGTAATTATTTTAGACATAGTAGCCTATTAGTAGTAGTAGGAGTAGTAGTAGTAAGCGTAGTAGTAGTAAATGTCAGATGTAGATTTCAGGACGAGTTCATTTGGAACTGTTAGCATCCTGGCCTACAATACATGCTCATTTAAAACATGTGAAGTGATTCGTGAAGGTATGGGACTGGGTGGGGATGGGTGGGAATGGGCGGGGATGGGTGGGAATGGGAGGGGATAGTTGGACTGAGTGGGTTATAGAGTTAACGCATTTCTCTAATTGCAATTGATTCCAGATGAGCAGTTATCTGATGGTTGGTTTGTCTTCATTAAGGATCACACTGGGATAGACACAAGGAAAAGAAAGCAATTATATCTCCATAGAGACAAGCAGGTGGCGGACCCTCCACCAGAAAAGTTACACAGAGCACCTTTAAATTCTGGTATGTGAACACAAAGTATTCACGGTTGTCCGCTTTCTGTTATAAGCAACATTTCAAGGACTTTTTTTTCACATTCAAAAGCTGTAATATTTTGTTTTATATTGTTCTATCATTCTGAAACCCATGGATAAGAACACCTTTGAAAGCATGTTTAGCCTTACAGACTAGAATTTAATTTGTGTATTTACTGTGCACCATGGTGAAACCCTACCTGAAGCTACTTTCCTCCTCTATCCCTCTCTTTTTTTCCCCCTTTTTTCCCAAGACATGGCAGCTGTGAATAGATGTACCTTTCCCCGAAGCAAAAGTCCTTTCTTCCTGCATACCCTTCATGATCAAGCTCTCCACTGTTTATCATATTACGCATATTATTTTAAGCTTTAACTTTCTTTTCTTCCGCCAGGCTCTGTGGTGTTAGGTAATTATAATCGGCTTGTGTGGAAAACCTGTTTCTTCATTTGTAACATTTACCAACCATACGTCTTCCAGCAAGTAGAACACAGGGACAAATAGCATCCGCACAGTAATTTTCCCAAAGGTAGTTCTGTTTTTAGATTAAGGTATGAAATCACCCAAACACTATTTAATGTAAGAGTGGGTTTGATTTAAAGGTACAGCGTGTAACTTACTTAAAGCCATACTCTGGAACATTCTCCATAGAGACAGATATGTTTTATGCCATATTTTGGAATATTACAGCCAAAGGGACATTATTTCTATGGAAAAAAGCAGGTGAGGCCCTCCTGTAGGCCAAATAAGAGTCAGGCTTGTGGAGATGCAAGCCTGCTCACAGTCAGGGCACATTTTTTCTATAATTTTCAGCGCGATAAAAAACAACCAAAATGAAAAAAAAAAAAAAAGCTTTTATTTTTTGTCTATTTTTGACAAAAAAAAAAAAAAAAGGAAAAATATACATACTGGGGTTTTAATTATGTATTAAAGCTGCATTACCTGATTTGTAAACCACAAAAGGATGAAGTTGTTTTTTTGTATATTTTTATCAATTTTTTTTTTATTTTTACATTTATTTATTTATTTATTTATTTTTTATTTTTTTTACTACCGTGAAGCAGAAGTGGTCAGTTACAGCAATGCTTTATACAAATATTACACAAATATATTTATCAAATATTTATAATTTTCAAGAATAATTTTACTTATAATTCTACTTATAATTTTCAAGAATAAAGTGGAGTTCAACACCTTTAAGTATTATTTTGTTTATTTTGAGTGTATGGTAGTCAAACTTCACTAGTTTGTGTTGTCAGTGAGTAGGGGGGTCACCATGAGGTCAAATGCCAGTTCACTTGTTTACATAAATTCATTGGACCATGTTAAAAAAAAAAAAAAAAAAGGCAGGAATGCAAGCGAGAGAAGCAAATCATCTTTGAACATCTGTTTGGCACCAGATGGTCTTGTCCAGAAGTAGTATTTGGTAGTAGTAGTAATAGTATTATAAGTATTACTAGTAAAAATGGCGCTGATGTGTTCTTGTCGTCTTGAAACTTATTTATTTATTTATTTTTTTTATTTCACCTCGACTTGTCAGACATTTTTGTTATGGAAGAAAAGCATAGAAATACACTATTATATGTTTGTTACTACTACTGCTACTACTACTGCCACTACAACAACTACTTTTACTGCTACATCACTAGTTCATTTGGTAAAGCTCATCCTGGTGGAGTCAAATTCACTGACCCACTGCTTGGCGGATCACTCTTCCAGAGGTTAAAATACTGTTATCGTGCCCTTGGGCAAAACACTCGCCATGCCCCCAGTGTCTGTGTCCATGACTGTGTGTGAGATTGGGTGAGTGGTACCTTGAAGATAGAAAAGTACTATGTATCATGGCCATTTACCACTACAACTGGTACTACTACTATACTACCACTACTACTACTGCTACTAGTCTACTACGTCTAGAATGATTACCTCTTCTACTACTACTACTGCTGGTACTATTAGTCTACTATGTCTAGAATGATTACCTCTACTACTACTGCTGCTACTACTAGACTATTTTATCTAGAATGATTACAACAACTACTACTACTACTACTACTACTAGGCTACTATGTCTAGACATTTGTAGAAGTTCAGTAGTCTCCAGCACGTTTGTGAAACTTGATCAAATCCACCATTAAAGTAACAAAACTGGCTGCCACTATAACGGTATGACACCTGTCCCTGCTCCTGTCTTGGTTGTCAGGAGCTCTTAAAGAGACAGGACCCACTATAATCACCGAGAAACATGACGGATTAGAGCAGGACTTTTGGCTGCCACAGTTTCATTGTGTACTGTCAGCTGAAGATTTAAACAGCCCAAATATGACAGAATAGAAAGGTACCGCTGTCAGCTTACGTAGAATTAAAGGATGACTGCGCGCACTAATTTATGCGGAGTTAGCGAGATCGGACACATTTGGACACAATTGGACCAGATATGGTAATTTCTGACGACATATATGCAGGCTAGGCATTGTGATAAAGGACTTAGCGATAATTCTACGTGGTGTGTTTGTGCCAGTAGTCATCAAAATAATCAAATCGGTTTATAAGAGTGGAGACTGGCCAGACTTATAAACCTGTAAGAAATGTCAAATTAAAGATGTGTTATTGTAATTATGCTGAGTTGGCTGTTGGCCTCGTCGCTACATTTTACACTTCTGTTTTGTTGTTTGCATAAATGCGAAAGGGGAGGGCTACTCGCTTGTCTTCATTTTAGTGATGGGACTTTCGGCTCTTTTGTGGGATCCGACTCTTTTGAATCCATTTCTTTCAAAGAGCCGTTCAGAAGACTGTATATGACAGAATGTGAGAACTTATTTTTATCAATGAACTAATCACCAGAGAGAAATGTCCAAAGCTAAAATCTGTTTGAAATGTGTCAAACTGAGAGTGGGAGTTTGTGTACCCTTTTAAATGACCCTTTAATATTACTAATAAATAAATAAACATCCTCTGACAGAAAATGTAAATGTAATAAAATGTGTGTAATCAAAAGTATATTGAAAAAGTATCTTAAAACAAGCAAAATACATTGTATAGCTGTAATTTAGCTGTATATTAGCTCCTCTTGCTTGGAACATGTTGCAGAAAGACTGGAAACTAACTGAGCTCTTGTCCTTAAATGCATTTATATCTAACAATGTGCACTTGTTTTTACTAATCTGCCGTTATGTCATTTTATTGTTGTTTGTATGTTCTAATATGCATGTGTATGTTGTAACTATGTGTTAAATTTCTGCCTCTTGGCCAGGACTTCCTTGAAAATGAGGTTTTTAATCTCAATCTTTAAATAAAGTAATGAATGTATTTATTAATTAACACAAAAATAGTCAGAAGTGCTCAATATCAGGACACTATTCTGAATTCATTTTAGACAGCGGGCCACAGTGGTCAGAAGAGCAGCCCTGCCATAGAAAGAGTGAGCATGGCCCAGAGCCACATCACTCAAATGGAGGTCCACAGACAAAACACACACACAAAACACACACATGCACACACACAATGCAGGCTATACTCAGACTGCAGCACTGTCCTCAAGAGTCACAGTGCACGGACAGCCAGACTTCTTTCGCTATTATGGTTACAATGTGCGGTTCTCAAGTGCAGAGTGCAAACAAAATGAGGCGGACCCTTGGAAGAGAGGCTGACAATACTCGCCATCACCTCCTCCGACCACCAGCCCTCACGCGCCACATTCATACTGAGCAATGTGACTGCAGTGTCTTGCCTAAAGACACAACAGTAGTATGCACCAGAGCCCCTGTTCTATGGCCACAACAGCGTTTGAGTAGAAAATAGTCAGTTATAATGAGTGCGTTCTGCTTATGTCAGTTATGTAAAAATAATTATGATATTTTCTATCTAAAATATACACTGTTGGTGACATAAGGGAGTATAGCTGCTGTTTAAGATTTTTCACATCACATCCTCTCACCGCTTAGGCTTTTCCCCACCTCTTTGTCTATCCCTCTCTCCTAGCTCTCTCCATCCCTCTCTCCATCTCTTTTTACTCTTCTTATCTCAGCTTCCCCTGATCTTTCTCTCTCTCCCCTATCTCCTTTCTCTCTCTCCTAATATCTTTCTCTCTCTCCCTCTATCTTTTCACTCTGTCGCTCCCTTTTTTTCTGTCCTTTCTCTATCTTCCCCCTCTCGCTGTCTCCCTTTGTTCCTGTCCCTCTCTCCCTCTCTCTCACGCTCCTACCTCTAACTCAACTCCAATTGTCGAGGCCATTTCACCTGCCCAAACCCTCCTATCTCCTCTCTCTATCTCTCCCTTTCTATCCCTTTCTTGCTCTCCATCTTTCTGTCCACCTCTCTCCCTCCCTCTCTCTCCTCACTCCATTCCTATCTCCCTCGTTCTCTCTTGGAACACTTCACTTGGACCTTGTTTAGGCTTTTCCCCAGCCCCCCTCCGTCTGTCCCTCTCTCCTAGCTGCCTCCCTCCATCCCTCTCTCTGTCTCTTTTTACTCTTCTTATCTCCCCGCTCCATCTCTCTCTCTCTATCTCTCCTTTTGTTCCTGTCCCTCTCTCCCTCCCTCTCACGGCCCTACCTCTTACTCAACTCCAATTGTCGAGGCCATTTCACCTGCCCAAACCCTCCCTCCTCTCCTCCTCTCCTCCTCTCCTCCTCTCCTCCTCTCTTCTGCTCATACTGGAGTACCACTATCCCACATTACCTGCGGTTACCCCTGGCACCCCCCTGTGTGGTGTGGCATGCTACGAATCCATAAAAATCCAATTCAGCGTGGTTTTCCAGACAGATACAGACACATAATCCTCTGCCCAAGTCATTCGGCCACTAATGACAATATCGTCTGGGCAACCAGCTAGCCAAAGCACAGCGGGGCAGAGCCGGAGAGGGGCAGGCGAAGCGGCCATCTTTAATCTGCTTTGAGTGGGGTATTTGGGGTAATGGGTCGCAAACATCCAGAGTTATGTAAGAGGAAGTGCCTTTGTGCATGTGGTGCAGGTTTAAGCACAAGGGTCGTGTAACAGAGAATGCAGTAAGTTGGATTTAAATAATATGTAATAACATAAAGGTATGTATTTTTTCATTATGGTTGTCTTTATTGCAATAAAAAACATATGTTCTTACTGTGAGCGGGCTCGCAGCTCCACAAACCTCTTATTTAGTCTGGAGGTGAGCCTACTCCTGCTTGTTTCCATGGAAATGTCCCTTTGGTGATAATACTCCACAGTCACAGTATGGCATATCTTATCTGTGTCCATGGAGAATGTTCCAAAGTATGGTTTTAACTTTCTGTTTCAGTGGTGCCTGGTGTTATCTGCTTGTGTCTTCTCTATGTATCTGTCTGTCTATCCAAGTATCTGTCTACTCAGTGACAGCGCACAGTAATTATGCAGAGTGTGTTGTTTGGTTTTTGTCACAAAAAAGCCACAAGCCAGTTGTTTACATGAATGAAAAATTGAAGTTGCTTCTTGTGGGCTAACACTATTACAAGCACAAAAACAATGAACAAGAACGCCAGCTCATTTGACTTTATTTAGTCAAAATAAAGGCATAAAGAAAAAGGCGCCTATCACCTTGCCTGGAGTCCAGAATACACACTTCTCCAATACTTTGCGAGATGTGCGAAGATGTGAGTCTTATCACCGGTCTGTCTCTCTGAATTCAGATGGCCCTGACTGACATTAGCCAATCAGGGACACGCATGGTCCATCCTTATCGAAACAAATATGGCTGCTTAAAACATTGTGGATGTCTGCAGAATGATTGTTTTATTTTGTCTGTAAATTATTTTGACTGACCAATGAGCTCCTTTGTTTCACGTGTCACTGAAAGGAAAAAAAAAATCGGACTGCACAAACATATTTGGATCTAACTTGTGACGCGTTGGAGGGAGTAGTGACCAGACTACAAAACACAGTGTTTGCCAGGCTACCAATCACCACCAAAGAGTTGCGAACAGACCAACCGTAATGAATAAGAATAATGGATAAGAATAGCAAATGAGCTGCTGGCCCGTCCATAGACACTGTGCATAACTCCATTAGAACAGTCGATGTTCATTGGGGTTTTAATACGCTCTCCACTGCTGCAGACATGTTAGCCTGATTGATGGGCAAATAGCGTGGGATTGTGTTTACTTTTTCATCTTAGCTAGTTAGCAACGTTAGCGATGCCTTAAGCGTTCCAACTCCAATCTATCCTCCATTCGGCCTCATGAATAAACAAGAAGTGTCGTTATCCTAAACTCTACGTAAACCTCTCTATAAAACAAGATAGGAAAGACTGGAAGATTAAGCCACGGTAAGCATCAAAGTAAGGCTATTTTTAGTGCTATTATCAATATGTGATGTTACCCGGAGCAGTGTTACTAACCTAAGTGGCTTATATCCATGGAGACGTGTGTAAACAAGGGAGGTAAACATGTTTATGCTTGTGTGTAAAAGACGGGCTCACGACAACACAGGGTGGGGTATGAATTACAATAGTAAACAGTGGTTTAAATGTGCTGGGAAAATAGATAACTTAAGGGGGCACTATGTAATATGGAGGATGTATTGATAATTTGCAGCTCACGTCATCAACATTTCCTAGGGTTGTGATGCTAACTGTAAGCACTGCTCTGTCTGTGGCTTGTTAGACTTTAATCTGAGACTTACTTTAACACAATCTGACCAGAAAGAATTCACTTAGTCGAGAGTTTTTCAGTAAGTCACTCTCATATTTTTGTGGAAAATCAAACTTCTAAACAGGACCACGAACATGACCATGTACTGAACATAGACCCCTGAAAATGTATTGTTTAAAACCATTTTGTATTTTTTTCTTGAGTTTTCAGATGATCTTAAAACTTTATGAACAGTGTTTGCTAATGTGTGCCTTATGTCGCCATGATAACTGCTGAACATTCCATCATAGAGACACATGTAGAATAACCCCAGCGTGATGTTACTGCAAAGTATAAACACATTTCACTTCGACATATTCATTTTGGGTGAATTAAATGAACTTTTTAAAATAATTGTGTTCATAATTATTTTTATTTATTTCTATCCTGGGCCAGAATAGTATTTTTGCCATTAGATTTCATACTAACCTGAATATCCAGATCATGTGGTGTCCAGCGACCAATGAGATCACCACTGCCCAAACCAGGAAGTGTTTGGATAAATACTTCACTTTACTGTGCGCTCCAGTGAAATGACGTGATTGCAGTGTTGTGTGTTGTTGTGTTCATGAGCAAGACACAACTGGATGAAATTTATTAGAATTTTGTGACTACAGTTTGGCTGACATGTGCTCATATGTGCACTATTTTTGCTATCCCTGTACATTATAGCAGACTCGTGAGTTAGTCTGTTTAGGTTTAAGGCTACAGTGATTTGAACTAAATGTTACGGATAAACAACAGTATATTTGCTTTTGCTGTTTCGATTGTGTGCCTAGCTACCGTCGACTGTCTTAAATATGAGGCGGCACAGCTCGGCATGCAGGCCCGGGGCTGTACATGGAGCATGGAGCGATTCAGCAGTGAGGGAATCACAGTGTCTGACTGCATGCCTTAAGGTAAAGTTCTATGTCTCAGTTGGACTGCAGATGGAGCTGATAGTGTACTATTGTTATTGTTATCACTGCTCACACCTGATCTGAACTTATAAACAGATGGGAACACGTATAGTTTATGTGAAATGGAATATAAAAATGTGAAAGTGAAAATAAGCTAAAATCACAGGTGTTATTTTTGTATCCCTCATTAAATCAGTTGTCAAGGTATAACAAATGATCTTTTTCGTATGTGATTATTTTAAAACGTATGCAATCTGCAGTTATCAAAAGTATACAAAGATACTAATCAAACTTGTACAAAAACTAGATACTCATTTGAACAATATTAAAATACTAAATACTACAGTACTAAAAATAAGAATAATAATATAAAATCACTGAACTTCCTGAACAGTTTTACAATTTATTATACTGAAATGTATAATGCATGGTACTACTACTACTACTACTACTACTACTACTACTACTTCAAACTCACTTAATAATTCTAATACCTTATGCCTCTCAAAGCACTACACTATCCATTCACTCCACACTCGTTCTGTAGCCACAGTTGCCCTGGGGTAGACTGATAGAAGCAAAACTCCCAATCTGCACCATCGGCCCCCCCAACCGCTCACGCATACACCATTTTCATACTAGGCAATGTGCTTGAAGTGTCTTGCCTAAGGACACAATGTCAGAACTTGGTCCAAGCAGGAACCAAGGAACCTTCACGTGGGTGGACTAAAGTTCTAACCACTGAGCCACAGCAGTGGTTAGAACTTCTTCATTTACATTTTTGAGCATACAAGTCAAAATAAGATGCATTGTGTAACTTTTCTGGTGGAGGGGCCGTCAAATGCTTTTCTTCATGGAGAGTCTATCTGCATGGAGACCAAACCAGACCAAGTTAGAGGTCAGATCTATGGAGAGGCAACCCCGCTCACAGTCAGTCAGAGCTATAAAACCACCTGTATTTGAATTCATATAAAGTAGAGCTGTTTAATGTTATACTGTGGAACATTCCAGGCAGAGCAATGACATACGTATCCATAGAAACAAGCAGGTGACTGACCGCCAACCATAAAGTGCATCGTTAATGTTACTAAAATTTAGATGTCAAACTGGGTGACACAGGGACATCCTCTTACCATATGCAAACCCCCCTGATTACCCATGATGCAAAGCTACAGCGGGCGGGCTGGAGTGATTATAATGACATGCAGCTCTCTCTCAGAAGTCGGTGAAAATCAGCTACCTGCCCATGGGGAGATTGAAGCACTGCTCTTTTTGACTGTACACGACCAAAAGAAGCACATTTCCTAAGTGCAACACTCCAGGCTGGTTTTATTGTCAAGCTCAAGAGATGGAGAAGGAGGAAAAGAGAGAAAAGGAAGGCAGGATGTGGAAGAGATGGGCTGATATGACACTGGTTATGGGGTATCGGGAGTGAACTTTCGAGTATCGGTTCCATTGCATTGTTCAGCTGACATCCTGGTTGGGTTTGTAAATGAAATGAGACGAGCTGCTGGCTTTTATTGATTTAGGATGCTTAACTTTTATTCATACAGCGCAGCTTCATCGTCAAAGTACGTATGGCTGGTTTTGATGATTCTCTCAGTTTTACTTGATTTGATGAGACAATTCCTGCTGTAAAATAAATATTAAAAAAATGAAGAAAATGTTGAAATTGGAAGTGGAAAGTTTTAGTTTAAAGAGTTCTACATTGATAGGCTAGGCAGAAACAAACTTAAATATTATGATAATCTTAGGTATGTTTTAGTAAAATAAGTAGTCCAATCTTTTCTAGGCACTTCATATCATCACGTGTGTTATGAGGTAGTGCTATTGTCAATCTATACTATGGTTATGTCCGAAAGTTTGTGTTTCTTAAATGTACACTATGTAACTTTTCTGGTGTAGGGTCTATCCAAAGGAAAAGTTACATAGTGCACCATTAAAATATTTCACTTTGCTTTTCTAATACCTAATTTTGTGTTGAATGTTTTGTCAGTATTGTAAAAATAGAAATCGGTGATGCTTCTTTAGCCTGTTTCCTTGCTGCATTATCCCTCAGAGCTGGAGACGCCTGCAGTGCTGACTGAAAGTGAAGAGTGTGGAGGAGGTGGAGGAGGTGGAGGCGAGCTCAGGTGCGCGGTGTCCCTGTCCCGCAGCACCACTGAGAACCACAGGGCCCACACACAGCACTCACCTCATCAGAAAACTCACCTGCTCTGACTTTTGGATGCTCATTCATGTTGCTGGGAGAGCGTCTGAGGTTTTTACTTTTAATTGTGGATTGTAAAAACTACATCTTACCATTGTCGTGTTATGACAATGTCTTTCAACCAGGAGATACTTCAACAGCATAGGGTAAGGCTAGCTAGACTTAGGCATGTAGAGATGTTACCAATGTTATGCTGTGTCCTTATTTGATACAGAAATCCTCCATCCATATATTGCATATAAGAGCTCAAACTCAAATGATAGTTGAAAATGTAGTATAATTACCAATTTTGACATATATAGTGATAACAGTGGTGGAGGGTTACAAAGTACAAAAGTAAAAGTACAATTTTTAGGTATCTGTACTTTATTCAAGTAACAAAAGGAGACATTTATTTTGTCAAGTGGACAGAGTTTATTTGGTTGAATACGTTTCGCAGCTCATCCAAGCTGCTTCTTCAGTTCTGGTCAGATGCTGGTGGACACTGCTTTATATCTGCCTGAAGGGAGGAGCTTAATTACAATGAAAATTACTCTGAGACAACAGAAACCAAATAAACTCTGTCCAGTTGACAAATTAAATTTCTCCTTTTGCTATGGATTCTACCTGGATGACTGAGGGATTCTACACATCTTTATTCAAGTAAATTTTGCAGTGGATACTTTTTACTTTACTTTTCACTACACTGTATCTGTAGTCTCTACTCAACTAAAGTACTTTTCTTCTATCTTTTGAGACCTGATGAAATGGCTGAGATTTATTTTTAGCACATTTATTATGAGTTAACATCCCGACTTTGAGCAAACCAAATACACAAAAACAGCTAGAAAATGAAGAAATCAATTAAATCACTTAAAATCTGCTAAAGTCTTTATCAAAATCACAATATTTGATGCTTTCATGGTTCACTGGGTTGAAGTCTGTATTGCTTACGTTCAGAAAATTAATATTGAATGCATTTTTATTGTTTTTAATAAGACAAAAATAAAAAGTGATGGCTCAATATCAGATTTAAAAAAATAAATGTCACATCGCCCACCCAGTACCAGCCCTATAAGATAGTCCTTATATTTACTGCACAGTCTCCTCTGCAGCGGGCCCCTGTAAGCTGCTCCAGTCTAAGCTGACAGTTCATTTGCGCGTGGATATGTCAGGACTGTTTCACTCCCCTCTGGACGACCAACACCACACTCGGCTCCAAAACAAAAACTGACAAAGTGGAGCGCGCCTCTGGTATTACGGGTGACTGCCCCCGCTGCAGGAGATAAAGCAAATAGAAAAGCACAGCCTCATCATATGGGCCTCATCAGATTATGTGTACAGTCCGGGCTGCTTTGTGACACTTAAGATGGATGAAGTTTCACATATTTTCTTTTCAGATTCACACTGAAGAGGACAGTTGGTAATGATAATAACACAATTGTATGAATTAAAAGAAATTCATCTTATTTTAACCATTTATGACAAAACTCTACCTATTTTGAACCAGAGCTACCCAAGGTCTAATAGTAATAATAGTATAAAATAGTAATAATAATAATAATAATAATAATAATAATAATAATAATAAAAATAATATAATAATAATAGGAACAAATCTGAAGAAAGCCTGAAGGATGATAAAAACAGAAAAAGAATTGGCATTAAATTTTAAAAAGAGACTAATATTATGCCCCTGCACAGCAAAAGTATTAAATTAACAATGTGAGTGTTCAGACTTTAAATTGTGTATATGCATCCTCTACATGTGTGTTAAATTGACTTTTGATAGTGTTAAGTATTTTACACTGATCTAGAGTTACTTTTAACTCTCATGGTGTTAAAAAAGCACTCTCTGGTGTAAATACAATTTTCTACACTGGTGTTTAGAGTCACAAAATGAACACTGGTCTAACACTGAGTAGTTTTACCAAGATACTACACTAGAGTTAGTGTGACTACATTAACACTGCAGTATTTAAATGGATACAAAACATCTATCCACTACCCCCACCAGAGCCATATACCTCATTATCCTGCAAACAGATTTACAAAAATATAACTTTTATTTAATTTATAACACTTGTTTTTCCAGTAACTTCTAAAATGACAGGCCAGTTAAAAGGCCTTTGATAATGCATCATGCAAAGAACCCAAAGAAAACAAATCTTAGGTTGTGTTTAGAACTACAATGGACATGATGTAGTCCACTTTTAGACCCCAGATTAGACCTGGAATAGTCCTGTTACAGACCTGCTGTAGGTTTGGTGGCACTCAGAAGGCCAAATCTTTTCTTAGGTGGTGCTCGGTGTGAAAAGTTCGAGAGCCACTGCTTTACACAGTAGCAGCACTCTCAGTCTGGAAAAAAAGTTGCAAATCTTCAGAAGTGGACCCACACCAACCACTCCTCTATTTATCTCCAAATAAAATTGCATCTAAACTTCATATTTTCCCATCTTCTTTGCGCACTGCCCCCTAACAGTGGCTTGACTCCAGTGCTCCACAGATGTAATAAGGCCAGTGTACGTCTATGGTTGGAGGTATGAGAGTTCACGGTCCACTGCTCCTCCACATCCCCAGAGGGCAAAGGTCATCTGCTTTATATTCCAGCACAGAAAACAATATGGTGGACGCTCTGCAGAATAGCTGAGAAGAAGCCAGGTAATATCATCCCATAGCCTCTGCAGGTTAGGCTGTTTTATTGGGTAAAGCTCAGGACAATGGAGGAATTTTGCACGTTTCTGGAAAGTTCTTGTCAAATTCTAAAAATCACAAAATATAAGTGAGCAATAAAGAAAATGATTTTTTTTTTTTTTTATAACGTATGTATGTTAAAATGGGGGTATTGTGAAATTTTTGGAACTTTCTACCATGTTATAACGTTCCCTCATCAAAAACAGGCCTGAAGAGGTTTTAGATGTCATCCATGCATGTCTGAATAATTTAGCGATCTCTCCAAGCCCTATTTGAACCCTCATCACGGTTAGCAGTACGATTCTTATTCCATAATTTGTATAAATTTGTATATTTTTTCATAAATATACGAATGCAGGATACAAAACAATACATACAATTTCACAAACCTGATGCGATGTGCAGTAGTTTCATTGATATTGAATACATCTTTATAAACACACATATTTGTTTTAGATGTTCATTTTATATGGAAAATATACTCACTGTTGTAAATGGAATAATATCAACTCCAATATCTTCCCATTTAAATCCATCCAAATATACGCTTTAAATCAAGCAAATAAAGTTTTATCAAATTATGAAGAACTAAAAGGATGCATTTAAATCATCTAAATAGACCTGTTTATGTGTTTGTTTCTTTGCATGTAGGACAAGAATAAATTGAAGCTTGTTGGCTGCAGAGATCAAGTGGAGCAGATATGGCGCATTAGCATAAAATAACCATGCACTGTTCTAGATGGAGACAGAGGTGAAGCTGGGGTCGAGTCATTTTGTTGAGTGTGATGTTCGTTCATGAATTTGAGAAGTTGAGAGTGAATTTTGAAGGTCAAAAGTTGAAACCGTAAGAGGTGAGAAAAACAGCAAACAAACAAACAAACAAACAAAAAACACCAATTATTGAAATTAAATGGATTTAGTTTAGATGATATTAAAGGTTCACTATGTCATTTTTCTGGTACAGTTTTCTGCTTATTCTCCACAGAAAATATTACATATATTTATAGCAGAATGTTCCACAGCATGGCATTAAACTTCTAATTTGTTAAGCATTTGTTAAATTATTTACTTTTATTGCTCTAAAATACCTTGAAAAACATACGTTATTACTGCGAGCGGGGTCCCCTCTCCACAGATCTGAACTGTAACTGTGCCTATGAGGAGATGGGTATAGTGTAATGCCATTCACTGGAACATTAGGCAAAGCAATCAGCATCTCCATGGAGACAAGAATGCGGCAGACCCACCACATGAAAAAGTTGCATAGTGCACCTTTAATCACAAAAAAATATAATGATAATAAAATAAATAAACAAAATAAATAATACAAAATATATATATATATATATATATATATATATATATATATATATATATATATATATATATATATATATATATATATATATATAAATTGGCACTTTAAACCAGGAGGACACATTACATTTTTTTTACATTTTGTACATATTTATATGAATTAAATATATATATATATATATATATATATATATATATATATATATATATATACATATATATATATATTATTTTTGTATTATTATCTATAATACAATATATGGGGCCGTTCTAATCTATATAATATAATGCATTGGTTTTACATAGCAAGTATTTTTATTTATTTTTTTCCCCATCGAACCTAACACATATAAACTCTTTCTTTGGTCTAGTGAGTTGTACCCATTTGTACTGACCTGCTCTACACTGGGGATTTGTTAGCACCCATGGGAGACAACCACCGCCCTGTATCTCCTCCTCATTTAAAACAACACTATAATTGACTATATGTACTCTTCTATACATCTTAAGCTACTTGTCAGACAGTTAAAATAATACTCCTCATCACATTACAGCCCCTCTTCCTCTCTGGGGTCTTCATTGTTCTTAGTGGCCGTACCACTGGGACATCAAAATGGGACATTTGGATGATTAAAGGGATTTGGGAAGAGCTGTGTCATGTAGTAATCTTCACAGACGATAGATTTAAAGGGGTATGTCTTATAAATGTGGGGTTTGGGGGGGTCGTGTGTTTGTGTGTGGACTTGTGTTATGGTGTGTGTGGTGGTAGTCTTGACACTCAGAGAAGGACAATCGGACTGAGACTGAGACTGGGAGCTGCTCCAAGATGACCTCAGATCCCAGCACACAATAGAATTCCGTGAGAGGATTAGAGTAAGGGAGTGTGTGCATTTGTCCGTGCATTTTTAGCTCTGTAATTCATATATACTGTAGAGCTGTCAAAAGTATTGGAAATAAGATACTAAAACTAGCACTGAAATTAAATACTTGTTTGAGCAGGTGTCGATACAAAAAAAAGTTGAACCAAGTGAACCTTTTCTGAGTAACTTTAGAAAGATCTTGAGCTGTATCAGAATCAGAAGTATAAGAGCACACAGACTAAGATACGCCCATGGACGAGTGTGGAAACTACCCTGATGACTGAGGGACACAGATAAAAGGCCACACGATAATATAAAATAAAGTTGGCTACTATAATTTAATGATGACAGTGACATTCTGTTTTCTAAATAAATCTGGAAAGTATTTATTTTAATCCTTTAAATATAATATTTACATTTGTTTACATTGTACGCATGAAATCAAAAAATTTTTTAGACTAAACTCACACACAGAAAGTGACATTATAACAGATTATTACGGTTAAAGCGATTCAGATGAAAGGACCTATGTATGTTATAATGTTGTTTTCTCATCACAAACATACCTGGATTTGTGTTTTGTTTCATTCACACATGTCCTACATATTTATTTGAGTTCTTCTCTCAAGCAGAAAACTGTTTCACCTTGTGATGTCATGTGGAGCAGGAAATGCACCAGGAAATGCTCCACTGTGTTTTTAAATTCCATACACCTCCACTAGAATCATTTGGATAATTTCAGCCCAGGAACTGCCAATCTCTACTGAACACAAGGTCAAATGTAGCTGTTTAACTTAAAAAACTACCACTTCGTGACATCACAAGGTGGAACAGAGCGTTTTAAGCTTTGAAGATATAGAGAGACTAATAATAAAGGATTACTCAAACGTGTAAATGAAACAAAACACAACTCCAGATATGTTTTTGATGAGGAAACAACATTATAACATGACTTAAAGCTCAGAAGAGTTGATTTTGTGTAATATTGGACCTTTAAAGTTCCAACCAAGCCATACCACTGAACCCAACCCTATGTCATATTCCACTTTGCAAATCCTGCATTAGTCTCTTTGTATTTCTCAACAACACTCTCATAATAAGAAATGCATTAAAACAGAACCCAAGAACCCAGGAGACAAGACCACTTCTCAGCCTTCTCCCCCAGGACTTTTAAATCTGATTCGGCAAAGAATGATATAGAAATTAATAAGGTGAAAGCGATAGATGTGAGCTCTGGCCTTTTTGCCTTTTAAGTGGCTGTCATGATTTTCTGACAGGCCCCGAGAAAGGAAATGTTAGAGAAGACGTTAATGGGAGCTGTATGAGTGAAAGGCTTCCAATGCAATGTGGACTTTTCTATATACTTCCAACAATAGTGCTGTCCCGGCTGGTGGCGTCTCTGGGGGAAATGTCAAGAGAGACGTAGAGAGGGATGGGAGAATAGGGAGTAAGGTGGACTCGCTTTTTCTTTTTTTTTTTTTTTTTTCTGTAGGAGCTAATTTAAAAAATATATATAAAAAATAAAATAAATGGGGCCATAGGTTCCCAGTGATGGCATCTCAAGAGAAAATGCCAATCCAGAAATACATTATACAAAAGTATGTATGAGTTTTTCCACAAAGGAGCAAAAAACAAGAGGGAGGGGAAAAAAGACAAAAGGAAAAAAAAAAAATCACAAATAATGCAGTGGCCTAGAATAGACCTATACAATTTAATGTGAAGAAGGGGTACTTTTGTGTCCATTTGAATGTATTGATGGAAGAGCAAAAGAAAGGACAGAGAACAAAAGACATTAAAAAAAAAAAAAAAATCCATAAAAGTTGTAAAATTCTCAATAGAACCGTGGCTGTGCATGGGAAATGACAAGTGACAAGGGAAAGATAAACATAAGAAATAAGAAATATATAAAAATGAGGTTTAACTTTATTATTATTATTATTATTATTATTATTATTATTATTATTATTATTATTATTATTATTATTATTATTATTATTTTAGGGAAGGACATAGCAAAATAAAAATTCAATTCTCTCAACTGGACAAAAGTTTAATTTCATTGTATTTGTTCCTCTCATGAGCAGTAATACAATGAATAACAATACACAATGTAGATGTACATAATAGAAGGCAATTCAGTGATCACAAAGGAGCAGATACGATGAAAAAAAAATTAAATTAGTTATATTAAAGGTGCATTGTGT
Source organism: Taenioides sp. WSHXM2023 (assembly GCA_029959045.1). Taxonomy (NCBI): domain Eukaryota; kingdom Metazoa; phylum Chordata; class Actinopteri; order Gobiiformes; family Gobiidae; genus Taenioides; species Taenioides sp. WSHXM2023. The sequence continues at coordinate 35,212,355 of CM057085.1, forward strand.
AACTTTTCTGGTGGAGGGTCCGTCATAATGTTTTTCTCCATGGAGATGTTATTGGTTTGTCTGGAATGTTTAAACCTTTCTGTCTTCGTGGAGACCAATCAGACCATGTTACAGGTCAGATCTGTGGAAAGGCGGCCCCGCTCACAGTCAGAATGCCTGTTTTTCTAGGTATTTTTGAGCTATAAAACCACCTGTGATTGAATAAATGTAAAGTAATGTCATATTGCGGAACATTTCAGGCAGAGCAATGATATAGATCCTAACCGAAAAGTTACATAGTGCACTTTTACGGTTTTTGAGTGAAGACATTTTTGCACTTTAATTCAGAACTGAAGAGGCTGCTTGAATGTCAGTAGATAGAATTGAATTTTTATTTTGCTATGGATCCTACCTGGACGACTGAGGGAATACACAGACATTCACAGAAGAACAAAAACTAAAACAAAACAGTTGGTGGCATCTTCATGGAACAGAAAAAATAAGAAAAAGAAAAAATAAGTGTTGCTAATTCCCAAAAGCACAGTGGAGGTCGGAGGTCCTCAGCGAAAGTCTCCCAGAGCATTGTGGGGTTTGTATGCTCTTCCAACAATAGCTCTGTCACACTCACAGATGTGCAGTATCGCTGAGGGCTTCCAGCTGGTGGCATCTCCAGGGGAAATGTCAAGGGAGATAGAGTCTGGCTAATTTATGTGAACAAGGAGAACTCTTTTTGCTTTTTTTTTTAACTGTGATAAAAAAAGAAATGAGCCCAAATAAAGAAAAAGTTACAAAAAAGGAAAGAAAATCAGTAGCCAGGGGTTCTTAGTTGATGAGTTGTACTTTTTTTTTTCCAATTTTAATCATTTCTTTCATGGAAGAGCAAAATAAGAGCGTAAAAGATAAAAAAAAAGAACAAAAAAAAACCCTGTCAGATTCTCAAATGAACTTTCCTGGCCTATTCCCGGTTGGTGGCATCTCCAGGGGAAATGTCAAGGGAGAAATAGATCCCGGCTAATTTATATGAAAAAGGTGGACGCTTTTTCACTTTTTCTGTCTGGGAAAGATAAAAAATAAAATAAAAAAAAATACTGCTGGGAACAAAAGGCCATAGGTTCCTGGTGGAGGCATCTCAAGAGAAAATCTTAAAACAGAAATAGATTCCGATTAGATTATGTTTGTGAGCAGGTTTCGATGGAAGACAAAAAAAAATATATATATATATATATATGATAAAAAATAAATAAAAATTAAAAAGTCAAATTCTGCCAAGTTTTTATTTTATTTTATTTTATTTTATATGGAAAAGTAAAAACAAGAGCAGCAAAACTCATAGCATCTCTAAAGGAAATTTCAAGGTAGAAGTAGATCCTGTGTCCTGTGTGAGCTCGGTGAACTTAAAAAAAAAAAAAAAAAGGTGTTTCATGAAAAAAAATCATTCAAATTCTCTAAAGAATTGTGATGTTTGAACCTTCTCAGCTGGTGGTGGTCTAGAAAATATTTCAAGGGAGAAAAAAACTGTGAAAAATTGTTTAAAAAGTAAGAGAACGGTAAAGAAAACTCAGCATGCAATGGCTAAATATTCCTGTTTGTTGGCATCTCCAGGAAAAAATAAATAATAAAGTTTTCATAGAAGAGCAAAAAATAACTGTGGTGGCTGAGGGTTCCCAGTTGGTGGCATCTCCAGAGACACACAGCGAGTGAGAAATGCAGTAGATCTTATTCACTTTATGTTTACAAATACTGTGTTTTTATGTGTGCGTTTTCATTCAATAACTTTTTCACGGAAGAGCAAAAAATAAGATAAAGAGAGGAAAAAAAACCAAAAAAACATATGATTCTTGAAGGTTCTTAGTAACATCTCGAGAAAAAGATCTTGTATATGTGTGAGTTGGTTGTTTTTATTGTATACTTTATATGTACTTTTTTCATATAGTAACAAAAAATAAAAGAGACTGACAGAACAGCAGATACAACTTTCAAATATATAATTACTTTTTAATAGAAGAGCAAAAAATAAATAAATAAAAAGGTCAAATTCTCCCCAAAAATTGCAATTGAGGAAAAAAAAGTAAAGGAAGAAATAGATCCCACAGTATAGCCACTTTATGTATATGAGTAAGGCCATTTGTGTGTGTTTATTTAATTACTTTACTTACTACTTCAAGTTTTACTAGAGCAAATACTTCAGCAAAAACTTGTGTAGTAGCATCTCCAGAGACATACGGCAAGTGCGAAATAGATCCAATCCAATTTATATGAGCAACGCAAGTTTTTTTTCCCTTCTTTTTCTCAATAGAAGAAGAAAAAAAAAAACTCCTGACAGCTTGGGGAGTGAATATTTTCTGTCTGCATCCTGCTTGACACTGCATTTTCAAAAACGGACCATGTGAAACTCCCCTGGCAGATTCACACCAAAATAGCTACATTTTTTTCATTCTTTTTAGAGTTTTTTTTTTTTTTTTCCTGTGTTTAGTGTATATTTTTTATACTTTGTCTTGGGTCCTTAGTGTGAAGCTGTAAATACTTCACGTTAACCTATTTTCCAAACAACATGGGACTGCTGATGCAAGTGTGTGTGTGTCTGTATGTGTGTGTGTGTGTGTATGTCTCTGTTGGTGTGTGCCTGTGTGTGTAAGTCTCTCTATCTGTGTGTTTGTGTAGCTGTGTGTGTTTGTGTGTGTTTTTTTCTATCGTAGACATTTGTGGAACACGTGCTACAGCCACAGATGAGTAGAGTTGCCAGAACTGTACTCATGTAAGAGTTGAGTTACTTCAAAATAATATTACTCAAGTAGAAGTACACAGCAGTGGGCCAAGAAATTACTCAAACAGGAGTAAAATGAGAAAAACTACATTGTATTTGAAGGAGCTGCAAGAAACACAAAAGTTTAAATCACTTCATTTTGTCAACGTAAAGCTTTTGTCACTTGTAAACTCTCTCACAGTGGGAAGTAAACTGATACTTCAATGACAAATATTACTCAAGTAGGAGTAAAAGTACGCTGATAGAATTTCTAGAAAAAGTTAAAAATAAATGTAACTGAGTAAATGTATTTGAGTACTGCCCACCTCTGGATATGGCATATATATAGAGCAAAACAAACAAACAAAACAAAAAAACAGATAATTTTACACTGCATGTATTCCAGGTATAAAAATATTTTGGTTTTATTGAGAGAACAGCCAGCATTTGTGTTGTTTTGAAAGGTACACAGAAAAGGCGTATAATTCTGTCATTTGTCAAATTAAATTGATGAGTTCTTATAGAAAAGCCTTTTCTTCAGCTTCGGGACCTATTTTAGGACCAATTTCATCATTATAGTTATTTTTTTAAAAATATATCGCAAACCATAGTGCAACAGTACTGCAATGGAAAAGAAAAACAAGTTAAAATATCCTGAATGGAGAAAAACTATGTTTTTGAGTAAAATAAATAGAATTCTTGTATTTAGGACTTTATTTTTTGTACCAGATTGTTTTTTTTGTGTGTTTTTTTTCCATGTATTTCAACAAAGTTTGTCTTGCCCCGGTACAGATATATGGTATAAGCAGCTCTTCCCGTCAAAATACGACCATTGTTTACTGTAGGTGTCATTATAAAGCGTTATTGGCCGATAATCAGGAAGTGTGTGTTAGCATGCTAGTTGTTGTTGGGGTTACTGTGAAAAATTTGGTACAGCGCCTTCAAGTGGAATACGAATAGTTCCATTGGCCTTGTTTAAGAATTTAAAGCAATCTGTGGTCAAACCTCCTTGTCCACAGTGGGGCGCCAGTGACAAAAACTGTTGCTGTGTCCTTAAGCAAGGCACTTCACCCACATTGCCGAGTGTGAAAGTGTTGACCGTGTGTGAGTGTGCAGTGGTGGTGGGAGCGCGGAGTGAATGAATAATGCACAAAATTGTAAAACAACTTTGACCATCTGGAAAAGCGTTGTAGAAAACTAATGCATTATTATTATTTATTAACAAAACATAGAGTTGAGTTTACTGTACCACAATCTAATAACTTTAATTTCCATATACATTCATGCAGGCCTTTGAACCCACACACTCCTAGATTTCGAGTTGCATGTTCCACACCCAGGTGTTATTCTGCTGATGGATGGGTCTAAATAAAATACGGCGTGAGACTGCAGTGGTACATAGAATATATCTGATGCTACGTCACTTCTGAGCTGCAGTGGGCGTTCGCATGTTTGTACTGTAAAAGTTTGACCTACGTGATATGACTGCGGGCAAAGGAATAACACCCACCTTGTATTTTCAGATACAGTAAAGTGTAGGAGCAGGTTGTATTTTATAGTGCAGTGGGTGGAGATAAGGAGGTCTGTGTGTTCATAAGAAACTGTAAACTGTATCATATTGGCAGTGTATCTTAAAGGCTCCATACTGTGTTATTTTTGGATCTATGTTTTAATGTTGTTTCCTCCTTCAAACTGGTGAGAAGTTACTTTTTATCAACCACATTCACCTTCAGGGACTGTATAGTTGTATTTCTGGTTAAAGGCGCTGTACTTATTATACAAAATAAACTTTTTACACCATACGTGGCAGCAAATGTGACAGACGACCTTCAGAGGGAATACTTTGAGGGAATGAACACAAGGGACTGTTGGATTGTTTGAAATGAACTGTTTGTTTTTCTCATATCCATGGAAACTGTGCAGAAGCTAGGGAGCTAGCTAGCTATGGGCATTCAGATGCTACAGGCTTTTTACACCAAATGTTGCAACAAATGTGGCAGAAGATCTTCAGAGGAAATACTCCAAGACTTTACAGAGGAAGCATTGAGGGAATGAACCATTTCATCACCAATCGAAACACCAGAGAGGAGTAAGAAACTCTCCCTGGAGGCTGCTGCGATGCTGCAGGACACAGAGGAGGGACACTTTTGGCTCTTCCACAGGATCTGCTGACCCTCCCTGACCAGTCCTCCTGTTAAACTACACTGAGACCTTTGACTGAGACACAAAGGCCACTGAGAAGTGTAGTGTAAATGATGCAGCAACATCAACTTCAACAGTTTGCTGCAGCAAAACTTTCCCTCAGGATCAACAAAGTATTCTCTCTTTTTAGAGCTGTTAAAGGGCCATATTAGGCTATTTTCTGGCCTATATTATATGTTCTTTCCTCATCACAAACATACCTGGAGTTGTGTTTTGTTTCATTCACACATGTTTAACACACAAACTCTGAATCCAAAATCCAAGTGATTACATTAATATTCTTAATTGTATTGCTGTCATATATTGTCATTGTCTCACCTAAAAGCTTCTTTAAAACATCTCTATAAAAGTACCATCCCATATTGGCACAACCTGAAGTACATTTCATAGGTTGTTATATTGACGGTTATAACTTGGCAGTATTTGAGTATATTTGAACCAGCCCTTTAGTCATTGTTGGAATAAATTGAAGTAGTCTGAAAGTTGTAGGAAGAGATATGAGGCTGCAGTTCTAAAGCAAGAGAAGTGTATTTATCATCAGTATGAGATATGAACTCTCAAAATATTGTGATAGTGTTGCCCATTCCAGTCTAGTCCCGTGCAGTCTAGCCTGGCTTTGCTTCTGTCGTAGGGAGTATTTTACCTTTGCTGACTGCTGTTTAACTTTTGCTATTTATTCTTGTCCATATGCTGCATTTTACATAAGCACAGTCAGAGCCATTTATTGTGCAAAGTGTTCGAGCTTTATAGATTTACTCTGCTGAGACAGAGTTAGTGAGTTAGTGGTAGTTTTTGTAAATCTTTATAGTATAATTTCCACTACCAAATTTAACATTTTAAAATATTTTCTGTTATTTGAATGCAGTAATAGACCTGTTATTTAATGTGCCCATATTACACTGTTTTCTAATCTATGTAATGTTGTTTCCTCATCGCAAAGTTGTGTTTTGGTTCATTCTCTCAAACTGAAAACACTTCCACTTCCCTTGTGATGTCATCGGGCAATACAGGAAGTGCTCCACCATGTTTTTAAACTCCATACACCTTCACTAAAATCATATAGATTATTTCAGCCCTGGAATTGTCAAACTCTATTGAACAAAAGTAAAAGGTCGCTGTTAACCTGAAAACTATCGCTTCATGACATCACAAGGTGGAACAGAGCATTTTGAGCTTTGAAGATGTAGACAGACTAATATTGCAGGAATACTTAAACATGTGAGAATGAAACAAAACACAACTTCAAGTATATTTTTGATGAGGAAACAACAAGAGTCAAATTGCACAATATAAGATTACAATGAATTTACACTAGCCATTTTTTTTTTTCTTTTAGCTCCATACCAGCAGTTAGCATGGTCTTTTTCTCCTCTCTTTATCTTGTTGCGTGGAGCAGCCTTGATCTTGTATACTCCAGGGAGAGGTCACCACCCACTCTCCCTCTGCTCCTGACCACAGTTTGCACTTAAGATCCAGCACTCAGAAGCCGACTGGAGACTGTCTGACATGCCACAACACAGATATGGAGATGTAAGAAGAGGGCAAAGCGAACATGGCCGACATTGTATGGCCCTGGGTGTGTACACATGCAGCGATGGGCAAGACGCCTTTGAGGAATTTTAAATAGAAAAGTAGTTTTGTTGAAAAAAGTGGTTGTAAATGAGGACTTTAAAGGGCTCATATTTTCTGATCTATGTCATAACGCTGTTTCCTCATCATAAACATACCCAGAGTTACAGTAACTTGCTAATTTAATTAATTTACTGATGATTTTGATGATGTTACTGTCTTGTTCACTGTTGACTGATGGATCACATGACTTCCTCTTATAAAAGAGCCCTGGCAGCCATTTTGCTCTTCTAACATGCCCTGATAAAGGCCCGGTCAGGTCCAAATGAGTTGGCGGTTTAAATAAATAAATTAAAAAATGCCATGAAATAATAAAGTCTTTTAACCATTTTTGGAAATCCCTAGAGGGCCTCAGCCGTTTTTGCTTAAGAATACCTGGAGTGATGTTTTGTTTCATTCACGTATGTTTATCACACAAGACCTGCATATTTAGACTGAGTTCTTTCAAACCTGACCCTGTCCACTTAGCCCCTGTGGACCAATCTCTAGATCTTGAGCTAGCCTTGGTCTGGAAGATAGAAGATAGCTGGAAGATAAGCCTAGCAGGCATGTTTTAGGTGCTCATCGGAAACTATAACATGATTAAAAACTGTGAAAAGTCTATTTTGCATAATAGGTCCGCTTTAAACCATGTATTTAAGTTCAGACAGGAGCGTGTTTGTGGTGTTTGGGGCAGAGCTGGTGAGGAGGGCTGCTACAGAGGTCCTGTTCATTCTTATTCTGTTTGTTGAGTTCTCTCTATCTGCCTGAAGGGGGCGCCTGTAGATCCTCTATTCAGACAGGAGGCGGAGTGCCAACAGATGCTGGATACCGGGCAGATTTTAGGGCCTGAGATGTTACAATTATCTAGTGATGTTGTTGTTGTGAGTTTGGGTAGCTGTTGTAATAGAAATTTTTGGAGTTTATGGCTTTCTATCATAGCATGTAGCAAAAGTTAATGCAGGACTAAGACCTAAACTCCTCCCACAACCTGTGTGATGTCACATTGTACTTGAAATTGCAGTCGCCACTAGGGGGAGTACACTCTCAGTTTTTGACAGTTTAACGCTGCAAATATGTCTACTTTGCTCTAAAATTGCAAAAAAAAAAAAAAAGATTTTTTTTTTTTTTAAATAACAGTATTCAGACTATATTTTAACACTGCAGATTTGTGCTAAAATATGTTAATGTCTTGAGTTAGGTTCAAAACACACAAACCATGTATGGAATTATGTAAAATCCCTCAGTCGTCCAGGTAGAATCCATGGCAAAAAAGGAGAAAATTTAATTTGTCAACTGGACATAGTTTATTTGGTTGAATACGTTTCGCAGCTCATCCAAGCTGCTTCTTCAGTTCTGGTCAGATGCTGGCGGACACTGCTTTATATCTGCCTCCCATCTATAACTCTATCCTCAAACCTAAATCAAAACAAACTGGGAAAACAATGGGACTAGCCAAGTCAGGTCCAGAGGTGTGAAAACACCCATCATGGCCCTGAATGGATAGGCTAACTACTCCCCCACTCCCACTCCATATTGAATAGACTCACATGACTAACAGAAACTGTTAACAACTCCATATTGTATCACCTGACCAACTGAAACTGTATTTAAATATGTGTTGTGTCAGAGTAATTTTCATTGTAATTAGCTCCTCCCTTCAGGCAGATATAAAGCAGTGTCCGCCAGCATCTGACCAGAACTGAGGAAGCAGCTTGGATGAGCTGCGAAACGTATTCAACCAAATAAACTATGTCCAATTGACAAATTATTTGCCATGTATGGAATATAAAATTTACCATCAACATGTAGAAATATTAGAGTATTCTTTTGTTTGGCAGATAACACTGGACTTTTCTGTCTCTTTATGTGCTAATTTTTATATTTTATCAAACCAATAGTTATGCTGTCATTTTTTACTTCAAATTTATCACTTTTCTTTACACTATAAATATGTGTATGTGTATGTGTGTGAGTGATTGGTGATAGACATATGATGCATACTGGCTGCTTCACTTTCTCTTTGGCTAGAAGTACCAGAGTGAAGGAATATTGTTAAGGGTATTTTAAGTGCTATATATACTCATTGCATTACTTTAATATTTATTTAGCAATAAATCAAATTGTGTGTCGAATCCCTCAGTCGTCCAGGTAGAATCCATGGCAAAAGGAGAAATTTAATTTGTCAACTGGACAGAGTTTATTTGGTCGAATACGTTTCGCAGCTTGGATTCGACCAAATAAACTCTGTCCAGTTGACAAATAAAATTTCTCCTTTTGCCAGTAAATCAAATTGTTAATTGTATATCTGGTTATTTGGAGGTACTAAAAAGGAACATCTGTGCTTGTGTTATATAGTTATAATCTATGAAAACTGTGGATAATAATGTTATAATTTTCTCATTTTAAAGATAACTTTTTTGGTTAGAGGCCCATCACCTGCTCGTATCTCTGGAGAAGTCACTGCTCTGCCTGGAGTGTTCCACATTATGACAGTAAACAGCTTTCACTGCGGTGCCAAATGGGAGCTGACATCGCCATAAACATCATCACAACATTTGTACCAAAAGGACTACGCAACTCTGCCTGACTACTATCCGAATCATAGATTAAGAAAATAAAATTGGAAAACGAAGAAAGTAAAGTAGTGGGCGTGTACTGGTAGTGGTAAAAACATGGATTGATCGGCAGTATGGCATGTGAAAGATTCCTCAAACATGCGCAAATCACTCCAAATGCAACTTTGGTGAGTAAATGGTGAGAGGAAACAACTATAACATGATTAAAACCTTTAAAAAGTCAATTTTGCATAACAGATCTGCTTTAAAATATGAAAAAAAGCATAGCTGATAACAGAACCTTAACATTAATATAGGTTTTATTATTAGCCGTGATGTCTGTCACAACATTACATATACTCGTGCAGCCCCTCATCCATGTCAGTTATAATTGGCTAAAAACACTAAATTAAACATGAACTCAGCATACCTCCGCCATATTGACAGCCGAACCCCACTTTACAGCTGCATGTCAGGTTAGACGCATATACAGTATTCCTTCCAGTAGTAATCTCCCTCTCCCTTCCTCTCCTTCCTTTACCTATTATAATGCCAGTGGCCACAAACATCACCTGCGTTGTCTTGGCAAGAGAAGTCTTATTAATATGTGCATAATACATAAAGTACCTGTGCGCAGTACAAATGTATGCACCCTCTCCATCCAAGGGGCCGTGATTATATTCATATCAGCCTGGCCTTTTGACGCTTTATGAGATGTATGGTATTCAAATTGGTGAGGAGCTACTTTATATCAACCACGTTCACCTTCAGGGACTGTATAGCTGTATTGCTGGTTAAAGGAGCTCTACATGATTTTTACGGTTTTAGAGGAGATTTTTTAAAGGGTTCATATTAGGCGATTTTCTGAACTATGTTTGGATTATTTCAGTCCTGGAATTGCCAGTTTCTACTAAATGAAAGGTAAAGGTAGCTGTTAATGTTAAAACTACCGCTTCATGACATCATAATTTGAGGTTTGGAGATTTAGACAGACAGAGAATAATAAAGAGTTACTCAAACATGTGAATGAAACAAAACACAACTCCAGATATGTATTTGATGAGGAAATAACATTATACGACATGACTTAAAGCTCACAGGAATCCATTGAGTGTAATATAGGACCTTTAAATGTTAAAGTTGTTTCCCGTTCCCCTTGTTTCCTCCTTCATTTACCCACTCGTAGTTGTATTTAGAGTGGTTTGTGCATGGAATTGCCAATTTCTACTAAACAAAAGGTAAAAAGTAGCTGTTAACTTGCAAACTACACCACTTCATGACATCACAAGGTGGAACAGAGCATTCTGAGCTTTGGAGATGTAGACAGACTAATAATAAAGGATTACTCAAACATATGTGAATGAAACAAAACACAACTCCAGGTAAGGCAAGTTTATGCAATCTTTCTTCTTCTTTATTGTCAGGATATCATTGATCTGCCCCATTTTCACCAATACTTCACTATATTTACTTTGTTCTCCAGTTTTATGTTCTTAATCGGTGATGGTGATCATGTGTAGGCTTCGCCAGCATTGTGTTGTCATTTTGCTATGAATAAAAAAACAAATCTGCAGCCTCTAGCATTCTCTGCAGTTAAACACAGCCCGGGGCCCCACAGCATAGTCCAGCAGAGCAGATCTTTGTTGTGGTCACATTTAACACTGGGTTTCACAATTTTCCAACCAGGAAGTCAGTGGATTTGTTTGTTTAAGCTGTTTTAGATCAATATCAAAACTATATAACGAACACAAGCACAATACTATATCTTCTTTAATCTTCTTTACCCTAATTACCCTACCCTACCCTAACAGCAACTAGCATGCTAACACGCACTTCCAGATTCTCGGAGAAAACAAAAAAAGTAGGTTGATTAGATAGCGCTCATAGCAAAGCGCTGACTTATTTTGGGGAATGAGAAACTTGTATGAACAGTGCAGGAGGTGGCAGTTCTGTCAGGAAGCCATGTTTGTTTGTTTAGCAGGTTGTGTGTTGGGGATTGGTCTTTATTAAGTTTTTCGCAGTTTTATTAGAGAGCGCAGTGATACAATGTTTGTCTTGGACTTGCGTTTTCTTTTAAAACAAAATAAAGTACTCTTTTATTTTTATTTTATTTTTTCAAGCTTGCTATAGCGGTCCAGTCCGCATTTATGACAGCTTTAAACATCTGTAAATAGTTGCATTTTAAAACTGCATGTCAAATTTAGTTAGCAGGATATTACATTATCACTTTAGACCTTAGACTTAAAGGTACACAGTGTAACTTTTCTGGTGAAGGGTCCGTGACCTGCTTGTCTCCATAGAGATGGTACTGCTTTGCCTTGATTATTTCACAGTAAGTAGTAAGAATTCATGTTTTTCAAGGTATTTTTGAGCTATAAAACATCTGTAATTGAATAAATGCAAGGCAGATATCTTTAAGGCAAAGAAATAACATCTCCATGGAAACAAGCAAGTAGGGGACCCTCCACCTTGGAAGTTACACAGTGCACCTTTAAAGGATTTTCATTTCAAATCCCATAACCATGACCTAAGTGTGTCATAACAGGGTTAAAAATATAACTTTTGTACTGCTAATAATTGTAATGATTTTTTTCCTATTTACAAAAAACATTGAACCTGATGGCCAAGTTGTTTATGTTATAATTTAGTGTTTTTCATTCTCAAAATGATTATTCAGTCAGAAAGCAGAATGAACCTCACATCTCTCATTTGGGTTGCCTGGTTCAATGCTAAAATCCAGTTGCTTTAAACCTAAAAAGGACCCTCTCTGTTCTGAATCATCACTACCTAAACCCCGGCACTTCAGCCAATCATTAACTTGTACTAGTCAATATTTTTCATCACTCATTTCAGAAACATTTGACTTTCTGAAATGAGTGACAAAAATATAGAACATTTTTCATGATACTAGTGTCCTCTGTATGCAGGTTAAGGTACTGGCAAACCAAGTTCAATAATGACTGTAATACCCTTTTACACTACTACTCTACTACGCTACATCTAGTTCCTTTAATCCCATGTAAACAATTTTGTGTATTTGCTATGACAGACCTTCCACTAGCAAAGTTACGTAGTGCAATGAAGAAAGAAAATATATTAAAATCCACAGTGGCGCTTTGAGAAATTCTGCAAATCTTAAATGTAATCCAGTTTTGATCTATTAATTTCCTCTTCTTCCATTCATGAAAACAAGACTCTAACCGTTTTCAAGTAGTCTAAAAAGCCTCAATAATGCATTATATAGAATACTCCATGTTGGCTTGTCATATCACATAGTCTAGTATATAAATAGCAGCATATATAGTATCTATCAGAATCCCCTTGTGATGTGTCAGGGCATCCGCAGTAGAGTGTATCTGGTTGTCAGGGGCGACAGAAGAAGCACGCTGGGACATTGTTCATTCTGTCCGAGGGCACGGTTCTATTATGTTACATTTTATCTGATGTGTGTTTTGCCTGAGCATCCCAGAGCAGTCCAATTGTGATGTGATTTCCCCATTTCATAGCCTCCATATGTGGGACCATCCATTAGAGCCCTCTCCCCCTGTCGGACATGCCAGAGGGCATCGTGGGTGATGTAATACAAGCTGTTGGGATGTTGTGACTAGAGTACAGATTCAGTGTTGTTTTTTGATATCTGATGCCATGCCAAATAAAGATGTGCCCTCTTTCTATGTGATACACTTTAAAGGGGTTTGGACTGACCACAACAACAGTGTTAGAAAGTGATTTTTGCAGATACTTTTCTTGTCACCGCTTCTTATCACCGCTTCAATCTTCTGGTTGGTGGGCAGACTTTGATTTATTTCAGTGTAAGGTAAGGTCAACCCAAAACATGCACCATATCTAAAATTCTCCGTCTTAGGTTATTAGGTTAAGCGGCTATAATTGAATACATTAAAGAGCCGCATTTCATGCCATACTGTGGAATATTCCAGACAAAGAAAAATCACATTTTTATGAGGCAAGCTTGTCACAACCCCTCCATCAGGACAGTTAAGTAGTGCCTCTTTAAAGCTACCATGTTTTTTTTTTTTTTTTTACATAATACATAATATGTAGTGGTAATACTAAAAATACAATTATATATACATGTAACTATCAGTCTGCCCCACGGCAGCTATAGCTACAGTAGTATCTACCACTGGCTATGGAGTGAATGAATAATGCACTGTGTCCAAAGTGTCTTTGGGTGTCCAAAAAAGCGGTATATAAAACTGTAACGTTATTATTATATTTCTGCTGCATTCCAAAAATAGTATCTTATAATTGCTTTAACCATTTTATTATAATTAAAAGTTATTGAAATATTAATGTTGGTTAAATTTGTTTATATATTTATAGGTCTACAATGTTCCACCAGTTTATTGTATTTCAGACAACTGTACAATAAAGAAAGAAATCTGAAACAAGACCATCTACATCCCAAAAAAACACTGCCACACTATTTAACCAAAGGAAAAGAAAATCGTCATGAATCTTACTCGAAACCAGTCAACTCTACACACAACAGCTCCAAACTAACTCAAATCAACATTCTGAAACTATCCCATTCTACATTACTTCCTTTATAGTCCTTTACACCACCAGGCCCCGGTCCCTCCCCCATAACGCCCTAATGGGGGGACAGCTGGCTGCTTGGTTTCTTGTCTGCACACATTTTCCCCTACATCAATAACAGACACGTGGGCTGAGGTAGGGGCGCGCTTCGGCTCGCTGGCTCTGCCATGGTATCCTCCTGTGTCCTCTGTCTTTACTCCACACTATCTGTCTTTATTCTGCCTCCTACTGTCCCTTTAGTGGCGTCATTACCATTTACAGTACATGCCAGGCGCCGCATATCAATCTCCATTTCACCCGTCGTGATTCATGTGTGGCTGAGAGTTTTGAGTTGGTTTTGAGTCGGGGCCTTTACGAGCAAAACGAACCAGAAAAAAATGCTATTGTATTAGTATATAAGTGCAAATGGGTAGTTTGTATTTATTGTTGTATTGTTATTAAGGGTAAGACGAGATACAATTTCCACAAAATGAGATGAGACACGAGATCAGGTCCACAAGAACGAGATAAAACGAGATTTTGAAAATTCATAATAAATAACTTATGCGAGCCAGTTTACATTTTTGATTTACTTTATTTTAAGAATGAGTAAACACCTGACTCTGCCCAAAACCACATTTCAAATAGACCTGTTAAACTATAAGGAACAGTGTGGACTGGTCTAACAGGCATGCACACTTGAAACTCCACCCGTGCAGCCAAGTGTTTGTAATAAGAAACACTGGATGTAATCAGGGCTGTCCTGTGTGATGTCACCAACTACTGAAAATAGCTAGTGGCCACTATAAGTTGTACACACTAATGTTTTACATACCAAAATTTACCTAGTTTGCACTAAAATTGCCACAAAAAAAAAAAAAAGCACTAGGAGCAGTAGATAAAAACACCTTATACACAGTTTAGCATCAAAAAATGTTGATTTGCTGTTCCATTTTAATATTTGTGATGTCATTGTAGGAGTGCTTTTTTGGAACTACAGCTTCTCAAGACATGTAACTCTCCAGGACCTAACCCAGTTTTTTTATGCCATCCAAATGTATACATATAGAAAAAAAAAGAAAAAAAAGAAGATAATTTTGCGAGATCTTGTGGCATGAGATCTAGTCCCATCCCTGTTGTTTTATACATGTATTCTCTTGCATTGTTACTTCAAAATACTGCAGTAACACCAGTAATATTCCCTGTACGGAGTGGAGGTTTGGCCCCGTCGGCTAATTTTACAGAGCACCATTACATCACATCGATGGCCGAACACAAAACAGCTTCTTAAAAATGCTGAGAGTAATTGATCATTTTACGATAGCTATGTTTAAAGGTTCGCTATGTAACTTTTCAGGTGGAAGGTGTCTGTATGTCTTCATAGAACTGTTGATTTGTCTAGAAAGTCAAGTGCAGGTGTTTTTTTTATTGCAAAGAAAATACACAAGTCTTTCTGTAGATCTGACCTCCACTATCAGGTAATTCCGCTCATCATGGATATAAATAAGTTTAATGCCATACTATGGAACCTTCCAGGCAAAACAACAGCATATCCATGGAAAGAAGGTGGTGGCATACCTTCCATCAGAAATTCCACACAATATTGCTTTAAGTTAGTTTAGGTTAGTTAGAAGTTTAATGCCATACTATGGAACCTTCCAGGCAAAACAACAGCATATCCATGGAAAGAAGGTGGTGGCATACCTTCCATCAGAAATTCCACACAATATTGCTTTAAGTTAGTTTAGGTTAGTTAGTCGATGAAGATGGACCAAAGCTTTGTCTTTCACAGATTTTCGAAAAACAAGATTTTCAATAAAATAAAAAACTGCTTATCAAATACTGTAAAAGTTTTTTTTTTTTTTCTCTCTCTCTCTCTATTGTGCATCGTCATCACTTTACAGACACTTACCTATCTCCCAAATGAATCTTCGTTTTAATATATGATCTCCACAGCAAGCACTTTCTACTGCCAATTCTATTAAAACCACCCTAAACCCTCTTTGTAAATTCACAAGCATTTTAAAGTTGCTGTCTCCTTGCAAGAATCCTTAGTCTCCCAAGTATTTAATGCCACTTTCCCCCTTTAATTGTTCACTCTTGGCCCGGCGTTTTGTCTCAAGATGGCACTTTGAAACTTTGTTGTAAAAAGCACTTTATTCAAATTAGTCTCATTATAGTTACAGTAGACTCTCTTAGCCGTGCCATTAGCTTTGCCTTCACTTGCTTTTCATCAGCGCTGAATATTAAATTGGCTCATTTTAGCTTGGAAAATGAAAAGAAAAAGAAAAAAATGATATATATATATATATATATGTTTCCTCTTATGTTGAAGTGTCCTATAGAAATTGCATTCAAGGGTATAATCTCTGCCAGTTTTAATTGGACCCCCTGCATCGCAAGTTGGAACTGCTGGCTATAGTTTTCAGTGTCTAGCAAACAGGATTCTTTGAGGGTTGAGAAATATTGTGTTCTACTTGGGAGACATGTACATTAGTAATTATCACTGCAGTGTGACATGCTTGTAAATGATTTAGTGGCAAGTACCCTGAAATACCAATCCTAAAGATGAAAAACTGACTGCCTAATTAGCCGCTACAACAAGTTCCATAGCTTTGCTCAAAGTGGAGAAGTTGTGAAAGCAAAAAGTGAAGTGACTAAACAGTGACATGCGATGCAATGTAACGCTCCATGTTTGAAGAACTTTGGTTTGGGGTTTAAAGGTGCAGTTGTGTTCACAATGTTCACACACTGCAAGAAAACTGGGACTTAAAGGTGCACTATGTAACTTCTAAGGTGGAGGGTCCGCGTGCTTGTCTCCATGGTGATGTTATTTCTTTGCATGGAATGTTCCACAGTAATCTATTTGCCTCGCATTTATTCTATTACAGGTGTTTTATGGCTCAAAATACCTTGAAAAACAGTTCGTCCCATGTGCAGGCTTGCTTCTCCATAGATCTGACACTAAACTTGTTTCCATTGTGATAACCAAGTAAATTTCCATACTGTGAAATAATCAAGGCAAAGCAGTATCTCCATGGAGAAAAGTAGGTAGCGGACCCTCCACAAAATTACACAGTGCATCTTTAATCTGGAACTAAACCAGGATTAGAACAGGACCAAAACCAAACCAGGACAACTGAATACAGACTTAAACACAGCATGGTAATACTTGATAAAATGTTCTTTCCATATTATAACTAAAATAAACTAATCTAATTACTAAACCTGGGGATTAACAGCCTATTAAGACTTTAATTATAATGCCAGATGTATAGTGTATCCTTGAGTAATTATCATGCAATTACAGTAATTACACTTGAGCTTACCATCTTTTTCCACCCTTGCTTTGTTATGATTACTGTTATGCTAACTCTTCAATACTTCTGTAGATGGTATGTCACCTGCATGATTCTATTAAACAACAACAAAAAAAAAAGGTTAATACCATACTTTGGAACATTCTCCATAGAGATAGAAATGTTTTACGCCAAGATTATAGACTAAGGAACAACAAGTAGGATGAGGCCGTTCTGCAGGCCAAATAAGAGTCAAGTTTGTGGAGATGCAAGCCCTCTCAGAGTAGAGCACATGTTTATAGTTTTTCAATGCAATAAACACATCCAAATAACTAACTATTCCGTGTTCCCAAAACAGCTCTATTATTATTATTATTATTTTTTTTTTTTTTACTTGTTCTATGAAGATTATATGAAGACATGCAGACACCTTCTACCTGAAAAGTTACATAGAGCACCTTCAACCAGCTATTGTACAATGTAATGGTTCATGTTTGAAGAACTTTGGTTTGGGGTACAATAAAGTAAAGTACAGTAAAGGTGCTGTATGTAACTTTCAGGAGGTGACGTAGGACCTGCACGATTCCACGGAAATAGAAAGTTAAAACCAGTGTTCCAATGAAACTATAATGTTTTATAATAGGAGTAAGTTAATGTATTAGTTCATCATGATTCATCCATGACTTCATCGGCTGCATCTCAGTTCTCTTTCCTCTCCTCCTTTCCTCCTCTCCTCAATTCCTCCATTCCTCAGCTGTCAATCAAAGGCTTCATATGAAACAGTGTCCCAAAGCGCCGAGGAGACAAGGGAAGGAAACGACGGAAGAAACATGAGCGAGGGTTCAAGAGACTATGAACCTCAGCTCAGAGCTCGTGCCTAGCTCCTCAGCTCCTCTCTCGTTGTATCTCCTATCTCCTTGAAGTGTCTCCTCTCTCTTCACTCTCTTATATGGCTGGAACTTCCTCACCCATTTACTGTGGAGGAATTGAGTAATTGAGGATGGGGGAAAAGAGAAATGAGACAGGGACATTATGATTTGATTGTGACTCCAACCATATAAGATGATTAATACATGAACACACCATTATCATTATGTTTATGATTATTAGGAATTCCATAATTTGTATGAATTCATTATTCCTCCATCATGATCAGGAGGAGTTAAAGTGCTGCAAGATGAATCGGTCTATGTTCAATTCATCAGGATCGTATCAGGATCAATTCATGATGATTCATTGTTTGCCTTCCTTATGTTAAAGGTGTAACTTTTCTGGTGGAGGGTTCGTCAAACGCTTTTCTCTGTGGATATCTTATTGCTTTGTCTGGAATGTTTCACAGTATGATATTAAACCTTTCTATCGTCATGGAGACCAAACCAGACCAAGTTACAGGTCAGATCTGTGAAAAGGCAACCCCGCTCACAGTCAGAATGCCTGTTTTTCTAGGTATTTTTGAGCTATAAAACCATGTGTAATTGAACACATGTAAGGTAGAGGTGTTTAATGTCATACTGAGGAACATTCCAGGCAGAACAAGGACATATTCATACAAAAAAGAATGACAGACCCCCAACCAAAAAGTTACACAGTGCACTTTTAAGTCATGGTGTTTCCATTTATGAAACATCATGCTATTTCTCTGTGATTTTTTTTTAATATGTTGAAATCATAATGAAGTTATATATAAATCATGATATACTGATACATTAACTCGTGTAAAACGGTACCCAGTAAATGTAACTATCTCCATGGAGACAAGCAGATGATACAACAAAGTATCTGCTTGTCAGATCTCTGAAGAGGTTACCCTGCTCACACAACAATGCATATTCAAATCACGCTCTCTGCATAAACATCACTGCTTGAGTGGTCAGATCCACTGACCCACAGGTTGGTGGTGCGATTCCCTCTATCACAGATGAATGCTGTCGTTGTGTCCTTGAGCAAGACACTTAACCCACCTCACCTCTAGTGTCTGTGTACACTGGTGTATGAGTGTGTGTGTGTGTCTGTGGATGGGTGAGTGGTTCCTTGTTGTAAAGCGCTTTGAGTGTCTTGAAGGTAGAAAAGCGCTATATACAAATGTGACCGTTTACCATATTTTTCAAAGTATTTTTTTTTAGCAATAAAATACTTGCATGAATCTATGGTCATTATATTTAATTCCATACTGTGGAACATTCTCTCCATTTAGAAAAGTAGACCCAAAATGTTCCACATTCACCTTTAGATCCTACACACCACAACACTTGAAAAAGCTCCCCAAACCTCCACATCCAGACGCCTTTACCAGCTCTTCCATCGGATCACTGATTAGAATCCCCGGGCGGAGAAACATTTCCATGACATGACTATTCAGCAGTGTTAGAGTAACGACAGCTTCTCTGCAGTGCCACATTGTGTGATTTCCAACTGAATTTCACAGCCCCAAATGAGCGGAATCATCTCACTTTGACTCCGCTGCTAACACCGCTAACACTTCTGCATATATTACTCAAGCACGCAACAGGAGATCCTTGTTTTGGAGATTCGTTTTTTCTGGATCCCCGCTGATTCCGTGCCCATGACATTAAAAAGTAAATGAATTAAATTATAAAAAATGAAAGTAATCAGAGCTCGATATTCAAATGAAGGGTGATGAGGTGTTTAAAAGTTACGGCGGTGGGTTTACAGAGACGGTTAGAAGGGGGAGAGATAATGAAAAAATAATGAGTGAAGATCGTGGCGTTGGATTGGATTGCGGCAAGCGGGGAAGATGGGAGAAGTGTCTTGCTCAAGGGTATAAAGACAGGGTACTATGCCATTATCGGCTGTCAAACTGGTAACCTTTGAGTTAGTCAGTGACTGAGCTGATGCAGCTTCAATTACGTCAAAATTAATTAACAGGGGAGGAAAAAGCCAGAAGAGTAAAGTGATAAGTAAAAAAAAAAAAAAAAAGTAGAGCTGTTATGGGTACGAGGAATGGTTTTATTTTGTATTATTTGGTTGTTTTGGTTGTCTTCTTAGCTGAGAGGGCTTGCATTTGCACTAACCTTATTTTACTTGCTTGTTTCCATGGAAATGTTGTTCTTTTGGCTATAATCTTCCATACTACGGCATAAAACTGGTCTATCGCCATGGAGAATATTCCGAAGTATACTGTAGTTTTCAGAAAGTTACATATTGTACCTTTGTTTTGTCCTTCCTTCTTTCCTGTTTTGTTTCTTATTCATAATTTAGTTGCAAATTGGTAGAATATATGTGTTTGAAATAATGAAGAGGTAGCATTTCACTTAACAGCACAGTCATAACAAACTAAGAGTGGAAATAGGTGGTAAGCTCAAGTGTAATTATTGTAATTGCATGGTAATTACTCAAGGATATAGTATACATCTAACATTATAATTACAGTCTTAATAAGCTGTCAGTTACCAGGTTTAGTAATTAGTTTAGCTTAGCTTAGTTATAATATGCCATGATATGTTTAAATGTCCAATATTACACAAAATTGACTCTTGTAAGCTTTAAAGGTTGTATAGAGGATTTTTTTTTTTTTTTTTTTTCAAGTTGTCAATAATAGCATTATAGAGATGCAGCAGCCTTGTAATTATGATGACCAAAAAAAAGAATGAAAATCCATCAACTATGGACGTGGTGGGGCCAGATAAACATTAGCCAATAGGTAACGAGGCTACCTCTTTATGTATTGGCTCTTAGGTTGTCAATCAAACTCCCTACGCTTCTAATGTAACGGACTTGCCGGTGCACTGGGATTATGTGGTTTACGTTCACCTCTCACGCATTCCACAGACGCAAGACGCTGTTTACTCAACCAGCACAGCGTTTTTTAGCGGCTTTTTCCAACTGTAGCTTTCTCACAGTTTGCACAAAATTTGTTGCAATGGCAGACAAGAATCCACTACCAGACAGACGCAAAAGAAAGTCCGTTTTTGAGGTCGCTGAAAGAAGAAGAGAAGGGGAAAAGGAGCGAAGCCAAACTAAGGTGATTCTTGGAGATTTCTTCCAGTGATGGCGTGCACTGAAGCAGAGGGTCTAAAGATTGACGCGTTGGTCGCTAAATTACTTCTGGACAGGAAACTTCTGCTTATCAAAAGGTACAGTATAGTTACAGCAGCAACATCAATTCTGAATGCGCAACGGCTGTAAACAAGCAATGTAAGAATAAGAATACTTAGAGAGCTGTGAGGGAGGGGTGGTGGTTTCACACATGTGCAACATTTGAAAAAGGACAAACAGTCGCTGTATTTCTCATTCCTTGGAAAATCCTCTATACAACCTTTAAGCCATGTTAGAATGTTGTTACCTCCTCAAAAACACACCTGGAGTTCACACATGTTTGAGTAATCCCGCATTATTAGTCTGCATCCACAAAGCTCAAAATGCTCTGTTCCACCTTGTGATGTCATCAGGTGGTGGTTTTCAAATTAACAGCTATTTTTTGCCTTTAGTTTAGCAAAGATTGGCGATTCCTGGGTTGAAATCATCCAAATTATTCTACTAAAGGTATATGGAGTTTAAAAACACATTGGAGCACTTCCTGTATTACCACATGGCATCACAAGGTGGAACAAAGTGTGTGCAGGAGTTCTGTGTTAAACGTGTGAATGAAACAAAACACAACTCCAGGTATGTTTGTGATGAGGAAACATTATAACATTGATCACAAAATAGCATAATATCGTCCCCTTCAGTTGGTTTTGGTTCTGGTCAAATCCTGATTTAGTCCTGGTTTAGTTCTAGGTTAAGTCCCAGTTTTGATGTGGTGTGTGCTACTGTGAACTCAACTTAAAGATGCACAATGTAACATTTTAGTGGCGGTTTCAGCATCAGCTTGTGTCCATGGAGATGCTGTAGCTTTGCCTTGAAGGTTCCACAGTACAGCATTATACAAATCTATCTTGCATTGATTATATTATGTCTGTTTTTATTGCTTACACAATTACCTTGAAAAACATTCTTCTTGGAGATAGGGAAATTTAATGCCATACTGTGTAATATTTTTGGCAAAGCTTAAACATTTCTACACATATGGCAGTACCTCTAAAAATATATATATAAATTGCAGCCACTGAGAACAAGCTAAAATTAGTGAAATCCTGTTGACACGCTATAGTAGATGTATTTTAAAAAGCCTTTGTCCACCCACGTGCATTCATCTGCTATTGTTAATGGATTTTGACGAGACAGCTTTTGTCTTAGGAGCTTCTACTTCACACAACAGTCCCCCTGCACTGGCATCTTTGTTTTGGCGTCGTCTTAGATTTATTTACAGTATATTGTCCTTCTTTTTGTGCAGCTGCTGTAAGACGTGTTCAGATGTTCAGATCATAGCGTTTCATGGATGGATCTGCCCACTGCTTCGGACTCACGTTGTTTCTGTGCAGAGGTGGAGAGAGTGGGCATAAATGTACACAACATTATAATCCTCAAGTGGGAGTAAGAAAGCGAGCCAAATAATGTGAAAATGTGAAGTTTACGTAAATGTTTTAAGTATATTGTCATTTTAGGGAATTAAATGATCAAAAGTCATATATTACGCAACTCCTCAAAAACATACCTGGAGTTCTTTTTTGTTTCATTCACACATGTTTGAGTAAATCTTTATTTTTAGTCTGTCTATATCTCCAAAGCGGAAAATCCTCTATTCCACTTTGTGATGTCACGTAGTGGTAGTTTTCAAGTTAACAGGTGCCTTTTACCTTCTTGTTCAGTAGAGGCAATTTGAGGGCTGAAATCATCCAAATAATTCCAGTGAAGGTGTACAGAGTTTAAAAACACAGTAGAGCACTTCTTGTATTACCATGAAATCCAAAGGTTTTATGTTTGAGAGAAGAACTGTGTGTTAAACATGTGTGAATGAGACAAAACACAACTCTGTTTGCTTTTGATGAGGAAACAACATTATAACAGATCAGAAAATAGCGTAATATGGACCATTTAACATTCCTGGTTTAATTTTTTATTTATTTATTTATTTTTTCTGACAATGCCTTTTCCCAATTTTGACTGTAACTTAGAATAACATAAAAAATAGAAAGTAGGAATCCCATAATGGTGGAAAATGGATTTTAAACTTGCACAACGTTACTTAGACTTTAAGGTCTATGTAAATTTATTTTATTTTATTTTATTTTTTTCAATTTTAGGGGGAATTACCATTTTATGCCAAAAAATGTAGTGTAACATCCTGCCTCTCATTTCAGTACACAATATTTTACTTGTCATCTACCTATATACAAGATTAATGACAGGTTAAGTTCTACATTATTGATTGTAAACTTTAAATAATTAACACATGAAGCTTTTGAAATGCAGTGAGTTAACAGAGCAACAGAACATTATTTTATAGTCACTTTGATGTGGATCACACCAAAAAGTTTCTATTACATCAACAATAGTTTTATCTGAAAACTGATGGCTTATGATATCTAGTTTGTTTTATTTGACATTCTGAAATTGTGAGTCCTGTTTGTGACACAATTTTCTTTCCCTTTTTTATTTTTTTTTTATATTGTAGTTGATGGTAGTTGTAGCAGTTATCCACCATATTCCTCTGGATTTCCGATGATCTTCCAAAACACCCAAGCGATTTTACATTGCATTATTCATCCAGTCTATAGTCCATATCCAGTCGGTGATAGTAAGCTAATAATGTAGCCTGGTGCAGCCTGAGAGAAGAAAGGCTGCCAGTCTCACACACCGCATTCATACTTTGCAAAGTGGGTGAAGTATCTTGCCTAAGGACACAACAACAGTATGCACTAGAGACTCTGCTGCTGTCCACCCTGGTAGTAAAAGCACTTCCATTCTACTTGGATTTTGTTTTACAATATGGCTCCTGTTCGTAACAGTTTGTATTCAAATTTTGCAGCTGATGTCATCAACATTCCTTGGGGTTGAGATGCTAACTGTAGGCACTGCTCTGTCTGAAGCTTTGTTACTCAAGTTAGAGTCTAATCTGATCTGTATTTTAACACAATCTAACCATAAAGAAATGATTTAGTTGGAGCTACAACCGCTGACCTGATTTGTGCTGATTTACAAGTCCCTCAAATAACAAAGAACACTCTCACCTTTTTTGTTTTTTTGTTTTTTTTTCCTTTTAACCGGATCATGAATGCTCATATTGATTATAGGCTCCTGAAAATGTGTTGTTTAAATCCACTTTGTATTTTTTCATGAGTTTAAACTTAAACTTTTCATTGGTAGATATTGCTAATGTGTGCATTGTGTCACCATGGTAACTGCTGAACATTTTGCCACAGAGACACAGGCAGAACCCCCCAGACTGATGTCACAGTAAAGTATCAATAGTGTCAATTTGTCAATTCTGAATAAATTAATATTTGTAGGTGGACTGGCTGAAAAACAAACCAGCAGGCACTTCATAATTTGATCAACAGGATACCATTCAATTATTTTCCTAGCCTTCACATCCTGGGATTTCACTGTTTTTCTTAATTTTTTTCATCTGTGGGAATTACAACCCATTCATACAAACTGTTAAAAATTGTCATCTCTCAGCGGACTATTTTAGCATGCATGCGCTGCCATCACGCCCCTGGACACATTCCCACTTATTAATGAATTTCTGTACTCCTCTACAATGTTAAGTGATTCTACCCAGTCCACGAGGCTTCCCTAAGGTCCTCATTGCCATTTTTGTCACCCCTCATCGTCATAACAACGCACTCCGCTCCAATGTTCCCTTCTTATTTAGCAGTCTGAGGGAGAGTGCTGTGCGTACTCTACATTTGTCAGTTAGCTGAAGTACACGCCGCGATACAAAATAGTGCTCAGTTCATCTTGGTGTTTACTAAAGAGTTCTGCCAATCAGCCTCATGTAATTTGAAGGAGACAGGAGAAAACAAAAAAAAAAAAAAATCAGCATTCAGTGTTGTGATGATCGGACAGACAGGAATTGTGCCGCTATTGAAATCTAAATAGAACCTGATTATTCTACATATAAAGATACAGTGTGTAAATTTAGTTTGAACCAAAGAAGGAGCAGAGATCCAACAATATACATTATTACTACCTGTAATCGCAAAAGAACTACTCTAGGTGTGAACTGTCACTTGAGACATTTTGCGTGATCGTTCAACATCCTGCAAAATAGGTCCAAGGTGACCGTTCACACTTTAGGGCAGAAGGACGACCCAAGGGGTGAACTGTCACCTGAGTCATATTTTTGTGATCTCTCAAGCTCCTGCAAAATAGGATCCAGGTGACTGTTCACACCTTAGGGCAAAATAACGACCCAAGGTGTGAACAGTCACTTGATTCATATTCTGTGTGATCTCTCAAGCTCATACAAAATAGGACCCCGGTGACCGTTCACACCTTAGGGCAGAAGAACGATTAAAGATGTGAACTGTCACCTGAGTCATATTTTGCATGATCGTTCAAGACCCTGCAAAATAGGACCCAGGTGACTGTCACACCTTAGGGCAAAATAATTACCCTAGGTGTGAACTGTCACCTGAGTAATATTTCTGTGTGATCATTCAAGACTTGCAAATAGGACCCAGGTGACCGTTCACACCTTAGGGTCATACTAGGGCGTGTTTTCACTTTCAGAGTAGTTAGCTCCTCTCTTCAGACAGATAATAAGTTAGTGGCTCACCAGTATCCCGTCACACCTGAAGAAACCTTGAAGCTCATAATACTATTCACTCTTAAAAACCTTTGTCGAGTTGAACAGAATTTTCTTTTGCAATGGAACCTACCTGACAACAGAGAGATTACACAGACAACAAACTGTAATCTGTAGTAGAAGGAGGTTCAGTTGGTTTGGTAATTTATCTTTATTTTAATTCAATTGTGACGTGCCTTATCAGCCGATTCACACAGGTTTCGGCCCTAAATTAGTTATAAAGAAATACACTGTTTCTTGCAAGTATTGAAAGAATAGTGAAAATGCCATCGACATTTGAAAAGAATTAATTCTACTCTACGTCTCTGTTTGACATTGTAAAAAATACCATTGCCTTAAAATATTTTTACTGGAAGGTCGTTGTGCACATGCAGCAAGTAGTCCACTTTTACTATCCTGACCTGTTATGCTGCTACGTAAAAAGGTATTAAAGCAGCTCTCTTATGCAAAATTAACTTTTCAGAGCTTTTAACCATTTTATAGTTGTTTCCCCTTTTCATTTACCCTCGCGAAGTTGTATATGGAGTAATTCGTGCATGTTTGAGTGATCTTTAATCACTTATTTTCAAGATGCCATATTGCCAATCAACTTCCTTTTTCACCGCCACTGGCAAACACCCACTCTCTGTACATTCTTTTTCCATTTTTTTTTTAAAATCAGTGATACACGTAGGATTTGGCAGTGTCACGTAGTCATTTTGCTACAAATGAAAAAAATCCACTACTCGCTAGTGTGATCTGCAGCTATCTATCGGAGGTGCAGACTCTTTGTGATCTTAGTCTCAGTCGATTACAGATCAGATCTCAATGGGCGCCATTTTCTAGTACAGAAGTCAGAGGACTTGTATTAAGTCGTTTTAGATGAATATTGTACTATATATGTGCAAATGATAACATAATGATCTGCAGATGTTGAGATTATCACTATATAGCAGTCTTAAGCAAAATATGTGTTCTTTAACAAACACTTCAATTAAAACAAATAATAATAATAATAAAATATTTGTTGAAATTACAGCTTTAGTAAAGAGGCAGACACAACACTACTATGAAATCAAGATGATACCTCTAAATGCTGGTTCCATTATCCAGTGTGCCTTCTTGAATGTTAGTTGTTTTGCAGCAGTCTCCACAGTATGACACTGACTCCTCCATTTGCTTGTATGACCAAACGTGCCAGGCAAATATGCAGAGACAGTGAAACCAGCGGTCAGCACACTGGCAGACACAGCCATGCTCCGGGCCAGATGGACTTTAGAGTGTGTGGACGGACTGCCACTTGACTTGGCTCAGAGCACATAGCTAGAAATTGGACAATTAAAAGCGTTGTACTTAATTTTCACTGTCTTTGAAATGTGAAAAACAAAATATACAGTTTGCAGCTGTCCAATGTTAATCCTCACTTACCTCAAATGCATTCTGAGCATTCTAGTTATTTATTGCGATGAGTTTATAAGCGCTGTTCACAATGTTCAGAGGACAGAGCCTAAAGTAGTATTGAAACTTTTTGCGGGTGTCGATACTAAAAAATGTCCCATTCACAAACAGAAATGAAGCTTTCCTGAAGCTTTAGAACAATCTTGAGCTGTATCAGAACAAATATAAGAGCAAATAAACGAGTATATGCTCATGGACCACTATGGAACCTACCTGGACCACTGAAGGATTACACAGATACAAGACGGCATGGTGATGTAAAAGAAAGTACGATTTAAAAATGTGTTCTATTGCGTTTTTATTATCATTGGTATCAGAATCGGAACTGAGTATCGAGTCTGTTCCTTAGTATAGAAATCGAGGTTGAAATTTTGCTCAAATATCTGGAACAAAATGAGGAGGAGATCTGGTAAAGCTTCATTGTTGATCAGCCTGAAGTATATGGATGAAATGAAGGAAACAGAGATGCGTTGTGTTTGCTAGCCCGAGTGTAGCTGTAGTTAATGTATCCTGACACCATGAATGTGTCTCCAGCTAGCAGCTCATTAGCTAGCTAGTCACTCAAGTACAGCCCCGTCAGCCTTGTGTTGTCACTTCACGCGACGGAAAAATAAACCCCCGACGTTATTTACCTTGAGATGAAATATCAATACTATTTGACAGTTCGGAGAAAAAAAATATGACAAAGTGGCATTTAAAGTTGAAAGCTGAAATTAACGAAATAAGTTGACAGTTTTTTGGCCTTGGAAGCTGTAAGAGTGAGAGCTAACGTTTAGGACAGCAGACGAAAGCAGTTCAGTGACCTTCAATTAAAAAAAAAAAAAAAAAAATCGGGATAATGTCGACAAATAAAATGTTTAGTTAGCCATATGTTAATCAATGGAGGCTTTAAAGTGGCAATATTAATGTTTTTCTATGTTGCTGAGCAGTTTTTTTTCTCCTAGTACTGTAATATTGTAAAAGCAGTTTTTGTGGTTAAAAGGAGACTGCTGCATACCGTCTGCATCTAATGATAAAGCTTTTTATTGCCCGAGAATCAGGAAGTGTGCTGTTAGCATGCTGCTTGTCTTTAGCTTCACTGTCTGACGGCAAAACTGTGCTTTTTGTATAAATGCAACTCATGAACTAACTGCTGTGAATAATTACTGTCTGCATTTAATTCTCAAGCATTTTATCACCCAAGAATCAGGAGTGTTAGTGCACTGTTAGCATGCCAGTTGTCTTTAGCTTTACTGCGATGGAAGAAGCTCCACTCTGGCTCTGAAAGTTGTTAAAAGCGCTTATAAACTCATTACCTTAAATAACTGGGACGGTCAGAATGCAAGTGGGGAATGACTTTAGATCACTGCAAACCGTTTAAAGGAAGTTGTTCTGTTTTTCATGTTTTTAAGACTGTAATAATCTGATACAGCGCCTTTAAGATGCTAAACACGAAACTTAGCAGTCCTTCAAATGTATTCTGACACTTCAATGCGATAAATGGCTTCACCAGTAGAAATGACTACACTGTTGAAAGTAAAATTGCATATATTTTCCATTAAAATGCTATTTGGTGTTTGAACCTGAGCTCTGTATGACTGAATGAGGACACTTGCAGATGGTTGAATAGCACTGCAATGTTCTTTCTCTCTTTCTCTCTTTTTTTTTTTTTGTGTAGAAAATTGTAAGAACATACTCATACGTACCTTGTTGTCATGGCACCACAAAATTTGAAAAAGATTTATACAAAACCAAAACTATTTTCTCATTAAAACTGTACAATGGTTTATTTAAGTACCCTCATTTAACAATCGTATTCATTTTTACAAATTGGCAAAAAGAAAAATAAATAATAATAATTGAATTTTGTGTTCTCAAAGCAAAAGTAAAGAAAAATCTGAGGTGGGTAGTACTCAGTTATCCTTCAGATATGATTTAGTTTTTCTCATGTTTGTGTCTATCCTTTGTACATTATTTAAAGTTTAGTCCTTCAAATGATTTCATTACTTCAAAATACTAATGTTAAATACTTACTTGAGTAAGTAGGGTAAGTGAGGCCACTTCTGTTCAGTCTGTACATTAATGATCTCTCATCCATGTGTGATGATATAGATGTACAGATGTACGCTGATGGCACCGTCATCTACACGAATGGGAAGGACCCTGAACTAGTGGCAGTCAAATTATCAGTGACAAAATTTCTACATGGTTGAATGATTTCTATTTAACTTTAAGTGTGGAAAAAAACTGCAACAGTATTTTTCTCGTTAAAACAAAAACATAAAACCTACCCTTCAGTTAAAGTGAAGGGGGAAATGATAAAAAATGTCAGTAAGTTCAGAGACCTTGGCATAATTTAAGATTCAACACTAACATTTAAGCACCATATAAAAAGTTTTGTCATACACTAAAATACAATTTGTCTAATTTCAGGTGTATAAGAAAGTCACCAACAACCCAAACAGCCATGAATGAAATTTTCTCATTTAAATTTTGTTATTTCAATGGTCACAAGCAAATAAGATGACAATCAAATCCCTGTCTACAAACAAGCTTTTAGGATCCTTAATATTATTATAAGATAAGATTATTAACAATATGGCTCCTCCACCACTCAAAAGGTTTGTCAAATCAACATCTGAACAGATGACCAGAACTACAAGGTCCACATGCAGTGACCAGTGTAGCACCTAAACGAAAAACAGCTCTAGGCCAATCAGCATTCTCTTTCAAAACTAGAACAGAATGGAACAAATTACCAGCACATTTAAAACTAAAAGACTTCAAAAAGCTTAGTGCTGAATAAACCTTAGAAGTACCAACATTAACTAACAACTAAATGATACCTGAATAAGGGCACAGAGGGAGCAGTGTGGGAATGGGATAGAGATATATTTAATGTCACTGTACTTTTTATAACTGTTTGTATAAAGATTGCATTGCTTATGCTATTTTTGTATTCTATGTTTTGTTTGTCTCAGCGACTGCAGATGGAAATTAGCTCCGAAAGCTACAGTCTCGTACAAAGCATATTTTCAGTGTTTCTTTGATTAAATGCTCCTATCTTACTTGAGTAATTTCTTGGACCACTACTTTGTACTTCCACTTAAAGGTTGACTATGTAACATTTTGGTTGGTGGTTCGTCACCTGCATTTTTCTATGGATGTATCATTGCTCTGTCTAGAATGTTCCACAGTATGACATTAAACAGCTCTACCTTACGTTTATTCAATTACAGGTTGTTTTACTGCTCAGAAATACCTCGAAAAACAGGCATTCGGACTGTGAGTGGGGTTGCCTCTCTACAGATCTGACCTGTAACTTCGTTTGGTATTCATGACGATAGAAAGGTTTAATATTATACTGTGAAACATTCCAGAGAAATAATAACATCTCTAAGAAGAAAAGCATTTGACAGACCCTCCACCAGAAAAGTTACAGTAATATGCAATGCAGTAATATTATTTTGAAGTAACTCTTACTTCACTACAATTTTTGGCTACTCTACCACCTCTGGGAATGCACATTACTAAACAGGATTACCAGAAATTTTTGAAAATTGCATCAAATAGGTACATGATTTCTCATGTAACTGGAGCCTGGTTGATATCGCTGTAATTCCAGGCAGCTTTAGACTCCCGTGAGCAGACATGTTTGAGCAGTGAAACCCAGATCTGCAAGTGCGCTGTTCAGTCTCTCACTCCCCAGGGGGCGCCGTAATCATTTTCAGGTGCGAATATTAAAAAGTGATGCAAAGTCAAGCCAGTAATCGCTCAGCAGTGGAGACAAAATGTGAGAAATGAAAATGGATTTAGTCGTCTGGTGTTCATCCAGCCATCTATCTGTCATTGACCTTGTTTTCGACAAGCAAAAAGGAAAAAGGTGGTTGGTCTCAAATTAGGGTGGAAAGTGGATTTTATTTATATGTTCATGCAAAATTATGATGTGCAAAAAACAAAAAGCCAAAAAGCTACACAAAAAAAAAAAAAAAAAAACTGGTATGTGATATTCCCAGCGGACTCCAAACCTAAATACTAGCCATCTTAACCTGTTACTCATTTAAGCAATTATCGATACTGGGGAAAAAAAAAAAAAAAAAAATCTGATTTAGCCTTTCCAGAACAATTTTATCTTGTGTAAAACCATGTGGCATAATAAACAAATACTATTGTGTGCGTACACTATACACAGACTGTATATATAAATGGATGTAGCTAACCTGCTAGCCACCATGTTCCAAATAGGAAGTGAGCATGGGGGTGCTTCTGGCTCCATCAACTCTGTTTCCAATTAACTTTACAGTGAAAAACTTGTCACCCTCTCTCTGTCACTGCTGCAATGAACCTCATCATTTTGGTCTTAAAATGTTTGTATTAACCCACACTACATGATCCTGGTGTTTTTATTTTGTCCATCCATCCATTTTCTTCCACTTGTCTGGGGCCAGGTCGTGGGGGCAGCAGTCTAAGCAGGGACTCCCAGATTTCCTTCACCCTGGACACGCAAACCGTCCCAGTGCATGCTGGAGGTCCTGGTCTGTTGAAGCCATCAGGACAACATCATCCACAAACAGCAGAGATGAGATCCTGTGGTCCCCAAACCGGATCCCCTCCGGCCCCTGACTGCGCCTAGAAATTCTGTCCATAAATACAAATTAACAGAACTGGTGACAAAGGGCAGCCCTGGCGTTTTGTGCACTCAGGTTGCGTACGCATCCTCTGTGTTGCCAAACAAATAATCTGTCTATACAGAATCAGAAATCAGAATCAGATTTCAGTCTCTGTCTTGAAAATTAGAATATTATTTTTAAAAAGAGCTTTTAAAATAACCATTTAGGTATCAAATTTGGTATAGAGTATCTCAAGTTTTTTTTTGTATTGGAAAAAATCCTGAAAATGTTGCATAACAGTTCACTGACAACCACGGATCCGAGGACAGGCTCATTTCACTGAAGGCCATTTGAATACTGTTGCTTCTATTACCAATAACCAGCAGCTATCTAATGAAATATTTATCATGGACTCGGGTTTCCAGGCGTTTTTAATTACAACGCGCTAAAAAGGAGTCTCTGAAGGTTTCTTGAAGACACCATTGTGGCTGTCAGTCACAGTTAGCTTTGTCCCCTGTGATATGCAACATTTTTAGCTGTTGGGGGGTTTGTATTATGAGATTGTATTATGAGATAGAACACAATGTGAAACAGAAGGAACTTATTTTATGTGTTTTGCTCAGAATTTTAAGATGTTCTCAACTAGTTGCTCATTTTTTGTGCAGCTAAACATTAGTCAAACTTGAGAATTTTACCAACTTGAAAAAGTAGCTGGGAATAATTGGAGAAAACTGAATTTCGGTAAGTGTTTTGGGCCTTCAGAAAAACAGAGAATGCAACATGACTCAAAAAAAGTGCAAAAAAACAACTTAAGTTTGGTAGTTTGCATAATAGCCACTCAAATATACCATTTTGGAGGCTGTTTCTGACAAAGCTTAAAAATTGCTCAACGTTCCCACAGTCCTGGTTTCTCACATTTAAGATTTTTTAAAATAAATGCATAACCCCCAACCCCGCACTAACCATAACCATAATCTCAACAAAGAATACCCTACAACAAAGCCCTATACTAAATCTTATCATTCAAAAAGACCCAAAAGTTTACCAAAGCCAAAAAGATCCTGAACATATGCATGTGAGAATTTTTTTGTTTTTAATTTTTCTACATTGGGTTGTGGAAACATAGAGCTGACACCAGATACTACCAGCCTACAGAAGTGTTTTAGAGTTCTGTTTACTACTGGTGCGGTCTATCCTCAGAGGGCTTTGGACCAATTACTGCAGGAATCTTATCTGTATAAACATCAAAAAAAAAAAAAAAAAAAAGTAACTTATGAACAGTATGTTTGGCTGTGTCATCTTTAAATGTCTTTCTTTATGTTCCAATAGTCTAGTGAAATTACAGATTCAAAGATGCACTATATAATTTTTGGTTAGAGGTTTGTCACCTGCTGGTGTCATTGCTCTGTCTGGAATGTTCCACAGTTTGACATTAAACAGCTCTACCTTACATTCATTAAATTACAGGCGGTTTTATAGCTTAAAAATACCTAGAAAAAAGTTGACTATGAATGGGGTTGCCTCTCCACAGATCTGGCCTCTAACTTGGTGTGGTTTGGTCTCCAAAACCATCTTGCAAGTTTCAGTGGAGAAGTTTATGGCCATACTGTGGAGCAAGCAGGAGATGGACACAGTGCACCTCTAAGCCTATGTTAATCATTTAATAATGACTTTATTTGTAATTGCGTATTCTCTACTCTCCAGCTATTACTGTACGCATCATTGCAACACTGGAATTTCATTGCCGGCCGGACAAATACCCATTTTCTTATCTTTCTCTCATCTTTTCTCAGGACATCCATTACAGCTGTAAAGGTTAGCCCCATCTTCACTTGTGGATTACTTAAAGGTACACTGTGTAACCTTTCTGGTGGAGGGTCAACTGCTACCCGCTTGTCTCCATGGAAATGTTACTGCCACAATATACCACAATATACAGTAGATTAAGCCTATTACGAGAGAGACAAGCAGATTACAGCACTACACTGCATTACAAATCAGATCTGTGGAGAAACGCCCCTATGCGCGGAAGGAATTATTGTATTTTTGAGCAATAGAAAAACATAATGAATAAATACTAGGTGGATATGTTAAATGTCATACCATGGAACATTCCAGGCAAAGCGATAACATCTCCATGACGACCAGATTAGACGACCAGAAAGTTACGCAATGCACCCTTGAATCTCATGTGAACTGTCTGCTGCAGGTTCCTCCTTAGTGACTTCTCTTAACTTGTGTAGTACATAGCAGGACAGATTTCGCCGCGATTACCTAAACCCTATGGCTAATTACTGTACGGATGAAAACCTGCTCATTAATTCAAGACTGCACGATCTATCATCATTACTGCCAAATAAGTTGTTGTTATCATTTTAATTTAAATTAGGAGCTGTGATCAGGTTTCAGAGAGGCATTTTCATAAGAATCCATTAATATGCGTATGCTGGCAGTGGCACCGACAAATATGAGCGCGCAAGATAATATTGTTCAGTTAAAACGAAATTGGATCAGATTAAAACTAAAAGGGATAATGCGTCGTGTCATTAATTTTGTCGAGTCGTTGCGTTGTTTTTTAATTTGGGCTTTATTCTAATTAGAGATGCGTCGATACTGTTTCAATACCGATGCTGATACTGTGACTGCAAAGGTCCGATATTACGCGAAATTGACTCTTGTGAGCGTTAAGACGTGTTAGAATGTTGTTAACGCTTCAAAAAACATACCCGGAGTTGTGTTTTGTTTCATTCACACGTCTGAGTAATTCTGGTTTATTAGTGTGTACATCTGCAAAGCTCAAAGTGCTCTGTTCCACGTTGTGATGTCATAAAGCGGTATTTTTCTCTAACTTTATTGCATTACCACAAATGACCACAGGGGGATCTTCATAGCAAACTCACATGGTACAATATTAACGCATGTACATTTGAAATATGCATTCTTGCTCCCTGTTTTGCCTTCATATCTTTATAAAAATAGGTGTCAAATCTCTTGGAGTCACTGGGCCTGGCAGAAGAAATATTACATTAAAATACAGGTCTTATCTGTGG
The DNA here is from genome assembly GCA_029959045.1 of Taenioides sp. WSHXM2023. NCBI lineage: Eukaryota > Metazoa > Chordata > Actinopteri > Gobiiformes > Gobiidae > Taenioides > Taenioides sp. WSHXM2023. The sequence goes on from CM057085.1 coordinate 35,247,015, forward strand.
AGAGAAGTGAAAATCAATGTACGAAAGCATGTTTTTCGAGCTATATTTGGGGCAATAACACCTTTTAATAAACAATAAGCACAATAAGGAAAGTTGCACCTTCAGGCAAAAAAAAAAAAAAAAGAAATCTGGGGGTGTCATCTTGTTACGACGTTTGTTTTGTTTTTGCTTCTTTAATTTTTTAATTTTTTTGTGTTATTTTAATGCATTTTATGACAGCCAATGTAAGCAAATATGTAAGCATATAGAAAAACACTGGGCTAGCAGCAACAAAGAATTTTATAAAACGTTATTAAACTTTTAAACATTTTTCTTTAAAACTGATGCACAAGAATAAGTAATTTCAGACTCTGGCTAGCACCGCTAATGAACAAATGTACTTGAGGTAGGGCAATTCTTGATTACATGGCTAAACGCTGGTTGTGAAAAATAGCAAATAGTAGATTTAAAGCAATGAATTATTAACATATAGATACTATGAAAATAAATAAATACAATCTGCAACTTCTCACATAAATCCACTAAGGAACAGAACAAAAAACAGAAATAAGAACCAAGTATGCACAAGTACCATCAAAACACCATTCAAGTAACAAGTAATCTCCAAACGTCACTCTGAATGAATCAATATAAAGCTCTTACTTATGTCCCGCTTTGACTTGGACACCACTTGATCTGAAGTGCACTGAAGTCGAACACTCCCTCCATACCAGCCTTTTATATGAACCCTAAAAAGAGTTTCAGACTGGCATTTCTGAGTTCTCTGTCCTCTGCCCCGCTCTACAAAATGGGGGTGTAGCCGTCACTGTCTACTCTGGTAATACACTAAGTAAAGATCGGTTCCTCATACAGCCCCACTTCAAAGCTCTCCACGCAAAACCGCTTTAAAAGAACAGTCTGTCAAGGGAAAAAAAAGAAAGAAAATGAAAAAGGGAAAGGCTTGTTCCTGGCTGACAGATTATTTGCCTAATATTACACCTTCTGCCAGGCCCAATGGCTCCATGAGATTTGACAGCTATTTTTGTGGAGGTATGTAGGCAAGGCAGGGAGCAAGAATCCAACGCTTATTTCAAACTGACGTGTGTTAATATTGGATTATGTCTGATATGGAGGCCCCCAGTGGTCATGTAATACAAGTAACTCTGTGTTGTTGGATTTTAATTTCCTGACCAGCCAGTCCCTTCTACATTCTGTTTGATTTCAGAAGGGTCTGGAATCCTCAATCCAAACGTGAGATGCTTGAGATGGTCCAACCACAGCCGCTAATTTGTATCATGTGTCTCTCAAATGCGGAAGACATCTCCTCTTGAAAATTCTCGTATCATTCAGAACAAAATATATAACTTCAGCCCCCAAGCCTAAGTAAATCATGCTCCTACACGGCAGTTCTTCATTCATATTAGTGCTGTCAAAAATATCGTGCAATTAACGAGTTAAGGAAAAACAATTTTAATGCTGTAATTTTTTTTTATTGCAAGATTAATGCTCTGTGACCTAGTGAACTAGTTTTTTCATAAGCTGTGGCCACTGCTAGTAAAGTTAGAAAAACTACAGGATCCGACTGTAAACAGGAAGGAAAACAATTTGTACAAAACTGAGACGTCCCGGTTGGAGGTTGAAACACGAAACAAAGTCCACTCCAAAACGTACAGCGATTCGCGCCCACCCCTACAATCCGGGTCGGATTGTATTTTAATCGATTGACAGCACGAATTTATATACAAAAGTATAACATGAAACAATACACTACAACTTCACAAACCTGGTGCGAGGTTCAGTAGTTTCATTAGAGGAAAGCCCTCTGAAGAGGGAGTGAACAAAATATATAACTTAAGATAATTAATAGTTTGGTGCTTCAATTGTTGATTCAGAGAAAAACCATGTTGTTTTCTCAGTCCTTTATGCTGTTTTTTTCGTGGAAGCAGCCATGTTTGCTTTTGATGCCAACAGAGCATGTGTCTCTCTGATCGGTTAATTAAATTAACTAATTAATCTTATAATTAATTAAAGGTCCTTTTGAGCTATAAGTCATGTTATAATGTTGTTATCTCCTCAAAAACCTTTACACATGTTTGAGTAACCCTTTATTATTAGTCTATCTACATTTCCAAAGCTCAAAATGCTGTTTCACCTTGTGATGTCATATGGAGGTAGTTTTCAAGTTAACAGCGACCTTTTTCCTGTTGTTCAGTAGAGAATGGCAGTTCCAGTTCTGAAATCATCCAAATGATTCTAGTGAAGGTGTGGAGTTTAAAACACAGTGGAACACTTCCTGTATTACCACATGACAGAAGAACTCAGACTAAATATGCAGGCTTTGTGTGATAAACGTGTGTGAATGAAACAAAACAAAACTCCAGGTAAACTTGTGATGAGGAAACAACATTACAACATAGATCAGAAAATAGCCTAATATGGACCCTTTAAATCCTTATTCTTAACAATGATGAAACATGTACAAAGTACATAGCATATATTTCTAATGGTACTGTACAATATATATAGAATATGTTTTCCAACAACCTAACCCCAACAACACGTCATAGGAACTGTATAGAAATAAATTACAACATATGTAATCGCTCGTTATCACTACATATTTGCTAAGTGGTAATTATAGTTCTTTTTCACACTTATGTTTTTCACACTGTTGATGCAGGAAGTGAGGACTTAAAAGGCTTATATATTACGCTATTTACTGATCTTTGTTATAATACTGTTTCTTCATCACAAACCTATGTGAAGTTGTGTTTTGTTTCATTCACATATGTTTAATACACAAACCCTGCATATTTAGTTCTTCTCTCAAACAGAAAACACTCAATACAGGAAGTGCTCCACTGTGATTTTAAACTCCATGCACCTTCCCTAGAATCATTTGGATGATATCAGCCCTGGAATTGTCAGTCTACTGAACTAAAGATAACATTATTATTATTATTATTATTATTATTATTATTATTATTATTATTATTAACTTGATGACATCACAAGGAGGAACAGAGAATTTTGAGTTTTGGACAGACTAATAATAAGGGTTAATCAAACGTGTGAATGAAACAAAACACAACTCTGGTATGTTTTTAAGGAGGTAACAACATTCTAACATTCTAACATGGCTTAAATCTCACAAGAGTCCATTTTGCTTAATATAGGACCTTTAAGAGGAAAAAAAGTTAGAGAAATAAAGACCAATTAGATTATCTCTGACCTCACTTTCTAACTGTCTTCCAAGCGTAAAACATATCAGAGGAAACCAGAACAGAGCCTAAACACCAACCACACAGACCACGCCAACTACGCAGACCCCCCGCTGTTGGGTGAGCTTTGGTGTTTTCGATCAGCGGATATCTAGCTCTTTTAAAGACCATCTGTGTCCAAATGCTGTGAGGGTGCGTGGTGTGGTGTGGGAGCTGGAGGAAGAAAATCACCAGCAAATGACTCCTGGCGTTTTCACTGATCATTTTAACATGTACAATGGTCAGAGAGATTACATAACAAGACTGTAATATATAAGGGTCTAGTTTATTTAAAGGTGCATAACTTTTCTGGTGGAGGGTCTGTCAAATGCTTTTCTCTATGTTATCGCTTTGTCTGGAATGTTTCACAGTGTGGCATTAAACCTTTCTATAATCATGGAGACCAAACGAGGCCAAGTTACAGGTCAGATGTGTGGAGAGGCGACCCCACTCACAGACAGAATACCTGTTTTTCTAGGTATTTTTCCACCTGTAATTGAATAAATGTAAGGTTTAATGCTATATTGTGGAACATTCCAGGCAGAGCAATAACATATCCATAGAAAGAAGCAGGTGACAGACTCCCAATCAAAAAGTTACACCTTAAAGTGTAACCAAGCACGTGAATTGTGTTATTATAGCATTGTGCAGTTCATTCTGATAGTGTGAAAATTTTAAAATGGGAAGAGCTTTTGGGGCTTTCTACCATGTTTTAACATTCACTCATCAAAAATATGCCTGAAGAGGTTTGATATGTCATTTATGCATGTTTGAGTACTCTTGCATGTTTGAGTACTCTTGCAATCTCCCATACAAAAAGAGAGAGCACTATCTGTGTGAATGGTCATGTATGCTAGTTCTCTCACTTCTCTTCTCTTCTTTCTCTCTATTCAAACCCTCTTTACAGTTACAATCTCAAATTTCTTGTACAAAGCTCAGCCCCCAAGCCTATGTAAGCCATGCTCCCATACAGCATTTTTTTTTTAAATTTAGATACAAAAGCATGACATAAAACAATACGGAACGCACAATGATTGTATTAGGATAGCGCTCTAAAGGGGGAGTGACTAAGCACGGAGAGCAAAGGCAGGGAGGACTCATTTTTGTTTATCTGTTTCCTCCGTGCTCACTTTATGTCTATTATTTCATATCAGCCCAGTCAAACGTGTTGATATAAACAGCTTTTCAATTGTGTATTCATTTGCATCCCTTTTTTCCCGTCTGAAATCCTAACTATACATTTTTTATACAATGTAACATCACAAAATAAGATCACATAGGCTACAACATTATGCACAACATTTTAGCTCCTTTACTCAATTAGTCTGCACCCTGAGAATCCTGGGAGTTGCAGTGTTGAAGGGCGATGCTAGCTCGCTTCCCAAGGCTCCATATCCCTGATTAAAGTGCCACTTTGGAGCCGAGCTGGCCACAGAGGCACTTAAGCTAGGTCATGCTAATTCCTCAAAACCTCCCCCGCTAGCTATCTTAGCCTGGAAGAAATTTGGGAACCCTGAATGCATTATGTCAGAAATAGATCTACAAATGGTCCGCCTTTGACACCGGCCGTCATCTTCCCTTCTTAATATGCATCCAAGCTATCGGAGATTTATAGGATAAGTAGAGAGCTGGAGGTGGCCGAGAATTATTTGTTAAGGCTGGGAATAACACAAACCGGGCCCTCACTTTGATCATTTGCATGTATATAGAAGACATTAAACTTAAAAAGCAGGATGGGGCTGAGGCGTTCAAGCGATTGACATGGGGAAAATATGAGGAGAGCAAATTCAATATCGGGGAATGAGATCTGACCGAGATGCATGAGTTAATGACGGGCACGAGATCGGCTGTGGGCCCCAGGGATCGGATTGTTTAATTGAAAACCGCAAAGTCACCCCTTGTTTTCTAATGCATGGTACAGCTACATAGGCTACTCTATACTATTCACAGTCAAAATCTATATTGCTGCTAGTTAAAAGTGCACTGTGGAACTTTTCTGCTTGTTTCCATGGAGGTGTTGCTGTTTTGTTTATAATGTTTTGTAGCATTAAACACTTGCCAGTCAAATGCAGAATGATACTGTATCTCTCTGTATTTTTAATGCAAATAGTTATATGTCACGTCTCGAGCCAGAACATGATTGTGTAATAAGATTTGTTTATTTCCGTGACACATGTGAAACAAAGGAGCTCATCGGTCACATATCATTTACAAACATCTAATTTCTCTTACCTCAGAGTTCGCGTCGCTTGTTGATTTGTTTTCAGTCCATTGTGATATTTTTCGTTTCTTTCCTTTGTTCCTCATAAGCAGCCATATTTTGACAATGCATTTTCCTGATTGGCTAATCCACTTGTCAATCACGCCCATCTGAACTCTGGGAGATTCAGCAGTGGCCAGACTCACATCTTTGGAAAGTATTGGAGAAGTGTGTATTCTGGATGCAACGCAAATTAAACAAATCTCCACGGAGACAAGAAGGTGATGGGAGCAGCGTGAGTTACAAGTCTGAAAGTGTAGAGAGGCATGCCCACTCGCAGTAAGAATACATGTTTTTAATTCATTTTTGCCAATAAAATCACCTGCAATTGAAAAAAATGATGGATACATTTAATACCATACTGTGGAACATTCAAGGCTAAGTGCAAGTGTCTGCGAGCAAGGGCTGGATACTTTTTCGTCTTTTCCATTACCGGAACTTGAACTATACTTTTTTCAATACCTTGTCCTGTATTAAGAATTATCTGAAATAACATTATACCAGTTTTTGGTACTTTTCCTTCAGTACTTGTAGTACTTTAAATAGTTTTGTCCGATACCATACTTGTAGCTCACCAGATATTGAAAAAAAAAAAAAAAATCTACCAAGTTTTACCCAGAATTACAGAGACATGCTAGAGTACTATATGCAGATATTTTAGGATCCTGTCTTACTATTACCACAGAAGAAAGTACTGATAGTAAAACTTTTATGTACTGTAAAGTAACATGATGACCAAACTGTACTTTTTGCTAAATTGCAGTTGAATCTGAGACCTCTATAAAATGACATAACACTAGAGTAAATATGAAAACAAAAACACAAAAAAAAACAGATTCTATTTAGTGCGGAAAATGGAAAATAACATGGTGTAGCAGCAGTGTAAAATTGAATTGAATATACTGTAGAAGTCCTGTTATTTTGCTGAGTGCACGAGTGGTTTCGAAAAATGTGAAATTGCAGACTGAATTGCAGATAACCATGTTTGTATATTTCTTTACAATATATGGAAAGAAGTGTGATTTAATACATGGATGAAAGTTTGTACCACGCTAAGGCAACAGCTACCATCAACATTGTGCACTATGTTATCTTTGACAGAGAGACTCTAATGCATGTATTTTGAGCAAAGAGAAAAGGAAAAATGGAATAAGAACAACATCGCACATATGTATACATTATTTCTTATCACACAAAGCTCAGTTCATGGCTTGTAACAATAATTCAAAGTTAAAGGTCCTATATTTCACAAAACTGACTCTTGTGAGCTTTATGCCATGTTATAATGTTGTTACCTCCTCAAAAACACACCTGGAGTTGTGTTTTGTTTCATTCACACATTGAATAATCCTTTATTATTCATCTGGCTACATCTCCAAAGCTCAAAATGCTCTGTTCCACCTTGTGATGTCATGAAGCGGTAGTTTTTAAGTTACTAGCTACCTTTTACCTTTTGTTCAGTAGAGATTGGCAATTCCAGGGCTGAAATTATCCAAATGATTAAAAACTCAGTGGCGCACTTCCTGTATTACCACATGTCATCACAAAGTGGAACAAAGTTTTTATAGAGTGAGAGAAGAACCCAGCCTAAATATGCAGGGTTTGTGTGTTAAACACGTGTGAATGAAACAAAACAACTCTGGGAATGTTTTTGATGAGAAATTAGCATTATAACATGACTCAGAAAATGATGTAATATGGGTGACATGTCTGGAGAGATGATATGATGTCATCCATGCATGTTTCAGTAATTTAGCAATCTCTCCTGGGCCCTATTCAACGCAATGCTCAGCACACAAGCCATCCATGCTCCTACATGACAATTCTCCTTAAATATACAAAAACATGATACAAAACTGTACACAACAACTTCACAAACCTGATGCGATGTGCAGTAGTTTAATTAGCAGAACGCACGCTGATTGTGTTGTGATAGCGCTCTGAGGAGAACATCCAAAACGAACCTTATTAAACATGTTAATGCATTGTTTTCAGTGAATAAATAAAATGTAACATGGTGATCAAAATATGTAATGTTAGCAGTTAATACACCACAGAAGTAAAACAGTCTCTCTTTAAAGTATCGCTCCATTTTTTTCTAATATATCCAGAATGCATGTTTTTGTTGTTTTTTCCCCCACAGTGAATGCTAGTTGATCTGCTTGTCTGCTAAATGACCAGTGTTTATTTTTCTTACTTCCTGGTGGTTAAATCGACCATTTTGAGGAGCCCCTCGAGGTGACTGCTGTTATGCTTTTTGGTTATACAAAATAAATTGAACTGAATTGGACTAATTAGATGTTCCACTGCTCCTTGTTTGATAATCATTTTAATATGATTATAAAAATTTTACTACATTACTGACTTCTCATAATAATAGAAATATTCATGTAATGTAGTATAAGGTAACATTGTTGTCACGAATTACAATAATGAAATTTCAACCTTGATTTTAATACTAAGGATACTTTTGATACGATAATTTCAAAAAGGAAAAAAAAATAAATAAATAAAAAAGTAGAATATAATTTTCAACATGAAACAGTATGCTCCATATTAAATATTTCCATGCAGTCTTGTCAGTCATGCAGGGCCTACTACTTCTTAGACAAACTTTATTGATCCACAAGGGAAATTACTTGGACACAGTAGCTCATACATCACAATATAATATAATAACAAAGAGTAAAAAATATAAATGATAATAATACATTCTAAATAAGGCATAATTATATAAATGTTAATGTACAAGTAAAAATAAATATAGAAATGTAGCTTCAAGATAACTGAAAAAACTAAGTCAATTCTTCCTGGTCAGATTGTGTTAAAATAAAGCTCAGATTAAAGTCTAACAAAATCTCAGACAGAGCATGCCTAGAGTTAGCACACACCCTGGGAGTGTTGATGACATCAGTGGCAAAGTATATAAGGTATAAGGCCTTGATATTTCCCTATACCATGACAAAACATTCAGTATTGTAACACTATTGTCCTGTAATCTACACTAGCAAAGGAAATATAGAATGTGTTTCAAATTAGACTGAACAATCCACAACACTGATACAAAATCTCTGCTTGTCTCCATCTCAGCTCCCGTCTCTTCTACTGACAAGCCAAATATTGTCCCTTGTTCATTTTGATGTTGTCATACTCACTTTGATGTATTTGTACATGCTCAGAGGTGTCCCCTTCGGGCTATAGCCGCAGTATTGACGCGCAGGTTTTTAATATTGTTTGACAGTTATAATGGTACAGGGCCTCAGGTTTAATTGAAACTGACTGTAGGCGCTCCAAAACAGAAGGACAATATTCTGCTCAGTGTAGCAACGATGTGTGCATGTCATCATATAGATTTCTTTTTACACCTTTGCCAAATTTGTTTTGGTTGTTCCAGTTCCCAAACAGCTAACCAATGTCAGTGCTGCTGTTTTAGCCTCATTTAAAGTGCCCATATTACGCTATTTCCTGATCTATGTTATAATGTTGTTTCCTCCTCACAAACAGACCTGCAGTTGTGTTTTGTTTCATTCACACATTTAACACACATATCTAGGCTGTGTGTCGCCAACAGAAAACACTCTGTTCCACCTTGTGATGTCATGTGGTACTATAGAAAGTGTTCCACTGTGTTTTGAAACTCCATACGCCTTCACTAGAATCGTTTGGATAATGCACTATCCATCGGATCATTTGCAGCAACATCAGCTCTCATTGGGCACCGCAGTTTTCAAACACAGAAGTCAGCAAACTTGTTTTTTTTTTTTTTAATAAAGTGATTTTAGATGAATATTGTGATTTAAAATGTCCAAATTATAACATAATCATCCATGAGTGATAGCAGCCACAATCACAGTAGGTCTTCTTGTCTTCTTTAATAAAATTATGTATTTAGTTGTCCTTGAACCTGTTCCCAGCACATATTTAGTTACATACAGTACAATATTCCTCCCGTGGACCCACCACCCACAGGAGGATTCATAGGGGGCTGGTGCAATGAGATTTGGGCGGCAGTTGAAGGCAGGGGCCTCGACGACCGGATCTCCGGACATGGAGACTAGCGCCGGAGGAGGCCCTGGGGAGGACCCGGGACACGCTGGAGGGACTATGTCTCTCGGCTGGCCTGGAAACACCTTGGGGTCCCCCCGGAGGAGCCGGAGGAAGTGTCCAGGGTGAAGGAAGTTTAGAGTGTTGCCCCCGCGACCCGGCCCCGAATAAGCGGAAGAAAATGGATGGATGGATGGACAGTACAATATATTACAATACACACACATTTTATCCAGCTAGCATCCTCGATTTCTTTTTTCAAGCTCTAGTTCAGCTATAATGATTTCAGTTCTACTTCTCATTGTTGACCAGGTCCTCACCTGTACATCCATTAGACACCACTGACTTTACATAGAAACTTGTTTAGCATTGAGTGCAACATTTCACGCCCCATTAGCTAAGGTCTGCACTTGCTCTTACTGTACGCACTACTTTAGACTATGGCTGTGACAATGAACCACTGAAACATGAAGGAGTCATTGTCTTCTGTCCACTTTTGTCCATATTTATGTCAGAGGTGGTACAAAATGTTACTTCAAAATGATATAACTCAAGTTGAAGTACAAAGTAGTGGTCCAAGAAATCACCCAAGTGAGTAAAAAAATAACTTGTAAAAGAGAAACTGTCAGAATGTAACCTCTGATTTAGTATTTGAACTTAATGTCATTTGAAGAACAAAACAATAAATAATGCATAAAATCTGGTATTTCCAAATGGTAGACACAAAAATGAGAAACAATATTTATCTGAATGAGAGCTGCAAGAAACACAAATGTTCAAATCATTTCGTATTATCAACTTTAAGCTTTTGTCACAGTGGAAAGAGTAACCAAAGCTTTTACTCAAGTAAGAGCACATTATTTCAATAAAAAATATTACTCGAGTAGGAGTAAAAGCTGCTGGAAATATACTCTGAAAAGTACAATGAAATGTAACTGAGTAATACCCACCTCAAATTTTTGTCCTGTAATTTGCCTTCCTAACCTGTAACTAGCAAAATGTGTGTGTGATAGGGACATTGTGATCTGTAATCAAGAGGCACTGCACATAAAGGGACCAGCAGTCATTAAGGAATTAGTGGGTGGCTAACGGCTATCTCGGAGAGTCAATTAGTTGCAAATGTGGACATGTGGATGCGATTTCACACTGTAGCAGTGACTGTTAAGGTCTGGGTCTCTGAAATTAACTGACCGATATTGCCAGCACCTGCCTGTGACTGCTCTTTAGTCCAAGTCACTTCATTAGAAAAAAAGACAAAGATGATTGGTAAAGAAAAGTGATTGGGGTTGGGGAGGCTACCTTGAATTGTTATAAAGGTTGCAAATCAATGACTGTGTGTGTGCTACTTGGCAAGGCTATGTAATAAAGTTGGGCTATAATAAAGTTTGCGGTTTACAGATTGGTTGAAGCCGTCCAAAGCACTACACTGTTGTCATTATTCATTCACTCCACACTTGGTGGTGGTAAGATACTACCGTAACCACAGAACTCGGTCTGAGTGCGAATCAATCCTTAGGTCTTCGAGTTGGGGGACTACTGTTTTAACCATTTCTGATACGCATGCAAACGTCATCTTTCACATTGTTGGGATTCTATGGAAATGTTGGTTTTGCCGCTGTACAGGTTAAGGCAGGGGGACTAAAGGGAAAGAAGAGCATGTGAAGGCCTATTCAATTTATCTGCTGTAATTAGGTGCAAATGTGAGCGATCAGGCCTAAACCAAGACTAAGCCAGTCTTGATGAAGAGCCGACCACGTTGTATGGTGGACAGGATCTGAGTCTTGTGTCGATGTTCTATTTTTAGTAACATTGTCATTTAATGTTTCAACAACTCTGTTTAATGGAGCGCTCTCTGCTCAAATACAAAAGCTTTTCCCTTTCCACTCCTCCTGTTGGCCAGCCTATGTCTTCTGGGTGAGTGACAGGTGGATTTCCATATCTGGAATTCCAACCGCGAATATCATAGCAACCAAAGAGCCAATCAGGAGTGAGGGTATTGAAGGTAATGCCCCATCCCGCATGCACCGCTGGTTGGGCACAACTCTGTCAATCAAACCTGTTGCTAAATCTAGTGGGAGCAACCTCAGGGAAAGGTGCCGTGTTTGTGTAATTGATGTTCATGTGATTTACATACAAAGTAGGAAAATAAAAGGATCATGCAGAGCAGGTTAATACGAACATTTTAAGACCAAAAATAACAAGCCAGCAGCAGCTGTTACAGAGAGAGGGGTGACGGTGTTTCGATACAAATTGAATTGGAGCTGGAGTCGATGGAGCCAGAAGTGCACCCATGCTCACTTTCTTTTTGGAACGTGACAGCTAGCGGGTTAGTTATATCCATTTATATTTACAGTCTATGGGGTGTACATAAATCATGATAAATTAAATAAAAAAAAAGTCTCTGATATCCAGGAAAAATGCACAATCTATCTATTTATTTCTCTATCCCTATTTTAACCATACTGAAGCTAGAACGTTTTCATTATACCTCCCCGTCGAATACACTGTCACCTCATCCACATGTTGCTCTGTTGCGCTGTTACATTGGAGATAGCAAACGCACACACCATGTTTTATTGGTGGGACTCACAATCATCACCGCAGCTGTTCACGCATGGACAGATGTGCACTGCGTCACGGATTCAGACATGACATAACACCCCACTCCCCTCTCCTCTCCCCTCCTCACCCACACTGCAGCTGTAAAGTCTCTCTCTTTCTTTCTATTCATCTTTCTCTCCTTCTCCATCTCTCTCAGGAAGCTCTGGTTGTCTGGAAACAAGCTGACGATGTTTAGCTTGACGCCCCCTCAAGCGCGAGTCTGGCTGGTGGGCTTTTTGTCGCCAGTGCCCGCCCCGCAACATCTGTGCAAAGTAACATCCACTATAAACGCAATGCACACGATACAGTATGAAATGAAGGCTAACGAAGAAAGAGAGGGAGAGATGGAGGGATACAAAGAGGAGAGACAGTCCTCCACATGACTGCGACGTGTTAGACACCCACGCGAGACACAAAACCAAGAGTCGTGGCCCAGTTGATTGCATAGATTATTGCCGACATGCATATGTGTGTTTTTTAGTTCTATGGAGGATAAAGGATATTTCTAAACTTTATTTTGTCCAGTTAACATGGATTATTTAAAGAAGAGGACTAATTCAGTGTGACGTCACCCATAGTATTCATCTCCAGTCAAATGAAGCTCACCGAGGCTAGCAGTTATAGGGGTGAATTTGGGGCTAGTTCCATATTAGAAATAGGGATTGATTTAAGAACAAAATAGAGAAATAAAAACCCAAGTATCATGTAAAGCGGGTTAATACAAACATTTTAAGACCAAAATGGACAGCGTCACAGCAGCACTTACAGAGAGAGGGGAGGTGTTTTCTCAAAAGTGAATTGGAGTTTGAATTGATGGAGCCAGAAGATCGCCCATGTTCACTTCCTATTTGCAATGTAGCACCCAGCAGGTTAGCTCTATGGGTGTTTGTGGGTGTAATGTAATTGCTCTGTAGGAGGGTGAGCTGCATGCTTGTCACCATGGCAATGTGATTGCTTAGCTTGGAATGTTCCACAGTATGGTATTAAAGGAATTATTTTTTTATATGTCCGACTATACATGTGAAATAAATCTAAACATAAAAAAAAGATATGAATATGAAGATATGAAAGATGTGAAATCTGTTATACATTTATTTAATTTTATGCTTTTAATTATTCAAAAATATCTTGAAAAGTATTTTGTATAGTATTTTACAATGAGCAGGGTTGTCTCTCCACAGATCTGACCTGTACACTGGCCTGGAGGCACCCCATTCGTGTTAGCATGAATTTTAATGCCATTTATTGGAACTTTTTAGGCAAAGTAATAATATCTTCTTGGAGACAAACAAGTGGCAATCTCTACACTAGAAAAGTTACATAGTGCATTTCTAAGGGCCTGGCTCCCCTGCACGCGTATTTCACCCAACGCGAGCCTAAAAACAGCAACTTTTAGACACACATTTTTTAGAATTCATTAAAAGTGAATGAGGACAACTACACTGCCAGCGCTTGGTGCGTGTATGGAGCAGCACGTCCTGCGCGTGTAGATTTTAGAAAATAGGATCCAACTAAAACATTTTTTGACGCTCTACATGAGCGTAGGCGCGTATCCCCATTAAAACACATAAAGAGCAGACATCTAATGTATTTGTGGATTTATCACCAGCGCAGTGTGTTCTTGGGGCAGTTATGTATGTGTGAAATTGCACAGGTTCAGAACACTGTTAATTAGTGCTTTGAAATTTACTTTTGAAATCCTCACATTGGTGTGAGTCAGCGTGTACATATGGTAAATACAAGCCTGTTCAGCTGGTTAGTTTCACTTTAGACCTGTTACAAGTGACTAAACGCGCCCAGTCAAGTTTGATCGACTTTCCCATTGAGAAACACAGAGCAAGTGCCGCGCGCTGCCAGTGTGGCCGCCGGTACGTGGACATGCGGCTGTGGTTTTGCGAGGTTACACTCATAAACGCTCATGTGTGCAGTGTGTCTAGACCCAAAGCTGCTGAACTCTTGCTTTGAGCTGATTCTTGGTTTAGTTTATTGAATGTCTCTCCACACTCTTTACCACCACTTGTTACTTTCTTCATACTTCTGTCCTTTCTTTGGTGTGAAAAAAAAAAAAAAAGGTACATACAGATGTTATGAACAGTTCGATTTAGTTGATTTTAGTCATTAGATTTGTATCTAAATAAAGGTTCTTTTTAAGACCTTATTGGAAGACCACAGTGGACCTTTTTGAAGCATTGGATTTGTATTTTGTCCTTCTATTTTCATTTTCAGATTCACTGTTAATTCCTGAGGCTTCTTATTAATAGTGTGGTTTTGTCATTGACCCGATTTCACAATAATGGCCCAATTTCATCTGATTTATTTCTCATTTTATTCTGTCTTTGCGGTTATCTTCACCTCATTTCCTTTTCTAATGGAGTACATAAAAACATAGCTCGCACCATTTGGTTATAGTGACCGTGAAACAAGTTGGTGAAACAAAATAATGTAGTACAATTTGATTTACAATAATTTTGCAATTTAATTTCAATTTTCCAATAAATTTTGAAACTGCACTCTCACTCGAACTTCTTAAAACTGAAAGTGGGGACAGTCTAATAACTGCTTACTGAATATTGTGAAATCTGCATATATGAAATCGCTCCGTGGAACTGGATTACCATAGTCCATAGTCATAGTAGGGTTGTAAAAAGTATTGAAAATCAGATACTAATGAATACTAAAACTAAAAAGTCTTAGGACAGAAATTAACCTTTACGGAAAAGCTTTAGAATGATCTCGAGCTGTATCAGAACAAGTATAAGACCGCATAGACAAGTATATGCCCATGGACCAGTGTGGAAAAGAGCTGGACGAATGAGGGACTACATAGATATAAGGCAACATGGTAATATAATCAAAAATATTAGGATTTAATGTTGAAAATTACATTGTTTAAAGAGTGTTTTTTATTATCATTTTGGTATCAGAATCGGTGTTGAGTATCGAGCCTATTCCTTACTAATAAAGTAGAGTTTGAAATCCATATTTTTGTGCATTCCACTAAGAGACGTAGCTGTGAATAATGACAGTAATTACAATTTTGACTGCAAACTTAAATCATAAATCATTTTCAAAAGCACAGCATAACATGGGATCTTTAAACTGTTAGAAAATGCCTACCTTTCGTGTAAATTGCCCCTTCATTTTGGATGGACATAGGTAGAGGTATTCCGTTTTAAAACTCACAGCTACTACTTGTATGTTTGTACTTTTCTTCTACAACTTTTTTTCCCACAAACTGATCCCACCACATCCAATAATAATTAAAAACCTGTCTTCCTGATTGTATTAACACCATACCAAAGTGTGCTAACATGTCTTCCCAGTGGTACGGTTAATTAGAGTTAGCAAGATACACATTACTATAGTTGTTCTTGTACTCTTCTTTCATGGTACTGTTTCTTCTGCACGCATTAAAATCATAAACATTGAATGGGTTCATCAAATATACATTACAGCTTGTTTTAAATATAGAAACATCCATATACTATAGGGTTCTGTAGTTAAAACAAGAAAATGCAAACATGAGAAATTCATCAAAGAAAGTTGTAGGTGTTTTAAGCCGTTAGCTGTGGCTCCATGCATTAATTGGCCCAAATGAGAAGTGTGCAAATCGCTGTATGTTTAATAATGCAATATATACAAATACTGTATGCGTATAGAAACTGTGTTGTAGTGTAGAGGCCATTTACAGAAGTTGTATATTAAAAATGTATGAATGCTAAACAAAGGGCACAACACGCATACCACAAACATTTCATAAGTAAGTACAGTCAGTGTACTGTAAATAAATAAGGGTTCCCATGGGTTTTTAGCATGATGACAAATTAGGACTGTTGCCATGGCAATTAAATAAATAGGACTGTGTTCTAACAATGGTCAAGTCCTCCAAATGGCTCACCTGGAATTCAGAATACACACTTCGTCAGTATTTTAGGAAGATGGGAGTCTGGTCATTGCTAAATCTCCCCGATTTCATTGATTGACAGGTGGATTAGTCGATCAGGGGCACGCATGGTCCGCCTGTATCAGAAAAAAAATAAAAATATATCATCATAAAACATCATGGACTTATGTAGAATCAACGAGCAAAGCACTGAACTCTGTTCATCTGAGGTGAGAGAAATGTGACTTTATTTGTAAATGAGCTCCTTCTTTTCGCATGCGTCACTGAAAAAAAGACACATCTGATTGCAGATTTGGCAGAGGTTGTGGGGACCAAATGGCAGCCATAACAGGAAAAAGTAATGTGACATACAGCATATGGTTATACAAAATATAACTTGACTAAAAATCAAAACAAAAATAGGACATAGTATTGTATTCTTAGAATGAAAAAGTCCTCCATATGGTGCCCATAACAGGAAAGATGTATGTGAAATACAGAGGTTATGCAAAAATATTATAACTTGATTAAAAATCTGAGCAAATAAAAATCTCTAA
This sequence comes from Taenioides sp. WSHXM2023, assembly GCA_029959045.1. Lineage (NCBI taxonomy): Eukaryota > Metazoa > Chordata > Actinopteri > Gobiiformes > Gobiidae > Taenioides > Taenioides sp. WSHXM2023. Next base: position 35,263,599 of record CM057085.1, read on the forward strand.
ATTCAAATTAAGTAAAATCACTGACATTTACTTGTGATGTTGTGTTAGATTTAGCGATCTTACTCAATGAGAAATAAAGTAATCAAGAATGTGTCTGTTGTAACACTAAAATATGTTACTAAAAATTTGACACCAAAACATAATTCTCTGTTTACTACTTGATCCTAAAAATGAAGTTATGAACCTACCCCATGTGTCAGTACTGGCTCTCCTCCTATTTGGCTCAGCTCGGCTCAGCACACTTGTGAACAGTAATGGTCCATAAGCGTGAGGAGGCAGGAGCGCTGTGAGCCAGGGGCCATGTGAGTGTAGGGCTTCTGAGCTGCTATTAAAGCGTGAATTTGAGAAAAACAACTTCTGAGGGCCACCGGGAAGCCGTAAAAAATGAATTTCCACAATATGAGAAGCTTGGTTTGAATAATGATTGCTGGAAGAGGTTGAAACAAAACAAGGAAAAAGTTACGTAATTGATTGTCTTAAAAAAGGTTGCAATGGTTTCCCGGCACCTGCTATTCAAATCCTTATGAGTACAAATTTCAGTGAGTAGCGTGCTTTGCTCAAGGACACACTGGTAGAGCTTTGTTGTTGTATAAATTGTGCTATATAATCAAAATTGGACACTACAAAGTACAAAATCCACACATATTTACTGTATGTCCTGCCTTAAAGGAGCACTGCGCAACTTTTCTGGTGAGTCTGGCACCTGCCTGTTTCCATAGTGATGAGAAAACAATGTTATAACATAGTCAAAAGCTCAAGAAGCAGTAGTTTTCAAGTGAAGAGCTACTTTTTACCTGTAGTTTAGTAGAGATCAAGAGTTTCAGGGCTGAAACTATCCAAATGTTTCTAGTAAATTGGAGTTAAGAAACACAGTGGAACACTTCCTGTATTACTACATGACATGACAAGTGTTTTCAGTTTCACAGAGAACTCAGTTTGTGTGTTAAACATGTGCGAATGAAACAAAACACAACTCCAGGTATATTTTTGATGAGGAAAAACATTATAACATATCACAAAACAGCGTAATATGGGCCCTTGTAAGATAAATTCATGATCAGGAGTAACTAGATGGAGTATTATATTATTATATTATATTTTCATGTTTTAGACTGAATGGGGAATACGGTAGCAGCCTGAACCAGATACATACTTAGAGATTCAAAGATGTGTTAAATGTATTATCTCTAGTTTCTGGGTAAATATATGCTCCAATTGGATCAGAAACGGCGTACTGCAATTACTGAAAATGCTTCTCCGAGTGTAGTACCCACAAGAAGCCTATGATTACAGCCCATTCAGCGGCAGTTGAAAGGAGAACGCATAAAGAGGGATTGCGATGTAAGAAATGCTCGTGGGGAAAAACAACAAAGGTACATCATGGTGGAATCATGCAAGCTACATAAAAGAATACAAGTGTAATCATTAGCCTCAGAGTACATGAAGTTTGAAAAAGACATGTTTTTGGTAAGTATAAAACTATAGCATACATAGATCGTTATTTTACATTTTGTTCACTGTAAACTGCTGATTTAAAATGACTTTAAGGTCCTCTATTACGCAAAATGGACCCTTTACGCTTTAAGCCATGTTAGAAGTTTTTTCACGTAATCAAATACATACCTGGAATTGTAGTTTTCAAGTCAACAGCTACCGTTTACCTTTAGTTCAGTAGGGATTGGCAATTCCAGGTCTGAAATCATCCAAATGATTCTAGGGAAGGTGTCTGGAGTTTAAAAATGCAGTGGAGCACTTCCTGTATTACAGCATGACATCACAAGGCGGAGTGTTTTCAGTTTGAGACAAGAACACAGCCTTAATATGCAAGGTTTGTGTGTTAAACATGTGTGAATGGAACAAAACACAACTCCGGATATGTTTGTGATGAGGAAACAACATTATAACAGAGATCAGAAAATAGCGTCGTCAGTTCTTCTTCAAATGTATTATTATTATTATTATTTGCATTCAAGTCTACAAAATCACTCACGAAACACTGACTCATCCTAAACTCCACCGTTTCAACTATTTCCTAAACTTGAAGGTCGACAAATAAAAGTACCGCCACCATATTACAACTCTCACTCCATCACCTTCACTCACTTTGGCATATACTGAACTGGGAATTTTTTTGTTTGTTTTATTTTATTATATTTCCTCTTTCTGCAGACAGATGTTAGCATTTACATATTTGGCTGTCTTCACTGTCAACTGTCTCCTGCCCGTGAAGAATTCATAATTTCCAAATGTTGCGACGGAGCTGACAGCATTCCTAATGAGAGGCGCTGTACCTCGTAACACAGTGGACACTGTGTGAATGTCAATGCTACCGATCCTTTGTTCTGTCAGGGTTCTGGATTTGACTTTTCTCAAACCAATCAATCCATGCGATGTTTATGCATCTGCTGTGATCAAATACTCTTTTGTGTGGCGCTGGTATTGATCCGAGTGAATATTGTGTTTGTCGGGATCCCTTCTTTAGTCATATTGATCCTCGTACTTTGTCGAGGGACAGAGAAAGCAAGAAAAAGTACTTTTATTTAAGCTTTTGTTTCTTGATACTGACCTTATAAGGGCGCTTGGTGTGTTTCAAGTTTGGGGATGTAGACAATGGCAGAAATGTCAAGATATCAAAAAATTTCCTATGAACTTTGAGGATGCACAGTGTAACTTTTCTGGTGAAGGTTCTGCCACACAAAGCTGCTTGTATCCATGGAGATGTTATTGTTTTGTCTGAAATGTTAACCAGTATTAACCTCGCACAGCAAGATGGATTCTCACGATATTTGTAAGTTCACAAACTCACGAGAATCCATCTTGGCATGTAAGGTTTATTGGATGGACGGACCAATCACAGAGCAGCACTGAGGCATTTGCAGAAGTCAAAATCGAAAGGCCGAAATGGACCAAAACAAACGACACCAACAGACACACTTCAGCCTAAATACAGACATTTTGTTTGTGAAAAATGTGCAGAAGTTGTGTGCATTTGTGGATAGGGAAGATGTCTGTTTTTTTCTCTCATTTGGATGTAACAAGTGTTTGATTTTTCGTCTTATTCCACTGTTGTGATACTTTGACCAATCACATTCAAATAGCCATCATGACGTTCCATGTTTTCCAATTGCCTTCAGCGTGAGCCATCTTAGGTTACCCCAGTATCTCATTAATGGCCATAAACTCAATAAACTCCATTCATACAAGCAGAGAATGCCACAAAGTTACAGGTCTGATCTACAGAGGTGTCACGTGTGTGGAATCCCTCAGTCCAGGCAGAATCCATGGTAAAAGGAGAAATTCAATTTGTCAGCTGGACAAAAGTTTATTTGGTTGAATACGTTTCACAGCTCATCAAAGCTGCTTCTTCAGTCCTGGTCAGACGCTCCCTTCAGGCAGGTATAAGACAGTGTCCACCAGCGTCTGACCAGAACTGAAGAAGCAGCTTGGATGAGCTGCAAAATGTATTCAACCAAATAAACTTTTGTCTAGTTGACAATTTGAATTTCTCCTTTTACCAGAGATGTCACACACTCAAAGATGCCATGCGTGTACTTTATTTCAAAACATTTGTAATTGAATAGATTAGTTTAATACTGTGAAACATTCTAAGTAAAGGAATAACATAAAAATAGGTTGTAGCCCCGTATTTTTAGTTAATAAATTGAGCAGAGAATATAATAACAGTAGGGATTGCCACATAGCTGGCTTGGTCCTTCCTTTCATCTCTTACTGTAAATTATTTGAATTCTTCTCAGTGGGAAGCCTGTAGGTGAAAAGAAAATGATATAGTAGTTAGTTCCTGAAACCCAAAATGAACAAGTTTGCACTCCCATAAAAAAAAAAAAAAAAAAAAAAAAAAAAAAAAGACTCACTCTTTAAAATATGCATAACCAGAAGTCCTGAAAGTGATTAGTGACGAGCCCAGAGTTGTGCCTTTGACAATTTGCGCGAATCCACTGAACCGGCAGGGAGCTAATATGGGTTAATTAATTCTAGCCTGGGCGAGTGGAGAGGGGCCGGGGCGGGTGAGGGAAGGAGGTAGGGAGGTGAGGAGGTGGGGTGTGGAAGGTTTTCAACTGAATGGCACCAGCAGAGCAATCCGCTGAGTGCCCATAATGTAATGAGTCGGGCCGGGTTAATGGATGAAATGGTGTGGAGATGTTAGGTGAAAGGAGATACCTCAAGATGGGACAGAAGTTATGGTTTTTCCACCAACTCTTGAGTGTTTAGTACATAGCCTATACCTTATATTGCAAAACAGGGTGACCACCACAGACTGTAATAAAGTAAAAATAGTAAAGCACTGTACTTAAGTGTAAAATGTAGGTATCTGTCCTTTACTTTCACTTTATATTTTCAAGTATATACGTTGACTTCACCGCATCTAGGCAGGTATCTGTACTTTTTACTCCACTACATTTACAAAGAAAAACAGCTAGAAAAAAAAAAAAAAATCAATTCAGTACAAATCTATATCAAAATCACTGCGTCTGAAGCTTTATTAGATCTCAAAATATACGCGAAATACTCTTATTTCAATACTTTTACCTAAGTAGATTTTTTGATGTGATATTTTTACTTGAATACTACTTGATACTTTTACTTTCCGCTGGTAATTGAGTAAAAAAACTGAGTACTTCATCCACCACTGATAGACTGTATATAGAAGTGAACTGAGGCGACGTCACATAGCGTTCGGTTGCGACCAAATGAAGCAATGAACAATACAACTTTTCATTTCAAAAAGCAAAAAGAAAAATTACATTAGTGTGATTGCATCTGTACCAAATGGGACCAAACTGAACTCTATGCAATAATAATAATTAAAAAAAAATGAAACTACAAATGCATATAAATCATTAAAGCTTTTTTCTCCACTCCAAAACATGACACTTTACAGAACTGCCCTATGTTGTCGATTTTATAAAGTGGTGCTAGCGTGTTATAGCCAGCCATCCGCTCTCCAGGCAACCAAAAAACACCATTTTATCAAAAACACAACTGCTGCTAACGCTCTCTCAAGGTAATTCTACACTGCCAAGCTACATTAGCATGGCCCGCGATTCTCTTTTACCTCCATAACACGAAACATATGCTTCTGCTTTTCTGCAAGCGTCTGTCAGATATATTTTAAAGGTGATTTATTTATGCTTTATCCAGTTTTTTAAATGCTTTTTCTACACCTTTGTAATGGTAGTGTATGTACAGGCAGTGGCTCAGTGGTGACAAGTGAATCCTGTCTTTGGGCAAGACACCTCACACCTTGCATTACAGTATGTCTGACTGATTGATTTAATTCTTTTAGGTGACAAATGAGCTTTTTCGTTTCGCGTGCGTCATTGAAAAGAACAAATCTGGTTGGGCTTGAGACACAGTGGGGACCAGACTGTTATCAATCTGTATAAAAAATTCAGAGAGATTTGCCAGACAACCCATAAGTCAAATCCTCCAGCTCAGGTAGTCCATGTCTGCTTGGTCCCGAAGAGACTTGGGTTGATGAGGTGTGTGAGGAGTGAATGTGTGTTTCAAGGCGTAAACAACATAATTTGGTTAAAAACGCATTGTGTATGTCACCTTTAAGACTTCAGATGCTATTTCTTTTGCTTAACCAACCGTAAAAACAAAACAGCAAAAAGTATCTTGGGTGAATAAGTCAGCTGTAGTGCATTTGCCCCCTTTATCTACTATGTTGGGGTTTCGAAAATCACTTCTGGAGTATTAGTTGTTGCTTTGTACGTCTGACAAAAAAAAAAAAACAACAACACACTGTTATGAGCTGGAAGTAAAAGTACAGAAGAACTATAATTTCTAAAAAAGATTATTTCTATCTGTGTCTAAAATAGAATAAGTTTTAGACGATACTGAATTCAGTTGAATGCTATGGGGATGTATGGTGAGTCAGTATTGTTGTGTATTATTGACATTCTCGAAAACACACAGACTATTATGGGATGGAACCTATGGCACAGTGGTTAGGACTTTTGCCCCATAGCCAGAAAGTTATTGGTTGAATTCCTTGACCTGGTATTCGCACATTTCAGTTTGCACTAAAATTTGGTACTTTGGTAGCGTACATGTACTCTTCAGTTTCACTTTAACTGTGAACTGGAGAAAGTAATATTACAGCAATAAAAGATAACAGACCAATTTTGATGGTACTTTGCATTTAAAGCAAGTCCAACCCATACAGTAAATAGCCACACATAATTATAGTGATTAAAAAGCTATTTTGAGTACATCTGAACATTCAAAAAGATGTAATATTTTGAATTGCTAATTGTTATGGCAATAGTACTAATTTTTCATCTCTTAGAAAACCATGGACAGGGTTTTTTTTTAAAGATTAAGGTAAAATAAATTATCCCTGTATGAAATTTGTCCTCTGCATTTGACCCATATTTCAATACCACTAGGTGTCCGGGCAGGGACAGTGTGCAGTCTGGAGACCCATCTAAATTTGAGTAGGTTCATAGCCGAGGATTGACCTGTTGTCCATGTGGGATTAGCGAATTTGCATGTTCTCCCCGTGTGTGTGTATGTTTCTTCTTGGTGTTCCAGTTTCCACTATAGCACTAAACACATGTACAATAGGACCACCTCTGCAGTCAGAACTGTTTAAAGGGCCCGTATTACATTATTTCCTGATCTGTTATCATTTTTCCTCATCACAAACACACTTGGAGTTGTGTTTTGTTTCATTCACATCTTTAACGCACAAACTCTGCATATTTAGACTGAGTTCCACTGAAAAAACACTTCCACCTTGTGATGTCGTGTGGTAATACAGGAAGTGCTCCACTGTTTTTAAACTCTGTACACCTTCACTAGAATCACTTGGATCATTTCAGTCCTGGAATTGCTAATGTCTATTGAACTAAAGGTAAAAGGTAGCTGTTAGCTTAAAAACTACCACTACATGACATCACAAGGTGGAACAGAGCATTTTGAGCTAGGACCTTGAAGAAAAGTCTGAATATTTCAATGTTGGAAATGGCAATGTGTTAAAGTAGAGTGCGGTATAGAAAGATGATTCTGCTGTACAAAATGGCTTTTTAATTACTATAATTATTTGTGGCTATTTACTGTAAGGGTTGGACTTGTTTTATTGGGAAGTATCATCAAAATATGTCTGTTATTACTTTATTACTTTCCCCAGTTCACAATTAAAGGTGCACTGTGCAACTATCCTGGTGGAAGGTCCGCTACCTGCTCGTTTCTATGGATATGTTATTGCTCTGCCTGGAATGTTCCACAGTATGACATTAAACAGCTCTACCTCACATTTATTCAATTACAAGTGTTTTTATAGCTCAAAAATACCTAGAAACAGGCATTCCAACTGTGAGCAGGGTCGCCTTTCATTTGGTCGCCATGCAGATAGAAAGGTTTAATGCCATACTGAAACATTCCAGACAATGCAAAAACATCTACATGGGTAAAAACCTTCCACAGGAAAAGTTACACAAGGAAAAGTGCAACTAAACATTAAATGTACTTTTTTTTTTTTTTTTTTTTTTTTTTTTTTTTTTTGTGGTTCCTAGTGCTTTTTGGCAATTTTTGTGCAAACTAGGTGAATTTCAAGAGTTCTGATAAAAAATAAATAAATAAATAAATAAATAAAGTGTGTGCAGCCTCCTGTGGCCATTGCGATTTCAAGTACTACATGACATCACACAAGACTGCCCTTTAATAGAGTTTGTCACATGGTATGGGTCAGTCACTCTTGTATCACCAATCAAAGCAACACAACAGTTAACTATTAAAAAAATAAATAAATTACAAAACTGCATAAAAGCTCACATTATTTCAACAAAATTTCGTGTTGGTTTTGCTCATTTATGAAGTTGTCCAGTTTTTAAAGAGCTTTTCTGACAGGAATCATTTGATTTTTTTTATTTATTTTTTTTTTCCCACTAAATGTGTTGGTAGTTTTTGCACATACCTGTCACAAGCAATTCCACTTAGACAGACCAAATGGAAAAAAAATGAAATGTAGAAATCACCGGACAAATGAGTGATGGACTCTGGTATTTGTGAGTGAATGATGTTTTGTATCTCTGTCAACGTTTCGTTTTTGCAGTAATTATTTTTATTCTGCGTGTTCTGCATGGAATTTCTCAGTTTTGGCAAAGTAGCTAACAGCTTTTGATTCAAACCAATTTGCAGAGTTGGAATGTAACTTCTAGAGATACTCACATTCCTGTAATAGATTTTTTTAGATGATTGAGTACAGTTAATTGGTAATTGAGTAGCATGTCATTTTAATTGGTTACTTTAAAAATCATAAGAGTTACTGAGTACGAGACAAGTCTTAATTGTCCCTAGCCATAGCTGTCTCTCACCATTGTCTCTTCCTGCACAAATGGGTTTAAGTATAAAAAATTTACCCGGAGTTGTGTTTTCTTTCATTCACACATGTTTGAGTAACCCTTTATTATTAGTCTGTACATCTCCAAAGCTTAAAATGCCCTGGTCCACCTTGTGATGTCACAAAGCAGTACTTCTTAAGTTAACAGTTACCCTTTTACCTTTTGTTCAGTATAAATAGCCAGTTCTAGGGCTGAAATTATTCAAATGATTCTAGGGAAGCTGTATGGCGTTTCAAAACGCAGTGGAGCACTTCCTGTATTAGCACATGGCATCACAGAGTGTTTTCCGTTTTGAGAAAAGAACTCAGCCAGAATTTGCTGGATTTGTAAAACATATGTGAATGAAACAAAACACATCAGGTATGTTTTTGATGAGTAAACAACATTATAACATAGATGTAAAAATAGTGTAATATGTGCTCTTTAAAGGTGCATTGTGTAACTTTTCTGATGCCGGGTCTGTCACCTGCTTGTTTCTATGGACATGTCATTGCTCTGCCTGGAATGTTCCACAGTATGACATTAAACAGCTCCACCTTACATTTATTCAATTACATGTGGTTTTATAGCTCAAAAATAACTAGAAAAAACAGGCATTCTGGCTGTGAGCGGGGTCGCCTTTCCTCAGATCAGACCTGTAACTCGGCCTGGTTTGGTCCCCATGAAGACAGCAAGGTTTAATGACATACTTTGAAACATTCCAGACAAAGCAGTAACATTTCCCTGGAGAAAAGTTACACAATGCACCTTTAAGAGGACATTTTCTGCACTCCATCCACCTCTGTTAATTTACCACTGCACTATATAGACAAGAGTTAGCCCTCCCCCCTGCTCCGCCTGTATTATTCAAACCCTACATTGTTGGTGTCATCTCTGTTGTTGTGAACTCCATGACGCCCGTGAGCGGAGATCTGACGGCGTGCCTCCGAGCCAGACAGTCCTCTTTAATCCGGGTCAGATCACGCCGCATCCTTGCTGTTTCCCCTGCCTTTCAAACAACTCTTTTTTTGGGGGGGGACTTTTAATTGGGACTACTTTTTTCCAGAGCCATTCATGACACGTGCGATGTAAAATTGGACAGCCTCATCTGTTTGTGTGGCGTGTATTAGTGCTTCTAAAAGGAGTGAAGGGGCCGAGCGGAGCAGGTGTGAGGAGGGCCCCTGGCTGTGACATGGGATGTAAAAGTAAAGGTGAAAAGTGCACATTTTTGGTCCTGCTCTGGATATGGGAAAACTAGAGTTGGTTACTTTGACAAGTTAGCAGGACTAGAGGTTAGACTGTGTATTTCACTAAAACATAGTGAAAGGGTCTCAGTGGTGGAAGAAGTACTCCATTTTGTGACTTAAGGAAAACTACTGATACTTTAGCAAATAAATAAATAAATAAATAAACTCAAGTAAAATTATCATGAAAAAATCTACTTAAGTGAAAGTATTAAAGTGCCCATTTAAAAATGTAAAAAGTAAAAAGTATTCTGTGTCAATTTGGAGCTCTAATAAAGCTTTAAATGTAGTGATTTTGATAGATTTGTGTGGAATTTTGTTCTAGCTGTTTTTAATGTGTATTTTTGTTTGCTCAAATTACAAATGTGTTAAAAAATAAACCCTCAGCCTTTTCAGCAGGTCTCAAATAATAATAAAAAATACTTTAATTTTTCATTCCTGCTTAAAAATGTAGAGGAGTAGAAAGTACAGATACCTGCTCTCAAATATAGTGAGGGAAAAGTAAAAAGTATGCAAAAGTACAGTACTTTTAATTCGCCTGTACCTGATTTGAATGTATGTCAAGATAAATGATAAATAATAATAACATTAAGACAGTAAAATATAATCTATTCACCTAATAACTAGTACACAAGTCCACAAACTGCCCTTTAACAGATGTAAAACTATAATAAATACTTACCACAAGTACTATCCCACCAAACCAAGTCATAATTATATGACATATGCACTATATTAAGGTAAAGGCTATTTATTTGCAGTATCTATATGGGTCATCTTTGGTGTCACTTTGAAAAGCTCCACACTATACATAGAAATGATTATGCACTACTCTCAAATGCTTTATAAACTGCTTTCATTATATCTATGAATAAACAGCCTTCAGTTCCTTATGTCTGTAATTATTGCAATTAGTTCAGTCATCCACAAGTTCCCATATAGTTGACTCTCATTCAGTTATAAACTTATATGTACAAGAGGAGTCGGGACATGTCTATCTATGAATCAATGGTCTACACAGAGAAGTCTGAATAGAGCTGCGATTGAAAAGGATATACAGGTTACATTTCAGTAAAGGCATTCATGATAAATTAGCTCTACAAGTTCAGTTTCTACCAACAAAGATTGCAAACACATAAGTAATTTGTTTATGTATTTGTATCTGGGGTGGGTAGTACTTTATTCAGTTACGTTTTAGTTTTGTTTACTTGAGCAATTTATTAAAGAAATTTAGCTTTTCTGACTACTTTTCTAGCCGCATACTGTCACTCCTTGAGTCATAGTTTTAATGAAGTAACAGTACTCTTACTTGACTATAAGTTGTGGTTATTCTTCCCACTGTGAATAAGTCTGTTGGTGTGTTTTTAATACTTCCTGCCCACTCACAATAAAGGCTTTTAAATCTTTTGTAACTAAGCGAGTGCCTGATATTTTTCTTTTTCTCAATGACAAAAGCTTTACATTTGTGTTTCTTGCAGCGCTCCTTCAGACATGAGTTAGTTTTTCTAATTTTTGTGTCTATTCTTTGAAAATACCAAATTCTGTGCATTGTTTAGTTTTTCTCCTTTCAATTATATTAACTTTAAATTATAAATCACATGGCATGACCCGTTACTTACTTATTCAGTTACTCTTACTTGAGTTTTACCAAATACTGCAGTAGTTTTCTCAGAAAGTTGGCAGATCCACTGACCCACAGGTTGGCGGTGTGATCCCAGCTCTCACAGATAAATGCTGTCTTTGTGCCCTTGGGCAAGACACTTAACCCCCCTCGCCCCCAGTGTCTGTGTACACTGGTGTATGAATATGTGTGTGAATGGGCGAGAGATGTAAAACACTTTGAGTGGAAAAGTGCTACATAACTGTGACATTCAAATACTTTTTGACTCTTGAGTAATTTCTTAGACCACTACTTTGTACCTCTACTTGAGTAATAATATTCTGAAGTAACATTGCTCTCACTTGAGTAAAATTTTTGGCCACATGCGTCTGGTTTGTACTCATGCCCTTTTGTTGTAATATTCAAGCCACTTTGAATAGATTAAATAAAAATGTACCTGCAAACTTTTAGCACTGAAAATACACTTGCATTTCAAAAAGACAGAGCTTACAGTAAATAAACGGGATTTTGTACAGCATAATAAAAACCCATTCATTTCACCCACAGACACAGACGTTTAATACTGCATTCGTATTTGTTTACTTGCACTTTTATTGTAACATAATGAAAATTTAAAGTTTAGTGAGACAGCGTGGGCTTGTTCACCTAATGATATCATCAGTGACTCAGAGCTATAACAAAGAAGAAAAAGGACAAACAAGATTTTCACAGTGCAAATAGTAAAAGGTCACGTTTGGTTCCTATGCTCCACTCTCACCCAAAAGCCAAAATAATGAACGAGGACACATTTGGATAGTGAACAAAACAAGACTGACCTTAAACATTTTACATTCTTCTCCTAAATACAAGCACTACAGAGATTTCTATGCGCTGTACCTGATTTTACAGTCTTAAGAACGTGAAAAACTGAACTAGTTAAAAGGTTTGCAGTGATCCAAAGTTATTCCTCACTTACCTTACACATTCTGAGCATCCTAATTATTCACGGCGATAAGTTTATAAGCGGTTTTCACAACAAGTTTGCCATCGCAGTAATGCTAACTACAATTAGCATGCTACTTATGCACTTCCTGATTCTCGGACAAAAATGTAATTTACGTTACAGTACACAGCTGACTTATTTTGACCCCAAGAAGCTCTTCTATTGCACAAAACTGACTCTTATGAGCTTTAAACCATGTTATAATGATGTTACCTCCTCAAAAACATACCTGGAGTTATGTTTTGTTTCATTCACACATGTTTGAGTGCTCAAAATCCTCTGTTCCACATTGTGATGTCATGAGGCGGTAGTTTAACAGCTCCTTTTACCTTTAGTTCAGTAAATATTGTCAATTCCTGAGCTGAAACGATCCAAATGTTTCTAGTGAAGCTGTATGGAGTTTAAAAACACAGTGAAGCACTTCCTGTATGACCACATGACATCACAAGGTGGAACAGAGTGTTTTCAGTTTGAGAGAAGAACTCAGCCTGAAGTGTATAGAACAAAAAATGTACCCAGATGATAGATTGATAGAAACATACACTGCCAAGCACACAAATATAAAATACACCACAAGGTCACACTGTAGCTAACAATATAACAATTGCTTCTGATTGGATGGAATTGTCTGTCTCCTGGCAGTTGCTTACATATGGTTCTCATCCAACAAACTGCCTTTTTAAATGGATCATTCAACATCTGCAATTTCACTAACAACCGCTTTTACAGTACACTCTACGGGGCATTTTGCTACAAGCACTTTATGTTATGATTAGTGCTTAGATCCAAGAAGCTATAGATATCAATGCTTTGTGGTGATGAAGAGGAGGAGATGGAGAGTTTGAGGTGGCTCTTGAATCTGGTTAAAAGCATCATTAATTAAATACAAAAAAAGATTAAAATGTATATGTCGTAAATTAGATAAAAGCAGGTAAAAATGTATGTGTTGAAAGAATATGTATTGTGCAACTGCTCCCTTTGTAAATAAAATGTTACCTATTTGCAGATGTTTTTTGTCCCACATTACGCAAAACTGATTCTTGTGAGCTTTAAGCCATGTTAGAATGTTGTTACCTCCTCAAAAACATGTCTGGAGTTGTGTTTTGTTTCATTCACACGTTTGAATAATGCTTTATTATTAGTCTGTCTACAAATGCTCTGTTCCAACTTGTGATGTCATTTAGTGGTAGTTTTCAAGTTAACAGCTACCTTTTGTTCAGCGGAGATTTGCAATTCCAGGGTTGAAATCATCCAAATTATTCAAGTGAAGGTGTATGGAGTTTAAAAACACAGTGAAGCACTTCCTGTATTACCACATGACATCACAAGGAGGAACAGAGTGTTTTCTGTCTGACAGTAGAACTAAATAAACTAAATATGTAGGCTTTGTGTGTTAAACATGTGTGAATGAAACAAAACACAACTCCAGATGTGTTTGTGATGAGGAAACATTATAACATAGGTCAGAAAATAGTGTAAGAAAATGAACGCTATAGACAGAAAGAGTGGTTTAATAAAAATAGATAGAGATGGAAGAAAAGTTCATTGTGAGACAGACTTCCTAATTGAATTTATAGCACAGCTCGATCCTCTATACTTGCATTGTATTTTTGTCATTCAAATACTGGCCCTGTAGTCATTTTTCTATTTAACATCAATACACAAGTCTGTTTTAGAACGATTATTTTGCCAAAGTTATGCTCCGTACCCTCAAGCAAACTCAGGTCTATGATGTGTTACCATGGGAACTATCGCCAGCTAGCCAACTGCCGTATCAGAAATATTCCCTAATTTGTCGTATGCTGATGTTACGTCAGAAAACGGAGAGGAGATGTGCTAGAAATACGCACTCGGGGGAAGATGGGATGTGTGATTGTTTTGTGTGCTCGCGCTAAACTGCTCTGTGACAAATTGCGTATCTTTTCTGAACATCTGACCCTAGTTGAGTGGTTTCTTTTAGCGACATGATCTGGCCTTTAGCTGTAGTTGCTAAACAGAAATTAGTTTTGTATCAGATGCCCTGCCTGTTAGGATAAACGGACTCGTAACTTTTTCGTGATTACATCAAATTAGGGCTGTCCGTTCAGTTGATGGTGCCTCAGTCTGTCAAATTTTGAATAGTCGCCTAATTATTTTATTGGGATTGTGAAAATTTTCATGGACACTAGCACAAGGGACAGTGCAGGGAAAAATTTAGCTGGAGTTTTGGGGTGAATGGACAGTTCAATACACTACCAGTCTAAATTTTGGACACATCTCATTCACTGTGTTTACTTTAAGTGTACTACTATACTAGATACTATTATTTTAGGCTATACAGAAAATGCCAAATATATGAAGCAAGAAAAAATTTTAAATTCCTCAAAGTAGCCACTCTATGCTTTGTTGACAGAGCTGCAAACCCTTGATTTCTCTGAATGAGTTTCATGATGAGGTCTCCTGAAATGGTTTTCACTTCAGAGGTGTGCCTGGTCAAGGAATGCCAAGAGTTCAAATCAATGACCAAATCAAAGGGCGCGGCTATTTTAAAAGGAGTCATTTTTAGTTTATTTTTTGTTTACCACTTTCATGCTTTCAGTGAGAATCTAACATGTTAATAGTAAGTAAAAAAAAAAAGAAGTGTGACCAAACATTAATTGGTAGAGCTGATAGAGTACACTGTAGTTTTTGTAGTACTTTCAGTCGATTAATGAATGCACTGGCAATGTTTTTAGTCCACTACACCCCTAGTTTAGTTTAAAGAATAGGCCAAGCTGTTGATTAGAATATCTTCTGTTTTAATGGTCTTGGGTAACAGTGGCACGACATGTGTTTGTCCACCAACCAGATGGCAACCACTTCAAATACTCCTCGAGCGCATACGACCATTGCGATTCATGGTCAAGAAACGTCAACCCAATTGTAAAATGCTGTGAAAGTATGTGGCTGGTTGAGATCCAACATAATGACAGTACAAACATTCAGTTCAAGGATTCAGATTTGTAGTAACGTTGAGTGTCAAACACCGCACAGTTTTGATGTAAAGTGCAAGACCCAGCTGTAGGAGCTCATGCGCAACGCCATCTTGTCCCACAAAAAAAGCTACTGGCCACAGATGAAGTACAGAGAGAGTTGACGCAGATGTTGAACACTGACATTTTGGACCGATCTTCAAACAAATGGGTACATGGTTGTGCACAATGTGAAATACAATGCAAAGAACTGGCCAACTATAATGAGCATAGATGTGACGCCAAGTGGGTAAGGTAGTACAAGTAAAAACAATGTGAGAAGGAATAAAAAAAAAAAAAAAAAGTAACCCCTAATCAGAACATTAAAGGTGCACTGAGTAACTTTTCTGATGGAGAGTCCGCCATCTGCTTATCTCCACGGCGATGCTATTGCTTCGTCTGGGATGTTCGACAGTATGTCATTGAAATATGTCTTGTATTTATTTCGTTACAGGTGTTTTGATTTCTCAAAACTAGTGCAAAAATATGCATTATTACTGTGAGCACGTCCACGTCTCCATGGAGATAGTTAAATTAAATGCCATACTGTAGACTATTTTGGGAAAAAAAAACAAAAAAACGAAAAAACAATATGAAGTCAAGCAAGTGGTGGACAGTCTACACGAAGAGTTAGCTGGACTTCTGATTTTAACTTTTTGTCTATTTATGTAGTATTTTTAACTCATACTCTTTTAAGGACAGGACAGATGCAAATGTGAAATAAGGGAGAAGAGTGGAAGAGACATTCAGAATATTGTCTGAGCTGGGATTTGACCTCATAACACGAGAGTCGACAGCCTAGAGCAGCGGTCCCCAAAATTTTTTCACATAAGGGACGGTAATAAAAATACAATTTCTTACATGGACCAGTGGAGGGGAGCTTCTTTAGGTTAATTTGCTCTATATTTTCAGAATAAATAAGGGGTTAGACTAGGTAGTTTTACTTATTTTTTATAAAGATATATAATATTTTTTTCTGGGTTCCAGTAACAGATGGCCTGCGGTCCTGTGGCTGGGGACCCCTGGCCTAGAGAATTCAATTATCATGCAGTATTTTGCATATTTATTTATTACATTTGGAAATTATGATTTTGACATTCTGTAACCAACATTAGACAGTGTTGCCAATGAATTCATAGGCATCAATTTCCTGTTTATGTAGTCGCCATCTTGAGTACTTGAGACTATTCAAAAAAGTAGTTTGTTTGGAAGTGATAATGGCTATGGCAAAGGTGCTCATTGTATCACTGTGAAAACCATGGGTAAAAAAGCAAATAAAATAATAATGCTGATTAAACAGCAAGTAAAAAACTATAAAACGCAGAATTAAGCAAACAAATACACGTTTTTGCATGTGGTAAAAGTAATAAGGATTAGCATTGGAGTAAACAGAAACAGTATTATACAAACCATACAGTAGATGCAGATTTAGTTTGGACAATGCAGAGCTCTTGGCACGGCTCCACACTGAAAGAACAGATGGGAGTGCTGACACTAAACCTAAACAAAAGACTGCTCGCCGTATTTAGCTCGTTACAGCCCGACTATGTTGTCAAACAATCTTTACATCGGATTAAGTTGCTCATTTGTGCAAATAAGATGTCATTTTTCTGTTGAATGGTGAAAGAAAGTCTGTCTGGTTAGCACTCATAAATGTACAAAAGAATGGAGGGACTGTAGCTGTGGTGATTGTTGGGAATTCATGAAAAATAGAAAGACCATCAATACAGTGAGGTCATGCTTAGATGCGCTTCAGTGCGTCTCCAATGCCTGGCAAGAAAAGTCTCACAAAAATCAATAGAATGTAGGCCTTATTTTGAAGGAGACATAGCATTTAAGTCAAGGTGTTTTATGTTTCAGTCTGGGTAAAGTTTGATAATAACTACAGCTAACTAGCCTTAATAAAGCAAATACTTAATTCATAATAGACAAAAAGTGTATTAAGAATGATTCAGGTTACTTAAGTAAAAGTACAGATACTGGAGCAAAAAATACTTGCGTAAAAGTAAAACAATCACATGAAAAAAATCGACTTAAGTAAAAGTATTAAAGCACCTGTTTAAAATGTCATATATTTTGTGCACATTTTGAGGCCTTATGAGGTTTCAAATGTGATGATTTTGATACAGATTTGTGGTGAATTTTGTTTCACTTGTTTTAATTTGTACGTTTTGTTTGCTCAAACTGCAAATGTGTTAAAATATTCTCCTCAGTCTTTTCAGCAGGTCTCAGACAATCATAAAAAAATACTTTTACTTTTCAGTCCAATTAAAATATATATATATATATATAGTAGAAAGTACAAATACCTGCTCTCAAATGTAATACAGATACCTACAACCTACAAAAAGCTGACATTGTTACTCTTACACATATGAGCAAGTGTATAACTGCTCAGTTAGGAAGCGTGCCATAAATCACTAAGACAAAGCATTTGCTCACTACCTGGCGGTTGGCAGTTCACACTCTTACTAGTCCACACTAACATTGTGTCTTTTGGCAATATTTCTCAACTCGAGCTGGACATTTCATAATTTTTTAATCGAGATTCAGTCATGCCAAATCAAAAATGAAATGCTGTTTTTTTTTATGTTTTTGAAACCAGCACTGAAAGCTTTTTTTATTATGTTCTCGTAGAAGAAAAATCAAATCCAATTGAAAATCAAAAGATGAAGAAAAACCTTTGATTCTTTTTTCTTTTCTTTTTTTTTGCCACATTGCAGACCTGAATTTGCCACCACCTTATGTATTTATTTATTGTTTATTTGAATAGGACAGATTAACAAATGGACAATGGATATTAACAATGGACACATGTATCTTGAGATAAGATAATGGAACAAGACTTTTTGTACTTATATATGAATATGAAAATACAAATCGGTACACTTAAGATAAGAAAAACAACAACTCTTTGCACTTAAAATAACCACTGGTAGATAATTTTACTTGTCAAGTTGAATCTACTGAAATTAAGTTCAATGTTCTTAAATTTAAGTCATTTTAACTTACCTAGATCTAATTTCATAGTGCAGCTCGCTTCCAGTGTGTATCTATTTCCTCTGTATGTGATGAACTGGCAAACATGTCCCCAAATGTTCTCTGGTCTCTGTTGGACTGCAGCATCAGGAGTGGGCAGACGCACTTTGTTTCACTGATTGGTTGTGTACTTTTCAATTAGCTTCACTTCTGTTTGTGTGATTATCCATTTGTATTCTCCACACTTTTGTCTCTCATAAAAAAGCTCTATGCAAACCAGCCTCACTCTTCATATGGAAAACACAAAGAATTCAAATGGCTGCTTCTTGGGCTATATAGTCATACATACATTACGTTATTAGCGACATTCAAATTCATTTATTAAAAAAGGTACACTATGTAACTTTTCTGGTTAAGCATATGTCACCTGCTTGTCACTATGGAGATGTTATTGCTTTGCCTGTTATGTTCCAGTGTGTTATTAAACATTAAACATGTCTAACTTGCATTTATTCAACTAGGAATGTTTAAATTGCTCAAAAATACATAGAAAAACATGCAGTCCTGTTCTTGGTAGAGTGAGATGGTTGTTTCCATGGATATTAATGTTGTCACAAAACTCAAATTTCAAACTCGATTTTGATACTAAGGAATAGAGCTGATACTCGATACCGATACCACAATCTTTAGACAATCGAATGTGATTATCAATATTACATAATAGTACTTCTATATTACCATGTGGCCTTATATCAGTGTAATTTCTCAGTCATCCAGGCTCTTATACTAGATCTAGTTGATACAGCTCAAGATTAATCCAAAGCTGTTCTGGAAAGGTTAATTTCTGTCCAGTAAATGTGACTTTTTTTTAGTCTAATACCTCCCCAAACGTGTATCTAGTTTCGATACTAGTTTTAGTATCTGATAGTAATCTGATTTCAATACTTTTGACAACAGTACTAATAAGTTTAAAGCCATACTGTACAACGTTCTAGGTACACAAATAACAGACAAGTAGCTGGCGGACCCTCTTGCAGAAAAGTTAGACAGTGAACCTTTAACGAAACCTTTAAAGATCATTGTCTAATCTATTTCTTTTCTCTCTCCTCTACCCATTTCCCCCTTCCTTGTCCTGACTTCACCCTACCCCTCCTTATCTCTCCACATCTCCTGCTTCTCTTCTCCCTCTCTCCTTAAAACAGGTTCCTCATCAGATGGGCGCATTGACCTTCTACCGTTATGAGCAGCCCATCGTGGACTACTGCCAGGCCCACCAACCCCTCCGGCTCAACATGGGCTACGAAGGACCCCCCCAAGGCCTGGAAGGGCTGGAGGAGCTTGGGCCATGCGAAAGGGGCACCATACAGACAGTGGCCCTACCTGCCGTACCTCCAGTCTCCAGCATAAACGCCCCAGTGCCAGGAGCCCGATCGCCCCCCGCCCCCCTCAGACCCCCGGTGGAAGGACCCAGCGGAGGCCCCTACCCTCCCCCCGAACGCACCGGCACACTAAAGTTCGGACGCTAGCTAGGAGTTTAGCAATGACATCTGGAGAACGTTACCAGATAGAATTGCGGTAACCGGGGCAGATGAGGTGGTTGGGTTTTTTTCAAGGTTTTGTACTAAGAAAAACTTCTCAAATATAACCTGGAAACGAAATGGGACACGTTTGATCTTGTAACTATTCAGAGGACGCAGAGACATCCTTTCATGACCGTTTTATGTAACTCATTTTCGTTTTTTCTTTTTCATACGTCATAAAATAGCCCTTTATACTGCCTCTCGGGAGATAATCAGCAAAAATGGTACCTCTTCAATATCCAATTACGCAAGAGCACCCAAGGGACCTGTCCACACGCCCTATAACTCAAATCATGGGAAGGTGCAATAAACGCAGGTGCAGAGCGAAGCGGTGGCCAGGCCGGTCACATGCTGAGATGAGATTAATGGAATGCAAGAGGCATTGGATTCAGATTATTTTCATGTTATTTTGTTTACTTATATTTAACGTGCATGTCAAACCAAAGAGTTCGCTTGTGTTTTTGGTTAACGCATTTTTATTATTTTCGAATCCGTGCAAACCCATCATCAGTCTAACCCTAGAATGTTTTGAACGGCCATCTTTCTCACGGTAACATTTCATTTGGATTTGCAAACTTCAACGATTTTCTCATCTATGTTACGCACTACGATATTAAAGTTTATTTCCATGACAACGACCGCATGTTCTATTTGTGTTTACGTCATGTCAGGTCTCTGTCGATGATTATATCCAATGCTTTAATACGGAACATCTGATACGTGAGCATTGTACATATTCTTCAAGGGTAGGGTAACCACTCTCACTGCCCCCAACCGTCACTAAGAACGTTGATGAGTCAGGATTTGAAACGCATTACAATGGACGAGAGATGTGGAACGTACAGGCTATAAAGCTGGATTGGCTAGTTCTGGTCCGTCTATGTGCTTTTTACCCCATGTCCCTGCAGTGAAGAGTGCCTCACAGGGACCATGATAAAGCTTTGACTTCTCGTTGACCTGCCCATGAACCCAAAAGAACTACCAGTTGGGAATACGGCCTGAGATCTCTGCGTGGTCCCCAGAAACATATGCCCGGTGGTAAGGGAATTTTTATTGCTCCCTGTAACCATTTGGCTACCGTTTCAAGCACCGTGGAACACTTGCAGTACATGAACCGAATGAGGACTTCACTTGGGAATGGCTTGTCTAAAATCATCAGTTGCATTATCGGTGTGATGCACGGAGGGTCATTTTCAACATGTGAGTAGGCGTCAGGCTCTCCATTTCGCAGAAAGTACTTGGGGTCCTTACCACGGAGAAATCCAATGATAAAAACTGAAACGGCCAAACTCAGATATCGTAAAAAAAAATATATATATAAAACAGACAAAAAATAGTGAATTATTTTTGTTTTGTTTCAGCTCGGGAAAGACTTTTGGTTTCGAAGATGATGTCAAGAAATTCTATAAGACTTTCAAAAGAACTCTCATAGAACTTATTTATCCTGTAAATAGTGAAAATTTAAAAATGTTATCTTCTGAAACACATATTGCTTGTGCGACAGAAGATGGGAGCCTTACTCAAAAGTTCGGGTAGGAACCAAAAAGCAAAACAACGCAGAAAAAATGGATTCCTACTTGGATGCTCCCGTCGTTTCAATGATGAATATTTTTCTATCTGCTCTCATCACGGTTCTACCATTGCATTATGTTTTACTGAAGTTATTTATCTAATGCTTTTATGGACTCACTATAATGGTAATATTCTGAGCGCTGTCAATGTGATGTGCTTCGAGACCCACTCAATGTCTGACGTGCGCTGGGAAAGCTGGTTGTCTATTTTCTAACGTCACGATTATTGCTTTATAATACACTTGCTGCCATTTTCTGAAAATGTGTTTTTTTTAATAACATAACATGTTTTTATTTTTTGCTTAAATGTGCCATGATTTTATTTTATTTTATAAGCCAGTTCTCGCCCTCAATACAAGACACAACCTGAAATGCTTCAAGAAGGGCTCATTTCCCCTTCGTGTACAGACAAATCAAGCAAAGCCAACTGTGGTTGCTTATTAGTACTGGTTGAAATTTGTATTAGCAACTGTGCCAATGTACATCTTTCTATCCATGCTTTGTCCTCCTCTGTGGAGCTCAACAGGACCGTCCACCCCTGGTTCAGGAAGTAAATTTCCCATTAATTTTTCCCATAGACTTTCCAATATTAAAAGTTTGAAAGCTTGTTCAGGATCTTATGGATTTCATGTGAAAACTTTATAAACCGCTAAGTTATTAAAACATTTCACTGAAAATTACATTTTAAACATGCTTTATGGACTTAATACAACTGCCTTATGAATATTAGTTACCACATGCTGGTGAACCTCTGTCATGCCTTTAAACTCTTAATATTAGAATTTTCTGAAAAGTCTAGGGGTGAAAAAAATGAATGGAAAATTTACTTAAGGAACCAAAGCGGAGAGAGCTTTGAGTTCCATACAAGTAGTTCCCAACCTTTTTTCTCCCGCTAAGTTTTGATTACCCCATTAATGGTACCAGTGTTTCTTCAGAAATGATAAATCTGTATACTAGTACATTGCCAATTATAACTATTAGATGTTCTTGCTTTAGTAACATTCATGCTAAAATTATCCTACAGAAACATCCTTAACAATGTAAAATGTATACAAAGAATATTTTACATTCAAATACCATCACCTGTCCCCGTACCCCAGGTTGAGAAACACTCCTCTATACCATCCCTATTGCCGTCTCCTCCTTGGCCTGGATTTCACGTCTGCCTCTGCCTTTTTTTTTAATGATGTACTATTTCTGTCGGCATGGCGATATTTTCGGAATCTTTATTCCTGGTTAGGGAGGGGCGCTGAGGCAGGAGGTATTTTTCTCTGTCCTGAAAAGCCCTGGCAAACCGCTTTCATGTGTCATGGACAAGTCCTTTTGTGCATCAGCCCTATCCCTGCCCCAATGGAGTTCCGTGGCACTAAAGCTAGGTCACTGGAGAAAGATGCAGCGCTGACTACAGGGGACAGTTACACAATGGAGTACTTTTAGAAGTGTCTGGCCGTTTTTGACTCCGGATCTGGTTGAGAATAGAACTCTAGACCCGTATCTGTTAAGATTTCTTACACTTGAAATAGCGTAGTGATACAGCGTTTTGGGGGATTTGCCAACTATTGTTCAGAAAAGATAAAAGAAACGTTATTAGATTGTGTTGGAATGTATTCAGTCTAAAAAATAAAAGAACATCAAAGTTTCTTTTGAGCTATAATAACCAATACCAGGCCTATTGAACTTGTGGTCCATCTCTCCAAAACATTTTTTCCTTGTTTACTAGTGTAGCTCTGGTTTAGACCTGGGTTATCCTGGTTTAGTCATGGTTTAGGTTTATTTTATTTCTGGTTTAGAAAATGGTTGGTACTATACTCTAGTTTAATTCTGGTTCAGTACATGTTTGGCAATTTAGCAAAGCAATATGGGTTTTGTATTACATTATTGACACAAACTGAATATAGCAGTTGTTGTAACAGATCTGGATATTTTGTGCGACCCTAAATTGTGTTGAAAGAAAAAAAATATATAAATAAATAAATAAATAAATTGAATAGCCCTGACCTATACCTTTACAAACAATAAATATCATATGTTTAATAGTAATATTAGGAGTATGCCAAATTGCCTTCTTTATGTTAATACACATTGACCATGCACAGGAATTTGCTCTTTTGCATTTCACAAGAATCAGGATCTTGATTAAGACGTTATTCAGCTCAGTGGAAGGAAATCAGGAAACATGTAGCCCTTTACTCGAACCTAATATGGTCAGTGGTCAGTCTCAAATTAACAAAATATTTTCCATTCAAACGATAATGTGGCTGGAGATATCTTGACTCATTTAATAGCATTACTACCGACTTGAAAGGCATCCAAACATCTTCCTGCAAAACAACATTAATGAGAAGTGATGGCCCTGACATTTTTGTATTCTCTGTGACTAATTTTTAAAACTGAAGCTCACATTGTCCGAAGCTTTGAATCTGACGAAAATACCTGCTGTAACTGAACTTTTTTTTTTTTCTTTTCTTAAATTCGAGCAACTGCCATGGCAACAGTCTGAGTCGGGCTTCTAACATCACTTCCTCCTCACTATATTACATTAATACTAGCCAAACATTTCAGGCACCTTCATGAAACTGACCCCTGGGGGAAAGAGCTAGCTGGCACTCTATAAGCTGTAATTACTTGAGTTTTCACAGCGCTAATGAACAAAGCAATTGATCACAACCATACCACTCCATCATTTGTTCAATTAGAGGCACTAATGAAATTGTGGTATTGTCAGAAATAGAGGAGTAAGTGATAGATTAAAGCCGACTACCTCCCCGATAACATCAAATCTCTGCCCCATCCTGCTGCCAGACATTATTTAGTCTTTTGTCCATTTGGTTGTCATCAGAGAGGAGCAGGCGCGCGGTTAGCATGCTAATGACTCATGTTTGAGCTGCACACTGTTACCGTCTGTGCGCCCTTGCCATGCCAACAGACAGCTCGCGTCTTCTGCTTTTTTGGTTCGGGCTCATCTCAAATCCAAATGGTCTTTCTTTTTCTATTAGTTGAGATGAATAAAGGTCTTACAAGATTATAGGCAGAAAGAAATGCATTATGGGGAATCGGGCAGGAATGGCTACAGATGAAAAGAGAGTACAAAAGAGTTTTTGGTTTTTTTTTTCAGATTTTAGTGAAAGTCTTTATTCCTGTTTTGCAGTACGCCTGACTCCCTTTCCAATTGGGCTGCCACATCAAATCATGTGCTTTCTTGGAGTTGAGTTGGCCCAATGTCCTCCCTGTAACCCTTTTCTTTTCTCTATAAATTGTTACCTCAAAAGTTATTTTTATTTATTTATTTTTCAATGGAAAAAAATAAAAACCTAAAATGTGTGTTTAAAAATATATTATTATTATTATTATTATTATTATTATTATTATTATTAATTCATTTTATGAATTGTTGAATTCAAACTTTGTTAAGATTATTATTATTTTTTTTTTTACTAGATACCTAAACTACATTATAACGTAGCACATAAATGCATTGATACTGATTATATCCCCAACACTTACTAACTACTATACGGTTGGCTAATAACAAAACAGCCAGCTTCGAAACAAAAGCAAAGCAAATAGCTGAACAAAAATAGGAGTTAATTTAAAGATGTTATCATATACTACGCCTGTACCATCTACATGATTACACCAGATGGACACCCCTACTCATTTTAGCACAGTGCAGTTACTCAAGCCTTAGTTCCCTTTATTCCATTAAAAAGAACTAATACATCAACAGTCAGACACGCACTCATGACAAATCATTTCTAAAAAGCTCTTGTAAATGTTAATAAAGCACTGCGGGTTCCTGGCACCTCCATTCATTCCAGTTCACCCAAGGCCATCCTCCACACTTCACCGACTTCTAATCCATTACCTGATAAATAGATTTGAAAAATTAATTTCTGAGTCACACGTGGATTTTTGTGTGCAGAGTGTGTCATGTGTGTCTTACCCAGAGGTGATGCAGCAACTATCTTTACATAGAGAATGCCAGAAGGACTCCAGAGACCAGAGTACAGGCTATGCGCGTATGCTGTTGGAAATATGAATAGCATATCTTTCGCTATGCCCCATCGGGAGGTCTTTTTTTCTCTAGTTACTACGTCAGAAGTTTGTATTGTTATGCGAGTCAGGAAGTGAGCGAGCAAGCGGTGTACTACGGGTGTACTTTGATGGTAGCGTAGAAGTCAGGACCATTTGATGCCGTGAGGTGTGTCCTAACCTTGAATTGGAATTAGAGATGTGAGTTAAATGAGTAATTTTCTATTATTTAAACAGCATTTTCTGGACAGTAAGGGTGCGGTCATACTTGTACATTCTTGCCTGACCAGCCTGTCCCTTCTATATTCGGTTCGAAACAAGAAGGGACTGGATAATAAAGAGTGAAAATACTGTCTCCAAACTCTGCTGCTAATTTGTATCACGTGTCTTTCAAGTGCGGAAGACATTTCCTCTGTGATTGGTTAATCCACCCGTGAATTACACCCTTTGAAATCAGGAAGACAGGCTCCAGATCCACTCATCTTTGTAAAGTTTGTCAAAGCGTGTGGTTCTGGGTGGTCAAATAATGTCCATCCCAATTTAATCCTGATACAGACTTGGTTTGGTCCTATTTTAGTCCTGGTCAAGTCCAGGTTTAGTTTGACTATAATCCCAAATTAGCAAACACATCAATAAAAGTTGTAAGGTCCGTAATGTTGATTTAATTAAGAGTATTTTAGTCTTTATTCACTAGTCACTCTTTTGAGAATTGTAAGTACCGTGTTGCAAATTGTAATGCTGCTAATTAGTGGTTGCAACATGCAGTGTTCCACAGTGTTGCCAGCAGAGGGCAGCAAAGGGTTAGTATTCTCTCTCAGATTGAAAAATATATATCTTAAGGGCATGCTCACACTTGCACAGTCACGGTCACACTATGGATGCGCGATGCCAATACTAGTATTAAATATCGGCGCTGATCCATGAAAATTTGCTGGAACGGATATCGGCTTCAAAATATCCGTTTTGCCGATATCCTGGTTGGGCTTATACATCGATGTAATAAGACTATTCACTGATCATAGTTGTGAGACATGAAGTCTCAAAACGTTTGTTCTGTCATTCCTTGAGATAAATAAAAGCTCCATCACACATTTTGGCAGATAATATTTTTAGTTTTTTCTTCTCTGCACTGCTATCTGTTGATATCGGGTATTGGCAGATACTTAAGCTGTAGTATCAGAATCGGTATTGGAACTGAAAAAAGCTGGTTCGATGCATCCCAAATCAACACACCAAATTTGGGAATAAACTGGGACTAAATTAGGAACTAACCAGGACTAAACCCAAACTAGGATAAGATCAAACCAAGTCTACATTAGAAGTTAAACTGGACCCAAACCAACACCAAACAAAAAAAGTGAACGCACCCAAATTTATATATATACAAAAATATTTAAACATCAATTCAGGCAAGATGGTCCATTTTTGATATTATACAAAAAATCGACTTCCAAAAATCTTGACCTAACTCCATCAGCGCTACCATGGTCTTGACTTGAACCTACCTGCTGTCGTGTGCAGTAGCATTGGCTCTTGTATCGGTCTACCTCCTCTGCAGCGTCTCCATTGATTCTTATTGCTCCACGCTGTTTCACATTAGCGGCGAGTCTTTAACCTCCCGACCTGCTTTGTCCTGACTGTGTTTTTCTGCCATTGCTCATGTCAAGGGGAGAGCCTAGCATCGTTAACCTTTTGTCGAGAAAATGTGTTTCTGTTTGTTTTTTTTTTCTCTGACAAAGCCTGTTTATGCTCCTAATTAGACTTCAATGCGCATTGAATAAGGGAGGTTACTAGACTGCAAAAGAAAAAAAAAAAAATGGTGAAACTGAAATCGAAACATCTTGCCTAGTTTCATGTGTTTTGTTTACTTGATTTTACTTAGAGGGCATTGACTATTTGACTGATTTCAATGTACATTTCTGTCTGTCTGTGGAGTGACAATATTGCATTCAATAGACAAAAAATTAAATGCTACTACACTGGAAGAAAAAGAGGTTTAAGGGTGAAAAAGGGTGTTTAAGGAAAAAAGATCAACATCCATAACAAGTTTAATAACATGTGATAATTAGGGATGCACCAATCCAATACTGGTATCAGATATCGCCACCAGTACTGGAAAAAAAAAATGTGGCTTCCAAATTTTGATTTAGCCGATATCCCAATTGGACATTTGAATTGATGGAAAAAAACAATTTGCTGATGGTAGTTGGCCCAGAACATCTCATAATATTTGTACTTTTATTTATATAAAGTTGTTTTGTAGTTATTTGTGGGGTAAATATCAGCTACATAACACATTTGGATCAGTTTTGTCTTTTTTTTTTAAGAAAAAAAATGCAGTTTTCAGTCTCTGCACTGGTATCGGTTGATATCGGGTATTGGCAGATATTTAAGCCAATCGAAAAGTATCTAAATTAGTATCGGAACTGAAAAAGCTCGATTGATGCGTCCTAGTGATAATGGTAAATGGCAATAATGTTACTATATTGTACTGAGAGGGCAGTTACAGTTGCCTGTCAAATCCAGAACCAAACAAGATCATCCAATCAGATTTGTTTATTTCAGTGTCGGACCATGCGTGTTCCTGATTGGCTGATCCACCTGTCAATCTGAAACCATCTGAACTTTGACCAGACTCACATCTTCAAAGTATCGGAGAAGTGTGTATTCTGGATCCCAGGCAACAGTTAGAATGTAGTGAGAAAAAAAAAAATTTGAAAAGACTACACAATTCATTTCAATACAACATGTAGAATATTCTTTTTTTTTTTTTTGTAGTGTTTTACTTAAAGGTGCACTGTGTAACATTTCTAGTGGATAGTCCGCCACTTGCTTGTCTCTATGGAAATGTTATCACTTTATCTAGAATAACCCACAGTATAGATTAAACCCACGAGACAAGCAGTTTACAGCACTACGCTACATTACAATTCAGATCTGTGGAGAGGCACCACTATTCACAGAAGTAATTATTGGATTTTTGAGCAACAGAAACACCCGTGATGAATAAATGCTAGATGGATATGTTTAATGTCATGTAAGCAATAACATCTCCACGGAGACAAGGAGGTAACAAACCCTCCACCAGAAAAGTTGTGCAACGCCCCTTTAAATGTCCAAATCTACAGCTCAAATTTGGTAGAAAGCAATATGTGTATTAGTCATTCTTTTTTGCATTACTCACTTTTCCGTTTTTTTGCTGCGTTATTTAAAAATATGTTCCATTTTTATCTATCCTGTCCAAATGCAAGCCTCACTCATTTCCTACAGAGAGCTTACATTTCTGTACGGTGTAAATAAGCGCTGCATTGTTTTCTTTGGTAGTTAGTTTGTTGGGATGTTTTTTGTTGATTTGATTTTATTTTTTATTATTATTTTTATTGTATTCAGAACTAAAGCATTTTTGTGGAGACCTGGTCCAAGCGCAAAAAACATGGCTCTTCTTTGAGTATATTATTGTCAGAAAATGTTTTGTAAAAATTTTGATGATGATATCAGAAATAAACATCTAATGATGAGAGATGTGTGTGTGTGTGTTTGTGTGGTCAATACAGCACAAGACTGGGAAACTGAAATATTTTTGATCAACATAGAATTATTGATAAGGGGATTACACTTCTATGGCACATAAAATGGCAATGTAAATATGTTAATATTTACGTAACATTTATTGTTTTGAAATCCACTAATAAAACTACCGCAAACCTACTATCGCATCAGGTTTGTGAAGTTGTAGCGTTTTTTTTTTTTGTATCACGCTTTTGTATATTCATGGAGAATTGCTGTGTGGGAGAATCGGTACTACTTACCACAAGGAAGGTTTGAGGAGGGCCTGGGAGAGATTGCTAAATTGACATTTGGATGACATCTAAAACCTCTTCAGGCATGTTTCTGATCAGGGAACATCATTATAACATGGTAGAAAGCTCCAAAAAGTTGAATTTACAATGTAATCATGTAATCCTTTCGATTTTTTGATGATGACAATGACACATGTTCATGGGCCATAAAACCACCTGTAATTTGATAAATGTAAGACAGCAATTTAATGTCATACTGTGGAACATTTCAGGCAGAGCAATGGCATATCCATAGAAACAAGAAGCAGGTGGTGGATCCCCAACCAAAAAGTTACACAGTGCATGTTTAACTTGGCTAGATTTTAATTTTTGCAGTGCATTATCTAAGTTTTTTTTTTTTTTTTTAATTATATGTACTCTATTTGACTCTGACCCTTGAGATAAAGATAAAAGATCTGATGAGTCACTGAATAATTCAATGGAGCCCTTTTGGTTTTTGTATAAAGTTCATTTACTGTGCATTTAAAGAGCAAGGACTGTGCAAACACCCAAACATGAAACCAGATTATGATTTTACGCCTTAGTCATTTTATAAAGTTCATTTTGTCATCACCAACGCTCTTACCTTCTATCTCCCTAAACTATCTGATCAAATGTTCATTCCACCACAGGTATACAATTTGCAGTGCGTTAACTGGTGACATCAGCCATACGATTACAGCTTCTGTACTTTATATGGAGATATTTCAACTCAAGCATTTTGAAATGTCTTGATTATACATCTTGCTAACAGAAAGAAGAAGAGAATAAAGTTAGAACCACTATATGTTTATGCTATTTCCTGATCTATGTAATAATGTTGTTTCCTTATCACAAACATACCTGGAGTTGTGTTTTATTTCACTCACACATGTTTAACACATAAATCCTGCATATTTAGGCCGTGTTCCACCTTGTGATGTCATGTGGTAATACAGGAAGTGCTCCACTGTGTTTTTAAACTCCATACACCTTCACCAGACTCATTTGGATCATCTCAGGAATTGCCAATTATTACTGAACAAAAGGTAAAAAAAAGTAGATGTAAACTTGGAAACTACCGTTTCATGACATCACAAGGTGGAACAGAGCATTTTGAGCTTTGGAGATGTAGACAGACTAATAATGCACGATTACTCAAACATGTGAATGAAACAAAACACAACTCAGGGTATGTTTTTGATGAGGTAATGGCATTCTTACATGACTTAAAACTTAAAAAGAGTCAAGTTTGCATATGGGACCCGTAATGCAGTCTCTAAAAGGTTTTTGGAGAGTCACGCTAAAATCAATAAATAATGACACTTCTGTTTTTAGAAGGGTAGGTCTCTGTGTGTTGGTGCAAAAACTAATAGAGCCAAATAAATATTTAAATAACACCACAGACTGAAATAATCTACACCTACAAATAATCAGGTCATCCTTAAAACAAATTTAAAATTTCCAATTTCTAAAAGCACAAGTGTCCTCCACAGCCACCCATCCACTGCCTGATCTACCAGGCTTTGTTTACTTTAATGCAACTCTGCAAAATCCTCATGGGTACCGCAACCAGGCGGTATGGTTTCTATAGATATGTCATTGCTCTACCTGGAATGTTCCACCGTATGACAGTATGATGAATATGATCTACCTTTGATTAATTACAGGTGGTTTTATAACAAAATCACAGTCAGAATTCTGACTATGAGCCGACTTGCCTCTCCACAGATCTAACTTGTAACTTGGTCTGGTTTGGTCTCCATGATGATAGAAAGGCTTAATACCATACTGTGAAACATTCCATAACATCTCCATGGAGAAAAGCATTTGAAAAAAAGTTAGACAAAAAAAAGTTAGACAAAAAAAAGTGTCAAAAGAAGTGGATGGGATGAAGATAAGCTCCTCCAAATCCGAGGCCATGGTTCTTGACCGGACAAAAGGTGGCTTGCCCTCTCCGCGGGGATGGAGAGTCCCTGCCTCAAGTGGAGGAGTTCAAGTATCTCGCGGTCTTATTCACGAGTGAGGGGAGGATGGAGCGTGAGATTGACAGGCGGATTGGTGCAGTGTCGGCAGTGATGTGGTCGCTGTATCGGACCGTTGTGGTGAAGAGGGAGCTGAGCCGAAAGGCAAATCTCTCGATTTACTGGTCAATCTACGTTCCTCCCCTCACCTATGGTCATGAGCTTTGGGTAATGACCGAAAGGACAAAATCGATACAAGCGGCCGAAATGAGTTTCCTCTGCAGAGTGGCTGGGCACTCCCCTAGAGATAGGGTGAGGACCTCGGTCACACAGGAGGAGCTCGCCTTCATGTTGTGAGGAACCAGCTGAGGTGGCTTGGGCATCTATTCCACTGGAAGGAGGACCCAGGGAAGACCCAGGACATGCTGGAGGGACTTTGTCTCTCGGGTGGCCTGGGAACACCTCAGGGTCCCCCTGGAGGAGCTGGAGGAAGTGTCTGGGGTGGAGTAAGTCTGGGAGTCCCTGCTTAGACTGCTGTCCCGGCCCCGGATAAGCAGATGAAAATGGATGGATGGACCTTTAAAAGGTACGTAATCTTTCTGGTCTGTCACCTCCTTGTCTCTCTCTTCTTCAGTATGGCAGTAAACTCATTTATCTTACAGTTCTTCAGATACAGGTGTTTTTCTTTTTTTCTTCTGCTTTTGCTGTCTACCCCATACTCCCCTGCTTGTCTCTGTGGAGATATAAGTCTAATGCCATTTTGTAGAAAATTTCAGTCCAGGTAATAACATCTCCATGGAGACAAACGTGACGGCAGACCCACTAGAAAACATACACAAAACTGTCAAAAATAGCACACCACAATGATTGATTTGTGGGCCATTATAGTCCAACACACTCCTGTGCCTGAATTTGTACTTGGGTTGCTATAGAAAAGTGCAACATGATGTTAACAGCAGATCCAGGTAGTGCTGTGGAGAGTCTCAGAGGATCAGACTCCAGTCCAGCTCATGTCAGCAGGTCCGGCTGCCACTCATCTGCCTGGATCCTCGGACAACTCTGGTAAGAACCGAGCATAACCGTGAATAAGAAAAGTAATGCTGGGTACAAGAGAGTGTTATACCAGTTGTTTAAACAGATAAAGTTTGAATTGTTTAAACGCAGTCAAACTGTCTATATAATTTTGTTGTTTAAAAGTCAAATGACCCAAATGATTCGTCCATTACCTTCTGAAAAGGTAAAGATGGTTGACATGTCAATAACTGTCAACTATCCATTTTAGATTTTATTATAAATTGTCTTGGTATTGATTTTTGGCAACCCTAACATAAAGGGATCTTAGTTCTCTTGGATCTTGCATGTGTCCTTATTGGAAGCAGGCTTGGATCTACACAAACTTGATGGTTATTTGGCCTGGACGAGGGCCTCCTTCTGCTTGTTTCCATGGAAATGGAAATATTTCCATGAGATCAAGTGACGTGTCACTGTACCTTTAAACCTACTGTTTTTGAATATTAAAATCATTAAATCACATCTTTTGACTGTCAGTTGCTCTCACATTTCATACATTTTCAAGACAAATGGTGGAAGGACATTATAAATAGTAGTAGTACATAATAGGTAGCCTATTGTTCAAAAATAATTGCTTCAGAGAGAATTTTTCATTATTGAGAGACAAGGGTTTTTTTCTTCATCAAAATAAAAGCATGCTGTAATCGTAATAAAATATTTACTCTCTAAGTTATAAACAATTAAACTCCTCTAGCATCCAACCACACAGCTAGCCTCTCAAGTCTGATATCTTGAAGGTCAAGAAAAGTGCATGCGTCAAAACACACTGAAACTAGTCCTGAGTGGATCTGAACTGCCAACAGCACACTGCAGTAGCAGAGATACATTGGACACGGGGCCTTGTAGTCAAAAGCATTCACAGATCCAATGCTGGGGTACAAAATCACACCATGTGTTCGTCTGACAGCGTGTGGTTAGCCCCGCTGGAGACTAACCCAAAATAGCAACGGCACAGAGCTCTGTGAACCTCAATGTAAACCTGTGTAAGCCTTGATCACATAGACTTTTCATGCATGGGACCTGGGAAGGAGATACAGGCATTGAGCTGGTGTGGTTGAAAGTTAAAAGTGCTGTACCTGAATTTTTGTACTTTTACTTTATTGTCTGAAAATGTGTAAAACAGAATTAGCTCATATTTAAGACGTTTGCAGTGGTCCAAAGTTACTCCTACCTGCGTTCAGAGCAACCCAATTATGAGTTTATAAGCGTGTTTCACAAATGTCAGTTACAGAAAAGTTAACAACTAGCATGCTAGCAGTGCACCTCCTGATTATTGGACAATAAAACGCTTCATATTTGATGCAGAATAAGTGCTTTGATGCAGCACTTATTTTGACATCTGCTTATACTATATAACTGTACTGGGGCAAAAACAAATACACAAAAAAATGGGATAGGGTCTTTAATCCTCCATGTTGGAAGCCGGAAGCAATGTATATAATTTTTTTAAAATATTTCTAGATCATTTTTATTTTTTTATATGTTCAATTTTTGTCTCCATTAAAATGTTCTGCCAACTACAGAAAATTGCCAAAACAAAAAAGATGTGCACTTGTTTCAGTTGAAGTTTTAGTGCTCTAAATAGTTCATTTTGGTAATAATGATCATTTTTGTTGTGGACTGTAAATAGAAAAGGCCTAAATCAGTAGAGGAACTAAGAGCAGCTAAAGGGTGTGATGCTACTACAACATTATATTGACAAATTATTGTATTATCGTAACTTATTAACTCCATTCCAAGTAGTGCCTTTTCTGGAAACATGCTTCTCTCTGTGCACCGCGTGGCACTTTACACTACACTTGAGTTGAATTTCCGTTTACAAGCCTGAGCTACAGAAGCCCAGAGAAACACCCTAGGGGAGAGGTGGGGGAAATGAAATCGATTTTCTTCCAGACAAATCAATATGAACTTAAAATTCTATTTAATCCATCATTTATAGCCCTATCATGAACTATTTCCACATTTTGTAATAGAAAACATTATTTTAAAAATCCAATGTCCTTGTAAATATTATGAATAAATGCCAAACGCAAAAGGGGTCATGTATTCACCAGTGCATTTCTCTACATTTGACAGTCAGCTACACAATATCACCTTTCTGATCATCTGTCCGCCACCTGCTTGTCTCCATGGGGATATGTTTAATGCCATATTCTGGAACAGTCTAGGCAAAGTGTGGTTAGCTCCACTGGGGCTAAACCAATGTAAGCCATGATCACATAGACAATTCATGCCTGGATGTGTGGAGTGATTGTGATGGGGCCATTGTAGACCCTGGAAGGAGATTCAGTCACTGAGCCGGGGTGATTGAAAGCTATACCTGTACGTTTGGACAATGGCTACAGCGATGTGTATAATGTGGGTTGCAAGAAAGAATTTGAAAGGTCATTATGGATGATTTTGTACATGTACTTGTAAATTATTTAAAAAAGATATTTCTAAACTTTGCCATATTCTGTCAAAAAGCCACTGTCCTTGAAAACATGAAAGGGGTAATTTTTATTCTCTATCTTTGGAAGTCCTTGTTCCTGGCCAGACAAAAACACACACTTTGACAAAACTTTACAAAGACAAGTCTGGAACGTATTCTGGTCTGGACCCGTACCATGTCTCCCTGATTTCGGAGGGCATGATTGACAGCTGGATCAACCAATCAGAGAGACACATGGTTCGTTTAGATAAGAATAAACATGGCGGCTTACACTTAAAACATTAACATCACATTTTATCATAAACTGTTAAATAGTTTACATGATTTACATGAAACCAATGATTTGATTTTGACTTGATTTCAATACATGCTTTAATGTCCTGTATTCACCATATTCCGGAAGTTACCATCATCATTTGGGTTGTATTATTTTGTAAGGAGCTGCCGACAGCCAATAAGTTCCATACGGATTCTAAAGCCGTTTTAAAGCCTCCCAGAGAATTGCTGCAGTGTTGATTTGTTGGTGCACATGAACATTGCACGTTTAACCGAAAGTACCACCACAAAAAAGCAAAGGTTTAGAAGCATTTAGAGACAAAAGTGTGAGGGGCAAAATAAGGTGAATAGCTTTTTTGAAGTACCGTGTGACATAACATTAATTCTATCAATGTTTTTGTGATAAAAAATAGCTTTCCGACTATAACGTAGTTAGGATGTGAACTGAACCTCAAACTGTCCTGTGGTCCTAAACTGATTAATGCCATTCTACGAAACATTCTAGGCAAAGCAATCCACCAGAAAAGTTGCATCGTACACCTTTAATTGTCGTAGATCGTATCCTTCCATTGCTTATAATTCCTCAGTTCATAAACAGACCAGCAGCAAGCTCCATGTCCTTTATTTTTGAACACAATGCAGCCAATATTTCCTCCAGCTACGGTACACCTTTTGTCTGTTACTGAACTGAAAAGAGAAAACAGGACACAACCGGACACAGCGTAACCTAGATCTGAGTTATGTTTATTTTTCACAAACTTTTGGAAGAGATATTTCCAAGCAGCATAATCTTTTAATTTTTTGTACGAACACCAGCTTATGTGACCCTCCTACTGCAGTAATTAATTATCAAAACCTTTAGCACAGTAGATAGGGCACTTCAGTGACACAGTGGTGGTTAGCCTCGGAACCTGGGCTAACCGCTAATGACTGGTGAGGTTAGGTTAAAGTAGCAGAGAAATGTCATTGCAAATGTGAAAATGCTTATTTTTTTCCTCGTATTGTGTTTTGTTTTATTTTTCTTGGGGTTGCCATAGAGAATTTAAGGCACCTAATAAATGAAAGCAAATACCTCCCACTGCATGACTTCGGATAAAAAAGGAAACTGTAACTCGCTTAGTTTTAGGATTTCACACTACTTTATAGGTCAAGTTCTCCTGTTGTTTTATTAATGCTGTATTATGTAACTTTTCCATTGGGGGTCTGCCACTAGCTGCTCTCCATGGAGACGTTAGTGCTTTGCCTGGAATGTTTTGCTTTTATTCATGTTCACGTGTTTTATTGATTAAAAAAACTAAAATAAATAATATATAAGAAAATATGTACATATAAATGAAAAACACACATGATTACTACGAGTGTGGTTGCATCTCTCCACAGAGCTGACCTGTAACTGTCTAGTGGCTTCACCTTGTTTCTATAGCGATAGGTAAGTTAAATTCAATACATTCCAGAAGTATTAGGTAGAGTGCCCTCCATCAGACTTTAAAGTAAAAGTCTTTGAAACTACCAGTACTAAAAATGCATTGTACGTACTGATGTACCATAAACGCACATTATAAGACAGTATTCATGTATTTGAAACATATCAAGTATTTATATTTTGCAGGTGATGTCATCAACATTTTCCCAATGGAAAAGTTACATAATACAGCATTAATAAAACAAGAGGAGAACTTGACCTATAAAGTATTGTGAAATCCTAAAACTAAGCGAGTTACAGTTTCCTTTTTTATCCAGAGTCATGCAGTAGGAGTTATTTGCTTTCATTTATTGGGTGCCAGCCTCAAATTCTCTATGGCAACCCCAAGAAAAATAAAACAAAACACAATACGAGGAAAAAGTAAGCATTTACACAACTTGCAACACTAACTGTAGGCACTGCTCTGTCTGAGGCTTTGTTAGGCTTTAATCTAAACTGTCTTAGCTGGAACGACATCAGGTGAGATGATTTGTGTCACCAACAGGTTTTCAGTTAGTCACTCTCACCTTTTTGTTGAAAAATCAAACACCTAAACAGGCCATGAAAATACGTCGTTAAATTCATTTTGTATCTGAGTTTTCAGACTTACTTAGATCTTAAAACTTTTCTACAGCGTTTGCTAATGTGAACATTGTATCACCAGGGTAACCTCTAAACATCCCACCATAGACATGCACATAGAACACCCCCAGCGAGACGTCACTGCTAAGCATCAATATGGACATGGATATGGATACTAGTACATGCCAATTACTATACTGTGACCTGAGCTAGCGTAAACAAGACATAATCATAAACCAGACATAAACGGTCCTTGGTACAATTGCGCTGGGGTTGAAAAATCACCAACAATATATAAACAGAAAACATCCATACTGCCAACTGTGCCGGCTAAGTAGAATATAATGACAACTGTGTATCTCGGGCTCAGCGTAAGTACTTTTATGTAACAAGATTTAGCTATTCATTTGCCCAGCTGAGAGCCTGCAAAATACATGTGTTAAGGAAATGAACACAAACCTATAGAATATTTACCATAAACTCCACTGTGGTATTCCCTGTTCATATTCTGCTGCTTTCATTGGATTGGTTATAAATAGAGTGTGGTGCATAGATTATCCATATAAAGTAATCCATAGAAGACAACAAGGAATAACAGGGAGGGCATCCTTGGTACAGTTGTGCAGGTGATGGAGAATTTCCCAGCAACATAAACAAAACATTACTGCACTTCTTAAAGGTCCTATATTACGCAAAATGGTCTGTTGTGAGCTTTAAGCCGTGTTATAATGTTGTTACGTCATCAAAAAATATACCTGGAGTTGTGTTTTCATTTATTATTAATCTGTCTACATTTCTAAAGTTTGAAATGCTCTGTTCCACCTTGTGATGTCATATAGTGGTAGTTTTCAAGTTAACAGCTGCCTTTTATCTTCAGTTCAGTAGAGATAGGGCTGAAATGTTCCAGATGATTCTAGTGAAGGTCTATGGAGCACTTCCTGTATTGCCACATGACATCACAAGGTGGAACAGTTTGCGAGAAGAACTCGGCGTAAATATGCAGGGTTTGTGTGTTAAACATGTGTGAATGAAAAAATGTTTGTAATGAGGAAACTATAACATATAGATCAGAAAAATCACATAATATGGGCTCTTTAAGGAAAGATATTTATTTATTTGTTTGTTTGTTTTCTAAAATAGGGTGTGTTCCTGTGGTCTCAAAACAATGGTATCAACAATAATTAGAATCTTGAAAAAGAAAATGTCTAATATTTCTTTTACAATGAAAAATCAGAAATACAATCTTCTCTTTTCTACACACATCACCTCTTTTTTTTTATTTCTATTAATCAAACTTTTATAACCCGTTTTCATACTTTTCATTTTAGTACGCAAACATTACCAAGTGGTGTCAAGACTCACTCGCAACCTACAAAGAACACGCCGTCCCTTGCTACTAAACATAGACTAGACATAGACACTAGGATGCTATCACGGCTCGACAAATTGGAAAAGTAGCGGTGTTTCTTGTGCAAAGGTTAAGAATAAGGTCCGGCGTGGCTCTCAGCTGATTGCATACAGACCGGGCAGTGGCGGCGGTGGAGGCGCTGGTGTGAAAACGCCCTTGGCTGGTGGTTGATTGGCTGGGTCAGATGGCGTTGTGAGCGTGCGACGTCTAATTCTGCTCTGACCTTTTCTGCTTCTGTGATACCGAGACCTGAGCTACCGAGAGGCTGTGGGGGTGAGAGAAACTAGTCCCTTCCTCATCCACATGGAGCGATTTTTCTATTTTCCACACTGTGTTGTCTGTTAATAATATAAGGTGTGATTAAAGTTACTTAAGTAAAAGTACAGACACCAGAGCAAAGAAATACTTAAAGGTGCACTATGTCACTTTTTGGTTGCTGCTTGTTTCGATAGATATGTCATTGCTCTGCCTGGAATGTTCCTCAATATGGCATTAAACGGCTCTACCTTACATTTATTCAAAGCTGGTTCTATAGCTCAAAAATATAATATTCTCATAATTTACATCTTAAGTAAAAGTACAGATACCAGAGCAAAGAAATATTCAAGTAAAAGTAAAAGTAAAAGTAAAAGTATGTAAAAATGTACTTAAAGAGTAAAAAGTAAAAGTATTTCACGCAGATTTTGAGCTCTAAAGCAGGGGTGCACAATACGTCGATCGCGATCTACCAGTCGATCGCCAAGGTAGTGTGGGTAGATCGTAGCGTCGTAGTAGGCCTATTCGAGACCGGTCTTGGTCTTGAGATGAGTGCGACCATATTTCATTACAGCCGGTGCTGTCAGCAATAAACTTGTACCGGTGTGCGGGACCGCACGGGGCTTCTTACCGCAGCCTGTGCGCTCGTCTGGAACCTGCGGACACTGCGCAGCACGTCACCACACGTGTCCCCAGCGCGCACAGCTTGTACGCAACAGCGTGTATCCTTGAGTACCAGCATGTTTCACAGTGCAGGTTAAACTTTTTAAAACATCCTAGCTGTCCATCTGCCTCACGTCAGCGTGCCGCTCCTCGCCTTTTTGCACTCTCGCTCCTCCCTCCATATAACTCACACACACCCCCTCCTCAATGCACGCAGATTAGAAGAGCAAGATGAAACGCGAGGCAAAAACTAATCTAAATTTATGTTGGCAAAAAACAGGCCTACAGCACAGAGCTGGCCTACCGCGACATGTGGTTGAAGTTTGCCTAATAAAAGTGCACAAATACATCTGTATTTGTCACGACGTATGTTTGGTAAATGTGCAGACGCTGGTAAATACCACTGCAAAACCAGTAAGATAATGTAACTCCAGTTAAGAACTTGAAAAACAGGTTTAAAATCAACGAAGGGGGTTCTCAAACTGTGGGTAAGGGTCCAAAAAAGGGGCACAGAATGTTTAAGGGCAGTACAGTTTCCTTGGCTTAAATTAACATTTATCAGATAAAATGGAGATAGATCTATAAAAACTTATTTGTGTGAGTCAGTCTTTTCCCACATGAAGATCATTAAGTCCAAGTACTGTTTCACCATGACTGATGATCATTTAGAAGTGTGCTTGAGTCTGGATGTCAGCAGCTACTGTCTGGACTATGCATCCCTAGCTGATTCCAACCAATGCAAGTCAAGAGAGTAAGGTAATGAGAAAAAATGAAATTGGGTTCATGCCGTTATGCAAGGTACATCAACATAAATTGTACATGTAAAGAATTCTCAATATATTTATGAATAAATAAATGATTTGCATTTTTGTAGTAGGTAGATCATTTTTACTTGGTCATTTTATAAGTAGCTCGCATGCTGAAAAAGTGTGAGCACCCCTGCTCTAAAGCATAAAATGTGGTGATTTTGATAAAGATTTGTGCTGAATTTTGACACATTTTTTTTCTTTGTATATTTGTTTTTGCTCAAATTACAAATGTGTTAAAAAATAAACCCCACAGCCTTTTCAGCAGGTCTCAGGCAATCATAAAAACACTCAGTCCAGTTAAAAAATGTAGTAGAAAGTACAGAAGTAAAAGTAAAAAAAGGATCTAGTACTTTAAAATCTACTTAAGTAAAGTACAAATACTTAAAATGTATTCTTAAGTACAGTACTTTAATAGTTTTACTGTTAACTTGAAAACTGACGCTTCATGACATCACAAGGTGGAACAGAGAATTTTGAGCTTTGGAGATGTAGACAGACTTTGGTTACTCAAACGTGTGCGATTAAAACTAAACACTCCAGATACGTTTGATAAAGTAAAAACATTATAACATGACTTAAAGCTCACAAGAGTCAATTTTACGTAATATAGGACCTTTAATCACTTACTCGGATACCAC
This sequence comes from Taenioides sp. WSHXM2023, assembly GCA_029959045.1. NCBI lineage: Eukaryota > Metazoa > Chordata > Actinopteri > Gobiiformes > Gobiidae > Taenioides > Taenioides sp. WSHXM2023. The sequence continues at coordinate 35,304,323 of CM057085.1, forward strand.
ATTCTCACTGGCAAGTTGAGCAGTGTCTTGCCAAAGAACACAACAATAATATATCGGATGGGGTTTAAAATTGCTGCCCCTTTATGTATAAAGTTTCTACTATTATTATTATTATTATTATTATTATTATTATTATTATTATTATTATTATTATTATCTACTGTTATTATGAATGTGTTAACAATTACAATTTTTAGTCACAGCAAAAAGTTTGGCCAATAAATAAAAAAAATCCAAACTTTAAAGGTGCATTGTGTAACTTTTTCTGGTGGAGGGTCCGTCAAATGCTTTTCTCCGTGGAGATGTTATTGCTTTGTCTGGAATATTTTAGAGTATGATATTAAACCTTTCTAGCTTCATGGAGACCAAACCAGACCAAGTTACAGGTCAGATCTGTGGAGAGGCTTCCCTGCCCACAGTCAGAATTCCTATTTTTCTGAATATTTTTGAGCTATAAAACTATAAAATGTAATAAAAAAGTCTATATAATAAGTCTAAGTCTAAATGTAAGGCAGAGCTATTTAATGTCATACCGTGGAACATCCTAAGTAAAGCAATAGAATTCATCTCCATAGAAACAAGCAGGTGACGGACCCTCCACCTGAAAAGTTACACAATGCACCTTTATCACAATAATCAGTCTTTCACAGCCTCGAATGCTCCAGTCTTTCAGTTTGTATTTTACTCCCAGTGATTTGAACCAGGCCAAGATTTCTATGAGAATTTAACCCCCACATTCACCATCCGCTGTAAGTAATAGGGCTCCTGGGGGACGTCTGTAATGTTTTGTCCTTAGCCGACCTAGCTAGCGTGGTTCTTCGCTGTACTCTCATGGCGCTGTTTGGATCTTAGAAGTCAAATCCATTGGCACAGGCTTTTTTCAACACTGGGACCTTTCTCTTATCCCCTCTAGCACTTTCTTTTCCTTCACTGTCTATGCTCTGACCCAAAATGAGCAACTTCCAAAATAGGACAATGGTTGGCAACGGAAAATGCTAAGAAGATTTTGAAATAAGGCTGAAGGGTTTTTGAATGTCTAGTTTTCTGATAACTGAAATTTTATATTTTAAAGGGTTTATATTACGCTATTTTCTGATCTATGTTATAATGTTGTTTCCTCATCACAAATAGACCTGGAGTCGTGGTCTGTTTTATTCACACATGTTAACACAATAATCCTGCATATTTAGGCTGATTTCTTCTCTCAAACGCTAAACACTCTGCTCCACTGTGTTTTTAAACTTCATACGCCTTCAATAGAATCATTTGGATAATTTCAGCCTTGGAGTTGTATTTTTTTTCACACACATTTGAGTAATTCTGCATTATTGGTCTGTCTGCATCTCCAAAGCTCAAAATGCTCAGTTCCACCTTGTGACATCATGACGTGGTAGTTTTCAAGTTATCAGCTACCTTTTACCTTAAGTTCAGTGATCGGCAATTCCAAAGCTGAAATTCTAGTGAAGGTGTATGGAGTTTAAAAACACAGTGGAGCACTTTCTGTATTACCACATGACATCACAAAGTTAGCTACATTTTCCTGACAATGGAGGTAGCAGATAGATATTTGATTCAAAGGTTGGCAGTTCAATCCTCGACCCTATCAGTGTATAATGCCATTGTGTCCTTGGGCAAGACACTTAACCCACCATGAACCATTTACTGTTATCTGTTAAAAAAATAATAAATAGATAACTTGTTTCTTATATGAGGAAGTGTCCCGTTTCACTCGCTTTAGAAAACTGAATTGCAATAAAAATTTGGGTTCAACCTTTTATTTTTGAGGTCGAATCATGTTTTGGAGTCCCGCAGTGAAGCTTTAAACAAGGGGTTTCCAGCGAAAAGCTCCAGCTGAGTGTGGAATCATTAGAAGAGTCAGCCCCCTGTGACGGAGAAGAGTGCTGGAAAACATTTGAAGGACACCATTTTGTTTGTGTTTTTTTTCTAAAAGGAATAGAAAATACCCAAAAGCAAAGGAATTCACGTCCTAATACAGTGGTGGTGTTTCAGGATGTAAATACCCAAGGGGAGAATGCAGGTGAATGAAGGTTGAAACGTGTTTTGAAGAGAGCTATTCTGTGAGCAAAATGTAATCTTTTGAGAAAACCGACATTTTAATACTTTGCTCCAAAATAAAGGCATGTGCGTGAAATCAGCTATGAAGATTGTGATTTTCAAAGCATTCTTAAAAAATGTTGCCTTACCAGACCACAACCATTCTTCACTCCATCTCCAAAGACATTTTGCATAGTTAATTCATACTTTCTCATTGTGGAACTATTCTCTACCTCTGAGATACAAGACCTACAATGTGAAAATTCAATAGTTACTTCTTTATTTGTCAGTTTTATTCACACTTTTTTCTTGTTGCAGTACACTTGTAACAACATGTAGATGTAAATAAGTGTTAATAAGGGATAGGTTTTGTTTTTTTGTTTTTTTTCCCAAATAGGCCCACCAACTGACATTTACTGTGATTAAATTAAAGTTTTAGCATTTTTTCCATTACAAGTTATCACTGCTGCAGTTTTGTTAGGTTATAGGTGGCCTACTGTATGCAAAACTGAACTTGCGGCACAATTAAATTTCGGTCATTTAGTGTGCTTGCTTAGCTGCGTGTTTCTTTTGACGGCAATTATCCGCTATTTCTTATCATCACAATGCAAATCAAGTTAACAGAAGCTGACTATCAGAGGGGTCAATGAGTAGCCTAAACTGTAACCTGCTGTTTTGTCTTTCTCACTCACCGGTACCTCCTCTTCCTCTGGCAAGTCCTCCGGTGGAGATCCCCTTGTCTCTCCCTCCTCTCCCACATTAGGCCTACTACTACTGCTGCTACTGCTACTACTGCTGCTGCTGCTGCTACTGCTGCTGCTGCTGCTGCTGCTGCTGCTGCTGCTGGCGCAACACTTTAATTGAAAAGCTCCGTGAGCTTTTTACATTTGGATGCTTAGTTTTCCAATAACTTTGCTCTCTTGTCTCTCAGCTTCTGCCATCCACCTTTCTCCTTGCGCCTCTTGCTTGCCTTTTTCATTCTTCTTTGTTGGCTTTTAGACTTAAAGAATGTAGGCCTATGTCTGACTAATTGACAAATTATTGCATTAGCGCCCTCTGGCTTTAGGTGTTAGACTCTACATTTTGGTTACTGAACAGGGCTAGTGGACAAAAAAAAAAGGGCCAGCCGACCAACGGCCTTAGACCAGACGGCCGTTCTGGACTTTTCCAGAACGCACAGATTGCCAATCCGTCCCTGGGGTTAGAGGGTCATTATATGTTGTTGCTGTTGTATTAAGGGTAGTGTGAAATAATGATTTTAGACAGCATGAATTGCTTAATGATTATAGCTTCTATATTTGTGTTTCTACAAACTATTATTGTGTATTTTAGAGTTGAACAATTTGGGAAAAATATCTAATTGCATTTTTTTTTTTTTTTTCTGACAAGCATTGCAACTGTGATTAGATTTGTAACAAGATTTTAACATTACATTTTAAACCCATCCAGATAATTTGAAAAAAAAAAAAAAAAAAAAAAAAGGATGAATTACGGGTGTTTCTGTTGCTCAAAAGTTCAATAACTCCATAGATATGACCTAGTGGTCTCCCTTGAGATAGATGGGCTTAATCTCTACCGTGGAACATTGTAGACAAGGCAATAACATCTCCATGGAGACAAGCAGGTGACAAACCCTCCACCAGAAAAGGTGTGCAATGCACGTTTAAATATGAACAAACTAATAAAAGAATCACATTAGAGATCTAAATGACAAGTTTAGCAGTTTTGTATTTGTGGAGGAACATGGATTCTCGCAATATTTGTGAACTTGTCTGTGTTTTTTTCTCAACTGGATGCAAGTAAAGTTTGATTTTTTTGACTTGTTCCACTGTTATGAGGCTTCAACCAATCTGATTCAAATAGTGGTCATGAGGCTTTGTTTTTTTCCATTCGTTTTCGGTGATCGCTGTTTCAGATTGATGTGTAAAACTCACTTCAGAGTGACAGACGCATCAATCTGGAGTGAGCGAGGTTACGAGGAAGCTATGGCAGTCTTTGTGATTTGCTATTTGCGTCCAGTCAAATTGAGATTTTGATTCATTTGCGATTAATCTCACTGCACACAGCATCAGAAAGCTACGCAATTCCACACTGAACAATTAAAAGCATTCAACAATTTTAGTCACGCTTTAAAAATCCCCAAATTCCTTTACAAAATCACAAACAGACGCGCGGAGTAGACTGCAAATCCTCGACTAAACACCTCCTACATCGGATAGCTTTACTGCACTGCCAACGTATAGATTTCCCACAAGCAAACACAAGTGCTTCCTGTTCCGAGGCCGAATGAGCTGTGTAGTGGCATGTCTCGCCGGAGGATTTCAATCTGTGGTGCATTTTGTCAGCGGCCTCCCCAGCGTACGCCGGTAAGTCTGTCTCAACGGGGACCATCATTCCTCGGACTCCAGACACCGCGCTCTAAATCAGAACTTCTTCTTCTGGATGTGCCACCTCCCCAGGCACCACACACACACACACACACACACACACACACACACACACACACACACACACACACACACACAGACACACATGCACACACACTCACACATACTGATGCACTGTGAAATTGTGTACAGTGAAGAGGGAAGAAAAATGTAATGTGTCCTTTTATCCAGCCCGGGTGGCCACCGTGGGACGTGTTAGTGCAATGGCAGGCAATATGGATGAAGGGAGTTGCGCTGATGTGACGGTGTGCGCTTGGGTAAAGTTTGAACTGTGGAACTTAGGGTGAGTGGGCAAGCAACTGCACCACTAACTAGGACAATAAGTGACAGAAATTTTAAAAGGTCTACACATTTTTTAGAGCAGATTTGAGGTTATGTGTTTTAGAATATTCCCATATTTACACTTTACATTACACCACAAAAAGTGGTGTAATTTCTAGGTAAATTCAAATTACTCAAATTAAAAACATTTAACTTGATTTCAGTAGATCTGACTTGACATGTAAAATTATCTACAAATGTAATAAGTTTTTGTTTTTTCTCTCAATTCAAGCAAAATAAGATTTTGTTTCTTTCAGCAAAGAGTAGTTATTTTTCTTTTGAATAACAAGCAAGTACGAAAAGTCTCAGTTTTACTTGTCAAGTGAAATTCACTCAAAGCAAGGTAGTGAAAGTAATTTTAACTTTTTAATTTTAACAAGATTTTAGTATTACAGGGTATGAGTTTTGTTTTTGGGTTTGTTTGTTTTTCAATATTTTTGTGTTTGCAGACTCAACATGTGAACCCTTTCCTGTTTTAAATGTTTGCCTAAAAAAACAGAATTTAACTCATTTGATTTCCAGCCATTGATGCAACTCTTTCCAATATGATCATTGGTGATGGTGTCCTGATTATGATTTTAAAACAGTATTTAATTTTCTTTTTACACATTGCAATGGCAGACAATATGGATGAAGTGAACAGTATGTGCTTGGGTGAAGTTTGAACCATGGACCTTGTGGTTGGGGGGGTAAATGCTCAACCCACTGCACCACTGTGTTGCCTAGTTATTGAGTATATTAGAACTGAAGATAAATTCATGGGAGGGGAAAGAATATATTGTCATCATAGACTCTCTGTAGCCGCTGGAGTGAACCTCGTCATTTTGGTGTTAAAATGTTCGTATTAACGCACTCTACATGATCCTGGTGTTTTCATTTTGCTATTTTTTCTGTAAATAAATTCCTATTCCTAATATGAAACTTGGCTCCACATTTGCCCCTATATCCGCTAGCATCATGAGCTTCATTTGACTGGAGCCGAACATGGATTCTGTTGACATCACGTTTTGGTTAGATGATTTTAATTGAAGGTATGTCATGCTAAGAGGACTGAGAATTTAAACTGCAAAGTGATTTACCAGTAAGCAAACAGTCTGTCAAATACGGTTAGTGTGAAAACCATTTGAAGCCTGTTCTGTCAACATGGCATTCGTTAAACACAAAAAAATGGATGGTTGGAAGGTTGATAACTTTTATTGCTTCTAACCATTTCTCCATAATTTATTACCAGCACTACCACTGCTTTTTTGTATTCACAGAATGAATGGTGTCAGCCAGTGCCAATTTGTGACCAGAAAATTGCAGGATATTAAACCAAGACTGCTGAGTTAAGAGATACTGAATTTGTTTTTTTGTTTTTTTTTTCTTAATTGGCTCCTGGTTTGTTTATTTTAGTAGTTTTAAAATACACATACTTTGACCAATATTGTAAGTAACAAATAAGAATAAGAATAAGATACTATTATGCCCAGCAGTTGTTGCACTAATGTACTGTACGTAAGATGGTTGAATACTTGCCACTGTCCAATTAAGACATGAATTCTGAGCTGATCTTCCATCTTGGTTCTTACAACAAACATTCTAGTCCTTTTCTAGTGAAGTTTCCGCCATTTGTAGTTATTGCATTGCCCAGAATGTTCCGCAGTATGGCATTAAAGTTATCTACAATGTTTATTCAATTACTGGTCAACTTTCAAAAATATATACTATTACCTGGTGGCCTGGTGGTTTCACCCCTTGTCCTGTCTCCAGGGAAACTGATATGCTTAATGCCATACTGTGGAACATTACAGGCAAATCAGTAACATATCCATGGAAACAAACAGATGGCAGTAACTCCATCAGTACACTTACATAGTGTAGATTTACTGGGGATGGTCTGATTTTTTTGAGCCGATACGATACCCAGTATTTGTCTTGCTGTTGGAGCCAGTAACCAATATTTGCAGATACCGATATTAAGCTTTAAAAATCCATTGCCAATTACAGAGAAGTTTACAAGTTAACGTTTTGCTTACGAAGTAATAATAACAAAATGTATTGATTTGAGAAATAAATTAATATTTTCACTTTTGAGTCAGTGTTCAGAAAGAAAAAAATGGACCGATCTCTGGGGCAACCCTCCAATATCACGAAAATGAACCTTAACCAATTACCGATAAACCATTTAAACATTTTACAAACCAAACTATTTTAATTTTAGATAATGTAATTAAGCAAAACACTTCAGACAAGACAAGATGGTTGTTTAGCACCAAGACATTCTGTTTTGCACAACCACACAACAAAGGAATACAAATTATCATTGCACGCATTGATACTTTGCAGCTGATGTCATCAACATTCCCTGGGGGTGTGATGCTAACTGTAAGCACTGCTCTGTTTGAAGCTCTGTTACTCAAATTAGACTTTAATTTGAGTTTTATTTTAATCTGACCTGAAAAAGATGATTTGTGCGTTTAAACAAATCACCCACATAACATTAAAGTCACATCAACGCTCGTATTGATCAGAGGCTCCTAAAAACGTTTTATTTTCAGACGATCTTAAAACTTTTTTGTCTGTGTTTGCTAATGTTTGTATTGTGTCACTATGGGAACTGCTGAACATTCTGCCAATAGAAATGCATTATAGAACACCCCCACATAGATGTATTACAAAATCCTAACCTCAAAGAAAAAAAAACGAAAAGAAAAAAAATTGCAACCCCATATCCAGTAAAGCAGATAAACCGGATTCCCCTCTTTTACACTTTTGTCACTTTAAGCCGATGATCTTTTTGCATTTACCGTAAGACCCTGTTGGACATAAGGACAGTCTGCCCCATTTATCTTTATAAATACTTCCCAGCCTCCCCCTGTACCTTCTCTGGGACTGATTTCCATTCCAATCCGGACACATTACCCAAACCGCGCGACGCCTTGGGGTTGTGACTGATGAAAATGATGTTGAGAGTGCATTTTCGTTTCTACGGAGCTCAGCATTTTATTTGCTCACCGTCTCATCGTTCCTGGAGGAATAAAATACCTCGTGATAATATGTACCATTGCCCTTTGTGAGCAATTTGCCGCGTAATGTGATAAATACTGAATAGTGAATAGCAACAAAATGGCCCTTTAAAACAATATACGTAGTTATGCTCTATTTACTCTATGCTTGATTTCTTTCGCGCGCACTATCAACAATTGTATTTCCCTCACAGGGCCAATAAACATAGACATATTGGGTAAAAGCCAAGTTTAAAAAATGAGTGAATTTTCGCTTATTGCAAAACGGCGCTGCATAGTAATCTTCTGCTGAGATGCTACTGGCAATGACGACGAGAGGGGCGTAAATGTGTAAATCTGCTTTCTGTTGTATTAAAAAGAAGCAAAATAAAATCACAAAAAAGAACATTTCAGAGAGAATTTCAATGGTATTAAACCTTTCTGTCTTCACGGAGACCAAACCAGACTGAGTTACAGGCCAAATCTGTGGAGAGGCAACCCCGCTCACAGTCAGAATGCCTGTTTTTCTAGGTATTTTTGAGCTATAAAACCACCTGTAATTAAATAAATGTAAAGTAGAGCTGTTAAATGTCATACTGTGGAACATTCCAGGCAGAGGAATGACAGATCCGTTGAAACAAGCAGGTGACGGACCCCCAACCGAAATGTTGCCTAGTGCACCTTTCAATAAGCAAATTTTATGAAATTTTGTATAAAAAGTTGGTTGAGTACTCGCCCACCTTGTACCTGAGTCTTAAAAATGTGAAAAACAGAACTAGTTCAACAGTTCAACAGTTCACAGTGGTCCAAAGTTATTTCTCATCTTATGCATTCTGAGCATCCTAATTATCCACCGCAATGAGTTTATAAGGACTTTTAACAACTTTCAGAGACCAAAACGGCGCTAACAACAACTGGCATGCTAATGCGCACATCCTAATTATCCAAGAAAATGCTTTATAATTAGAGGATGAGCTGGAAGACATTGCAACGCTCACAACACACTTAATTTGACCTCAATAGCTGCTTATACTTAGACTTAGACTTAGACAAACTTTATTGATCCACAAGGGAAATTATTTGGAGATTATCCAAATAATTATCCAAATAATTTCCCTTGTGGATCAGTAAAGTTTTTCTAAGTTTATACACTTTGCTTGTACACATGGGGAAAATCTGGTGATTCATTCTGACATCCCTGATATCTGTAACAATACAAGCTCCCGTCATTTTATTTCCCCTTCTTTTTATTATCTTATTTTGTTTTATTTATTGTATGTTTTACCATGTTTTGACAGAAGATACATATGAGGGATATGAAGATATAAAGATCTTTACATAGTACAGAATGTTTATGAACGTGCACATTTCTTACGTGATCAGAAAATGTAAAAAAATAACATGGAAAAACTATCTACTATCCACTATGTTTACAATATTCCAGCATGTCGCAACAGAGGTGACTGACATGTCCTTCCTCACAAAGAATACACCATTGTCCCATGAACTCCACAGCTGTAATTCAATTTTGTGGCTATTCCCTGACTTATAGTGTCTAACTTGTCTTTATATGGTACTTTTTTTTTTTTGCTCGCAGCACATTTTTCCACCTAACCTCAATCATGTTCATTCTGTGTTCACTTTTACCTTTTTTGAAAGAGGTTGACCTATTACAGCATGTTTATGAAAATGCATTTCTTATGTGATTGACTAAATGCTGTAAATAAACTAAACAGAAAATATATTCACTGTATGGCAAAAAATAACTTAAAAAAATGTTTTTTATTGCACTTCCATCTATTCATTGTTTACTATATGTCAGCATGTCACAACACAGGTGATTGACTGACACTGTTACAGCCACATGTCCTTCCTCACAAAGAATACAACATTTTGTCCCACACACGCCACAACTGTTGTTCAATTGTTCTAAGATCTTGTCTTTATATGGTTCTTGTTTTTAATTTTTTGTTTTAATTTTTTTTCCCATCATCTTCATTTTGTGTTATTGTGTTATTCAGTTTTACCTTTTTTTTTTTTTTTTTTTTTTTAAAGAGGATGGGCAATATAAAAGAGCAAAGATCTTCTCATATTAAAGTATGATTATGAAAATGCATTTCTTATGTAATCAAGTAAATACTGTAAATAAACTACACAAAATAAAAACACTCTTAAAATTAGAACAGAAAATGGATTCACTGGGGGTCAAAAAAATAACAATATTTTTTTTTTTTTTTTTTTAATTGCATTTCCAACTGGATATTCACTGTTTACTTTATCCCAGCATGTCACAACACAGGTGATTGACATGTTATAGCCACATGTCCTTCCTCACAAAGAATACATCACTGTCCCGTGCACTCCACAACTGTAATTCAATTTGTCTAGCTATTCCCTTGGTCTGACTCCATTCCTTCCTGATATCTGTAGAAATACATGTTCTCGTCATTAAAAAAAAACCCAAAACAAAAGAACTATATTCCCCTCTTCTTTTTATTGTAGTGCATTTCTTATGTGATCAACTATGTGCAATGAAAATGAGTAAGTTAGAAAAGAAGACATATTCACTGTAAAGTAAAACAAAAACACATAGAGAAACATCATATTTTTATTGCATTTCCAATACTGTTTACTGTATGCCAGCATGTCACAACACAGGTGATTGACTGACACTGTTACAGCCGCATGTCCTCCCTCACAAAGAATACAACATTTTGTCCCATGCAATTCCCGACTGTAATTCCACGTTGCCAGCTATTCCCCTGGCTTCACTTACTGCAGCCAAGTCTGAATTCTGTATCTTGTCAAATCTTCGGGTTTCCAGGTTCCTCATTTCTGGCTTCTTTTTCTCTCTTTTCCATTCTTTTTTTTTCAAAGCAAACAGCCTGAGAAAATGACATTTGGACAGGCGAATGATGGACACCCCGCTCTGAGCCACCAGCCGCCCAGCAGAGTCCCACAATTTATCTGCATAATGGGCCAAATTTATCAAGGTACAATGATTTCTGCAGGGCCGGGGCTTGGCTGGCAGGGATAATGACTCGATGGGGAGAAAAAATGGAGTTGGAGGAAGTTCATGGACAGACTGCCTGTTCTTTGACCCCATAGACTTTTGTCGATCGCCCACAATGGCTGTTGAGGGTGGTGAGAAAGGTATCTTAAAGGGCCCGTATTGCACTGTTTTCAGATCTGTGTTATAATGTTGTCACCTCATCAGAAATATAGCTGGAGTTGTGTTTTGTTTCATTTACACACATTTAACACACAAACCCTGCATTATTTAGTCTGAGCTCTTCTCTCAAATGGAAAACACTCTGTTCCACTCCACACGCCTTCACTAGAATCATTTGGATGATTTTAGCCCTGGAATTGCCAATCTCTACTGAACAAAATAAAAGGTAGTTGTTAACTTGAAAACTTCCACTAGATGACATCACAAGGTGGAACAGAGCATTTTGAGCTCTAGACAGACTCATACAAAACACAACTCCAGATATGTTTTTGATGAGGTAACAACATTCTAACAGGGCTTAAAACTCACAAGAATAATGTTTGTGTAATACAGAACCACCTGATCTTTCATGTTTATATTTATAGCCAAATTTGTCTTGTCAAAATTGCAAAAAAATATCTTGAGGTTAAAATAGATGCACTGTCTTCATCTAATTATTACTCAGGCAGTACAGTACACAGGTAGTACTCAGTTACTACTAGTCACTTTTTAAATAAATTGTAGTAGTTTTTGGACCAGTGGCAGCTGGTGGTATAATTTTTTTTAAATTGTATTATTATTATAAATATAAGATAAGATAAGATAAGATAAGATAAGATAAGATAATCCTTTATTTGTCCCACAATGGGGAAATTGCAGTGTCACAACGCAAGTTACAGAAACAGTAGGAAAATAAGAGCATCAAAATCAAGATAAATAATAATAAGTATTTACAATCAACTAAAAAACACAACACTGTAAGCTAAGCTAAAAGGCACAGGAACATTGCACAATAAGTTTTTTTTATATGTATTACATATATATGCTATATAGTATTATAATGAACAGACAGTAATTTTGGTCACTACTGGTTGTACTATATCTTGAGTGAATAAAAATAATTTATTTTATATTTCATATAAGCTTGCACGCTTGTACTGTGTTTGGTTTTCACAATCAGAGCACAAAGCACAGCCAAACGCAAAGTTTACGAAGAAGCACAACCTGACACACCGCTCACAACCAGAACCAACAACGTCAGCAAAACTACAATAAGAGGCTACAGTCACAACATGAACATATGGCATCAGCGCCGCTCCTACAACGAACACACCGGGGCAGCTCCATCACACCCACAAGCTCATTTGCCCAAAACTAACGAAAACAAGCCTCTTACCTTCACCAGAGGACTGAAGCAGAGTGTATCCTCTATCCAATGTTCTGTTCAGTCAGGCTGGGAGCCGAGTGCACGAGCTGGACATAAAACTAGTCTAAATCCTATACTTCCCACTTAAATCTGAAAGTTATGACCAGTCCATATTATGACTAGGGCACCAGGTAGACTTAAACCCTCTGCGCGCTATGCCCAGGTGAAGCTTTTCCGCCCAGAAACAAGCAGGCAGAGATGGATAGAGCACCAAGAGAGTGTCACAATCAGGTCAGGTGTGTGATAAATGCCCCTACACCCCCAAGATGTACTTCAGGGTTGCAGTTATTTTAATAGATCCATGCTGCAATGTAAAGTAATGGGCAGAAGCAACGTACTGACGTCAAATTTTCTCAAAACTTCAGGCTCTCCCATAGACCTCTGGCCCAGCGAACTCAAACGACAAACACATGAACCAAATAAAGTGATATGAGCACCTTTAACATGATAAAAAAAAATGTCTATGCAGATACACGTTCAGTTTTAACAAAATATGAAGCATACGGCGTAATACAAAATATCTTTAAGTTACTCTTACTTGAGCAGTAGTTTTCCCAAATTCTTTTTTACGCTAACTTCATCATCCGAGAGTCAGGAAGCGTTTTTTTAAGACAGTAAAAGTTGGGTACAGCGCCTTTAATATTACAACTGCATGGTGTATCCACAAGAGGGGAGCATTTTCTCTGGAGAAATCTGGCCATGTATTAATTCCAACTTTTTATAAAAATAGAACAGGCAATGTGAAAAAATAATAATAATAAAAATAATAATTGCATCTCAAAAACTTTATAAGACCAGAAAGTAGTTCTATTTTCCCCCAGAATTCGCCTTTCTGGAGCTTGTTGGAAGTGACGTGGAAGTCAATAACCAGTTAAAAGTTTGAATATGTGTAGAGCAAATGTTTGCAAATGTTTCAAAGAATAGGTAATCCAAATAAACGGAGGAAAGTAAACACAACTCGAAGCAAAGCCAAGAAATAACATTTTGTTTTTGTTTGCTTTGGACAAAAAATAAATCTCTTTTGAGTCGAGCCAACAAGCCACGATGAGAGGAATGCTTGGTGCAGATGGTGTTTTGGTTTTGCTCGCTCACTTTCTGAATTCCATTTTCAAATTTGAATAAACACATAAAATGTATTTATGCAGAAATAAAAATGCCGCAATTGACACTGATACAAGTCAACTACTAGGCCTCAAGATAATACTATAACAGAAAGCTTCAATGGAGCTTTTCTGGTGGGGTCTATCCTTCTGGAAATGTTACTTTGCCTTAAATGTTCCACAGTAAGGCATTAAACTTTTCTGTCAACACTGTCTCCTGGGGGTGTGCATTGCCTTGAGTCTGACGATACTTAGATTTAGACAAACTTTATTGATCGACAAGGGAAATTATGTGGACACAGTAGCTCGCTCATCACAATATAATATAACAACAAAGAGTAAAAAGTATAAATGGTGATAATAAATTCTAAATAAGTAGCAATAAAAAATCTCAGTTATATACAAGAGGTAATAAGGAAGACAGTGCAAAAATGATATAGGGTTATCTGTTACATAAGTGCGAGTTGTTGTACAGTAGTAGGGAGTATTATCTGTTACAAAAGAGTGAGTTGTTTTGTGTAGTATGCTATGAATGTATGGAGTATGGTATGAATGTAGGTAATAGTAATAATAATAATACTACTACTACTACTACTACTAATAATAATAATAATAATAATATGCATGTCATGATTTGATATGTCCCAATACAAAAACAATGTATTATATTTTGCGATTTGTCAAAAATAATTTCTAATAATACAGTTAACCACACCTTCACGAGAGCAAAATTAATTAGAATTTATGACTTTTTTTTTTTTTTTTTTTTTTTTTTTTTTAATCAGGAGAACAGTGAATATAACTATGTAATGTTTATGAAAAATATTATTTAAAAATCAAATCGGATGCATTTTGAATCAGAGTATCATATCACTGAATTTTACCTTACACACACCTACTATCTACACTATTCTGGCCATGATTATTTACACAAGGCGTCAAAACTGTGAATGACACATATGGAAATTAGCAAACACTAAAGTGAAATAGCTGTAAAGTGAAAACCATTTCAGGAGACATCATTATGAAACTCAGTGAGGGAAGGTCAAACATTTGCAGCTCTGTTAACAAAGCAAAGGGAGGCTACTTTGAGGATTTGAAGATAAAATATAAAAAATATATATTTAGTTGTGTTTAGTTGACTTTTTTCTACATAATTCCATGTAATTTGGGTAAATTTATAACTGGTAGAGTATATGGAGATGAGCAGGTGACGCCACACATTACAAGTCAGATCTGTGGAGAGGTGAACCCACTCAGTAAGAACGCATGTTTTTTCATTGTAATTATAGGCAATAAAAATCATGATAAACAGATAGAAGAGTTTAAAGCCATACTGTGAAACATTTTAGGCAAAGCAATGAGACCTCCATGGAGCGACTGACTGACTAGAAAAGTTTTGTAATGCACCTTTAGCATAAGTACTGTTAAATAATATTGATTTTGATTTATTTAAAAGGCTGGCTTTGGCTTACTTCTCTTAGCTGGTGTCGCTACCAGGCCAAGTTACCGGTCCGATCTGTGGAGAGGTGAGGCCACTCAATAAGAATCCATGTTTTTCCATTGTAATTTTGGGTAATAAAATCATGATAGACGACAGAAGAGTTAAAAGCCATCCTGTGAAACTTTCTAGGCAAAGCAATGACACCTCCATAAAGAAAAACAAGCACAGGACTCACTAGAAAAATACAAATGCCCCTATGGCAAAAGTACTCTTAAATAATAATGATTTTGATTTTTTTCCTTTCCCCTTGATACAGAAAGTGTGTAACAGGCTCGTTTTAATAAGGCTGGCTTTGGCTTACTTCTCTTGGCATTTAGGCATAGCGACAAGTGAAAAGATTACAATGTTTAATTTCAGACTTACCATTGTACAGAAATGTTATGTTCACAATTACAACATGACGAACCAAAAAGTCAAGTTCCACTTCGCTGTGACATTTATGCGAACTACTCTTTGAAAAAATGAAAGCAAGTTTAAAAGCTGAGAGGATGAAACTTCTCACATTTACACTCAGAACTTGGAGAAATTCTGAAGAAAGAGAAGGTATACAGTATTACAAGGTCGTGCTACAACTTTAGTGTACGGGAAGGTGGTCTTTAAAGGTCCTATATTACGCAAAATGAACTCTTCTGAGGTTTAAGCCATGTTATAATGTTGTTACCTCGTCAAAAAACATACCTGTGTGAGTAATCCTCCGTTATTAGTCTCAAAATGTTCTGTCCCACCCTCTGATGTCATGTAATCAAGTAGTTTTCAAGTTAACAGCTACCTTTTACTTTTTGTTCAGTAGAGATGAGCATTTCCAGGGCTGAAATTATCCAAATGATTCTAGTGAAGGTTGAAAACACAGTGGAGCACTTCCTGTATTACCACGTGACATCTCAGTTTCTGTTTGAGAGAAGAGCGCAGCCTAAACATGCAGAGTTTGTGTGTTAAACATGTGAGAATGACACAAAACACGTCAGGTATGTTTGTGATGAGGAAACGTTATAACATAGATCAGAAAATAGGGTCATACGGGCCCTTTAAAACGCATTTGACCCAGGCATTTCCTAAGCTGCTAGGGCAACCTGGACCCGTGGGACCCTTGTCTGGATAGCTGTTAAAATACACTTTATTTTATGATCCCAGAACGTGCCCATTGGACAGTAAATCTGGACCAAGGTCTCTACCAACTTTCTCATGCCTGGATATTTATCATAATTTTCTATTTTGTTTCATTTTTGCTGATTCAAACAAATGAAAAATGACTTTGGGCATTTATTTCCTGACCATTAGCAACGCATACTTTTATTAATGTGGTTTAAATATAAATATATAAATAGAGTCAAATTTCTTCTTCAAAGTCTGACCTCTGATCCAAATCACAGACGGGTACATCTCAAAAAATTTGAATATCATGAAAAAGTTAAAGAAATATT
Source organism: Taenioides sp. WSHXM2023 (assembly GCA_029959045.1). Classification (NCBI taxonomy): domain Eukaryota; kingdom Metazoa; phylum Chordata; class Actinopteri; order Gobiiformes; family Gobiidae; genus Taenioides; species Taenioides sp. WSHXM2023. The sequence continues at coordinate 35,320,576 of CM057085.1, forward strand.
TTGTTATCAGTCATTTCAGAAAGTCAAAGTATATTGTGTAGACTCATTACACACAGGCAGAAATATTTCAAGCGTTTATTTCTTGAAATTTTGATGATTGCAGATAATAAAAACCGTGTTACCTCCTCAAAAACAGACCTGGAGTTGTGTTTTGTTTCATTCACATGTTTGAGTCACCCTTTATTATTAGTTGGTCTAAATTTCTAAAACTCAAAATGCTCTTTCCCACCTTGTGACGTCATGAAGTGGCAGTTTTAAAGTTCACAGCTACCACATGGCATCACAAGGACTGAACAAAGCAAAGGGTGGCTACTTTATGGATTCGAATATAAAATATTTTGAAAAGTTATTTATTTCTTCGCTACACAATTCCATAGATCTTGCACCACTATTTGATGTCTGTACGTATATAAAAAGTAGAAAGCAGTAAACGTAAAGAAAAATGACGCTGAATGAGAATTGTCCGGGCGACGCCAAATGGGCCGCGTTACAAGTCAGATCTGTGGAGAAGTGAGCCCACTCAATAAGAATGCAATAAAAATCATGATGGACACATAGAGGAGTTTAAAGCCATACTGTGAAACATTTTACGCAAAGCAATGACACCTTCATGGAGAGAAATAAGCAGAGGAGGATTGTTTTCTGTCTGAGAGAAGAACTCAGCCAAAATATGCAGAGTTTGTGTGTTAAAACGTGTGGATGAAACAAAACACAACTCCGGGTTTGTTTGTGATGAGGAAACAACATTATAACATGGATCTGAAAACCCTTTAACGAATGAATCCTTGAAATTCCTCTTTGTAAAGGTACCTGCACAACTTTCCCATTTTATCCTTTCAAAACCCCTGTTGTATTACTGATACGAAACACTACACAGTTTTTCTCCAGTGTCTACAGAAACAAACTGTGCTTCACGCTCAGAGCTGGATGCAAAGGGTAACTATGAGAACAGCGTAGTACAATCGCGCCGTTATTCCACCCCGACATGTTATTTTGCTCCGTGTCACTTCATATTCGCGAGTGGCCGTACGCTTCCTGCTAAAATGGCCGTGCGTGTTTGCATTTATGCTGGAGCTGTTGTGTCCTGCCAAACCCTTACCTTTTCCTCTGGCTGTCATCCTCTCAGACAGGGGGCCCAGCGGAGCGTGAATTTCATCCTCCTCCCTCAATCCCTCGCTCTCTCTCTCTCTTCTCTCCTCTCTCTGTCTCTCCTCTCTCTCTCCTTTCTTTCATTCTCTCCTATCTCTCTCTCTCTCTTCTCTCCTCTCTTGCCCTCTCCTCTCCTGCTCTGTCTTTCTCCACTCTCTCTTCTCTCTTTCTCTTCTCTGTCTCTCTCTTTTCTCTCCTCTCTCCTTTCTTTCATTCTCTATCTCTCTCTTTATCCCTCGCTTTCTCACTCTCCCCTCTCTCTCTCTGTTTCCTCTCTCCTTTCTCTCTCTCTCCCTCACCCTCTCTCTTCTCTCTCTCTTTCTCTCCTCTCTCTCCTTACTCCTTCTCTTGCTCACTCTCTGTTTCTCTTCTCTCTTTCGCTCCTCTGTCTCTTTCTCTCTCTCCCCTCTCTTTCACTCTCTCCTCTCTTGCTCTGTCTTTTTCCTCTCTCTCTCTCCTCACTCTCTCCCCTCTCTCCTCTCCTCTGTCTCTCTCTCTCTCCTCTCTTTTTCTCTCTCCTCACTCTCTCCCCTTCTCTCTTCCTCTCCTCTGTCTCTCTCTCTCTCTCCTCTCTTTTTCTCTCTCCTCACTCACTTCTCTCCTCTCTCTCTCTCTCTCTCTCTCTCTCTCTCTCTCTCTCTCTCTCTCTCTCCTCTCGTTTTCTCTCTCCCCTTCTCTCTTCCTCTCCTCTGTCTCTCTCTCTCCTCCCTCCCTCTCTCGTGTCCTCATTGAAGATGCCTCTCGTCTCCTCTGGTGTCCTGCGGGCTGGAGGCAAACCACACGCAGCGGCACGGACTCGCTGAACTTTAGAACAACAAGCGCCTCGACAGATTCGCTAAAAGAGGAGAGGACAAATCGGAATCGGCCCATTGTCGTAGTTAGAGATGTCAGGAGCCAGAGAGTGAGGGATGAGGATTGACAGAATGAGGGGAGAAAAACAGGAATAAAGAAGAGAAGAAAAGGATGGGTGGGTTTTAGAAAATTGACGACAAAGGAGTTAGCAAAGTAACAAAATGTTCATCAAATGCACAATTAGACTTAAAGAAGAAGCAGTGGTGGAAACAGTACTAAAAATGTGTATTTAAGAAAAAGTATTTAGGACTGTCAAAGGCAAGAGAAAGAGGGATGAGGATTGACAGAATGGGGGGAGAAAGAAAGTAGGAAGAGGTGGAGAAAATGGTGATGCTGCGTAGTTTTTAGTAGAGATAGACTGACATATCGGTTGGCCAATATTTTCACTTTTTAGCTCATCTGCTATGAACTTTAAATGGTAATTGTAGATGGCCACACTTTATATAGCGCTTTTCCACCTTCAAAGCACTCAAAGCGCTTTAAAAAGCAATTGACAGAATGAGGAGAGGAAAAACAGAAATAAAGAAGTGAAGAAAAGTATGGATGGTTTTAGAAAATTGACAATAAAGGAGTTAGCAAAGTAACAAAATGTTCATCAAATGCACAATTAGACTTTAAAAAAAAAGATGCAGTGGTGGAAAGAGAACTAAAAATGTGTACTTAAGTAAAAGTAATTAGGGATTTCAAGGGTGAGGGATGAGGACTGACAGAATGGGGGTTGAAAGGAAGTAGGAAGAGGTGGAGAAAATGGTAATGCCAATACTTAGGCCAATATTTTCACCTTTTAATAATAATAATATAATATTAATTGTAAATGGTCACACTTTATATGCTGCTTTTCCACGTTCAAAGCCTCTTACATCAAGTAACCACTCACCCATTCACACACATTCATACGCCAGTGTACGCACACACCAGGGGTAAGGTGGTTAGGTGTCGTGCCCAAGGATACAACAGCAGCATTTATTTGTGGGAACTGGAATCAAATCACAAAATCATCTGCACAGGTCGATATTTAGTTTTGGCTGACTGGCTCCTTAAAGAGTAAACATAAAGTTTCATTTGAAAGCTTAAGTGCAAAGAGATAACTGCACAAAATGTGGTTACGCAGCTCTCTAAAGGTTTGTGGTTTTAAAAGAATAGAGCTGTGGTTGAGTTTGTAGTAAATTAATAATCAAAATTGGCCTAAAAATATCGACAGAGCTTATCGGCAATCAGTTGCTTGGATTCTGGAACAATTGGCATTGGTCGATCAGTAGAAGCAGTGGTGGAAAAGGTCCTGAAAATTTGTACTCAATTGAAAATACAATTACATGGCTAGAAATGTACTCGTATTTCAATTACTGCTTCTAAACTTGAACCACACACACTAAACAGAGCAGAATTAGTCCATTGTCGTAGTTAGGGATGTCAGGGGCGAGAAAGTGATGGATGTTGACAGAATGATGGGAAAAAGAAAGTAGGAAGAGGTGGAGAAAATGGCGATGCTGGGTAATTTTAGAAAATTAATGATATATTGAGTTTGCAAATTAGCAAAATTTCAATTAAATGCGGAAGTAAACATAAAGTAGAAGTGGAGGAAAAAGTACTTAAAATGTGTTTGATTTATATGGCTTTACAGGTTCCATATTACACAAAATTGATTCTTGTTTTGTTTCATTCACATATGTTTGAGTAATCTTTTTTACTAGTCTGTCTACATCTCCAAAGCTCAAAATGCTCTGTTCCACCTTGTGATGTCATGAAATTGTGGTAGTTCTTAAGTTAACAACTGTCTTTTACCTTTAGTTCAGTAAAGATTGGCAAGTCCAGGGTTGAAATCACCCAAATGATTCTAGTGAAGATGTGTGGAGTTTAAAAACACAGTAGAGCACTTACTGTGTTACCAGATGACATGAAGTGTTTTTCAATTGAGAGATGGAAAACACTTGGAAAAAACTGCCTAAAGATGCAGGTTTGTGTGTTAAACATGTGTGAATGAAACAAAACACAACTCCAGATGTGTTTTTAATGAGGAAACAGCATGATAACATAAATCAGAGAGTAGTGTAATATAGACCCTTTAAAAGTAAAATCACTGCTGTCAAATGTGAACCACACACTCTGAACTTTAGAATCAGAATCAGAAAACTTTTTCTAGTCACTTGAAGGGCAATTCAGAACAACTGCCTCGACAAATTCACAAAAAGCTGTGACCAAATCGGAATCAGTCATTGTCGTAGTTAGAGATGTCAGGGGCAAAAGAGTGAGGGATGAAGACTGACAGAATGAGGGGAGAAAAAACAGGAATAAAGAAGTGGAGAAAATGGTGAGTAGTTTAAGAAAATTTATGACAAAGAAGTTAGCAAAGTAACAAAATGCTCATCAAATGCACAATTAGACATAAAGTAGAAACAGTGGTAGAAAAAGTAGGGTTTGGTGTCTTGCCCAAGGACACAACAGCAGCATACATTTGTGGGAGCTGGAATTGCACCACAAAAGCATCAGCACAAGTAGATATTTAGTATTGAGTAAACATAAAGCTTTATTTGAACACTTAAATGTGAAGAGATAACTGCACAAAATGTGGTTACACAGCTCTCTAAAGGTTTGTGGTAAAAAAGAGGGTTGTGGGTGAGTTGGTAGTAAATTTAAATTACATCCTTTGAGGAAAATAATCAAAAAAGTCAAAACATTAGGTGAGATGAGGATTGACAGAGTGGGAGAAGAAAGAAAGTTAGAAGAAGTAGGAAATGGATGATATATTGAGTTAGCAAATTAACAACATGTCCATCAAATGCACAAATACACATAAAGTATAAGTAGTGGTGAAAAGAGTACTTCATATGTGTTTGATTTACAGGGTTTTAAAGGTACTATATTGCACAAAATTGACTCTTTAAGCCATGTTATAATGTTACCTCCTCAAAAACAGACCTGGAGTTGTGTTTTGTTTCATTCACACATGTTTCAGTAATCCTTTATTATTAGTTTGTCTACATTTCCAAACCTCAAAATGCTCCGTTCCACCTTGTGATAAATAAGTATGACAATAATGGATCCGTTTTATATAACGCCTTTTCTGGACATTCAAAGACGCTTCACAGATCATTGTTCATTCACTCCACACTCGGTGGTGGTAAGCTACTATTGTACCCACAATAGTAGCAGACTGACGGTAGCGAGGCTGCCAATCTGCGCCATCAGCCCCTCCGACCACCACTATCACTCATGCACACACTGCATTCATACTAGGCAATGTGGGTGCCTTGCCTAAGGACACAACATCAGTTTTTGTGACTGGCGCCCCACTGTGGCACCTCATTTTCCCAGCGTTCTCCCATCCAAGTACTACCCAAGCCTGGTCTTGCTGAGCTTCTGAGATCTGACGGGATCAGGCTTTGACAAGCTGCCATGGTCACACCTTGTGATGTCATGAAGCGGTAGTTTTTCAGTTAACAGCTACTCTTTAGTAGAGATTGGCAAGTCCAAGGCTGAAATCACCCAAATAATTGTAGTGAAGGTGTATGGAGTTTAAAAACACAGTGGAGCACTTCCTGTGTTACCACATGACATCACAAGGTGTTTTCCATTTGAGAGAAGAACTCAGCCTAAATATGCAGGGTTTGTGTGTTAAACATGTGTAAATGAAACAAAACAACTCCAGGTATGTCCAGAAACGCGCTATATAAAACTGATCCATTATTGTCACACTTATTTATCACAAGGTGGAGCAGAGCATTTGGAGGTTTGGAGATGTAGACAAACGAATAATAAAGGATTACTCAAACGTGTGTGAATGAAACAAAACACAACTCCAGGTATGTTTTTGATGAGGAAACAACATCATAACACAGATCAGAGAGTAGTGTAATATAGACCCTTTAAAAGTAAAATCACTACTGTCAAATCTGAACCACACACTCTGAACTTTAGAATCAGAATCAGAAAACTTTTTCTAGTCACTTGAAGGGCAATTCAGAACAACTGCCTCGACAAATTCACAAAAAGCTGTGACCAAATCGGAATCAGTCATTGTCGTAGTTAGAGATGTCAGGGGCAAAAGAGTGAGGGATGAAGACTGACAGAATGAGGGGAGAAAAAACAGGAATAAAGAAGTGGAGAAAATGGTGAGTAGTTTAAGAAAATTTATGACAAAGAAGTTAGCAAAGTAACAAAATGCTCATCAAATGCACAATTAGACATAAAGTAGAAACAGTGGTAGAAAAAGTAGGGTTTGGTGTCTTGCCCAAGGACACAACAGCAGCATACATTTGTGGGAGCTGGAATTGCACCACAAAAGCATCAGCACAAGTAGATATTTAGTATTGAGTAAACATAAAGCTTTATTTGAACACTTAAATGTGAAGAGATAACTGCACAAAATGTGGTTACACAGCTCTCTAAAGGTTTGTGGTAAAAAAGAGGGTTGTGGGTGAGTTGGTAGTAAATTTAAATTACATCCTTTGAGGAAAATAATCAAAAAAGTCAAAACATTAGGTGAGATGAGGATTGACAGAGTGGGAGAAGAAAGAAAGTTAGAAGAAGTAGGAAATGGATGATATATTGAGTTAGCAAATTAACAACATGTCCATCAAATGCACAAATACACATAAAGTATAAGTAGTGGTGAAAAGAGTACTTCATATGTGTTTGATTTACAGGGTTTTAAAGGTACTATATTGCAAGCCATGTTATAATGTTACCTCCTCAAAAACAGACCTGGAGTTGTGTTTTGTTTCATTCACATATGTTTCAGTAATCCTTTATTATTAGTGTGTCTACATTTCCAAACCTCAAAATGCTCTGTTCTACCTTGTGATAAATAAGTATGACAATAATGGATCAGTTTTATATAACGCCTTTTCTGGACATTCAAAGACGCTTCACAGATCATTGTTCATTCACTCCACACTTGGTGGTGGTAAGCTACTATTGTACCCACAATAGTAGCAGACTGACGGTAGCGAGGCTGCCAATCTGCGCCATCAGCCCCTCCGACCACCACTATCACTCATGCACACACTGCATTCATACTAGGCAATGTGGGTGCCTTGCCTAAGGACACAACATCAGTTTTTGCCACTAGCGCCCCCCTGTGGCACCTCATTTTCCCAGCGTTCTCCCATCCAAGTACTACCCAAGCCTGGTCTTGCTGAGCTTCTGAGATCTGACGGGATCAGGCTTTGACAAGCTGCCATGGTCACACCTTGTGATGTCATGAAGCGGTAGTTTTTCAGTTAACAGCTACTCTTTAGTAGAGATTGGCAAGTCCAGGGCTGAAATCACCCAAATAATTGTAGTGAAGGTGTATGGAGTTTAAAAACACAGTGGAGCACTTCCTGTGTTACCACATGACATCACAAGGTGTTTTCCATTTGAGAGAAGAACTCAACCTAAATATGCAGGGTTTGTGTGTTAAACATGTGTAAATGAAACAAAACAACTCCAGGTATGTCCAGAAACGCGCTATATAAAACTGATCCATTATTGTCACACTTATTTATCACAAGGAGGAACAGAGCATTTGGAGGTTTGGAGATGTAGACAAACTAATAATAAAGGATTACTCAAATGTGTGTGAATGAAACAAAACACAACTCCAGGTATGTTTTTGATGAGGAAACAACATCATAACACAGATCAGAGAGTAGTGTAATATAGACCCTTTAAAAGTAAAATCACTGCTGTCAAATCTGAACCACACACTCTGAACTTTAGAATCAGAATCAGAAAACTTTTTCTAGTCACTTGAAGGGCAATTCAGAACAACTGCCTCGACAAATTCACAAAAAGCTGTGACCAAATCGGAATCAGTCCATTGTCGTAGTTAGAGATGTCAGGGGCAAAAGAGTGAGGGATGAAGACTGACAGAATGAGGGGAGAAAAAACAGGAATAAAGAAGTGGAGAAAATGAAGAAGCTGGGTAGTTTTAGAAGATGGATGAAAAATTGAACTTGCAACTTAACTATTAGAAAATCCCTACTCAGTTAAGTACAATTACGTGGCTAAAATGTACACAGATTTGTACATAAGTATAAAGTATGCATGGATAATACAACTCCATTTTATAGTACTAATTGTTCCACTTGTGTGTATGGTGTGGTTTTGATGATTCTCTAACTTTGACTTCATTTGGTGGGATAATACTTGTTATAAAATGATAGTTTTACACCAACCACAAAGCAATATGTGAGGAAAAGTTAAAAAATGTGTTTAAAATTACAGGAAGTAAAGAGTTCTGTTTTAGAGACTTCAGACATATTGATGACGTCACACTAGGGAGAATTCTATCCAAACGTTTGTCACAATTTACATGTAAGAAACACATTTTTCTGATACTGTAAACATGATTTCAATAAAAATAACAATCTCTGTGTACATTAGAGGAGTTTTGGCCCAGTGTACGTGGTTTGTAGATAACAGTTTTTCAGAATTCCCTAGTGTGATGCCAGTAAGTTCAATTTTAAACCTAAAAAAAATGTCCAAACTGAGAAAAAAATGTAGGTAATGGGTATTCTGCCCTGTCATAGGCACTTGCTGAGATTTGGGACTTGTATATAATGATTTTAAACCTGGCTTATAATTACATGGGTTTAAAAATTACATCTTATAATTTTGTTACCTCCTCAAAAACATACCGTTTTGTTTCATTCACACACGTTTGACTAACCCTTTATTATTAGTCTGTCTATATGTCCAAAGCTCAAAATGGTCTTTTCCACCTTGTGATGTCATGAAGTAGTAGTTTTGAAGTTAACAGCTACCTTTTACCTTTTGTTCAGTAAAGATTGGCAATTCCAGTTCTGAAATCATCCAAATGATTCTCATGAAGGTGTATGGAGTTTAAAAATACAGTGACGCACTTCCTGTATCACCACATGACATCACAAGGTGGAACAGAGAGTTGAGAGACTAACTCAGCCTAAAAATGCTGGGTTTGTGTGTTAAACGTGTGAATGAAACAAAACACAACCGCAGGTATATTTTTGATGAGGAAACATTATAGCATAGATCAGAAAATAGCGTAATTTGGGTCATTTAAGGTGTCCAGAAACATGTATTTAAAGCCTAAGTAAAGTATTTTGGAACTTGTACATGTACTAGTTGTATGCTCCAGAGATATCTTTACAAGTATGTTTCTTTGAATAGTTTATTTTACTCCTAACCATATCAATGTTTCTTTAAAAATATGAAAACCCAACATCCGTCACTGTTTGGGGGAACCTGCATTCTGGCCTCTTTTATCAGACGTTTCCCTTGGAGAAGAAATGACTAATAGAATGTGGAATGAGCCACAGCCAGAGCTAGGCACCAAAAAGAGAATTGGAGTTTCAGTTTGTGCTTTGATAAGAAAGCCAAAAGGAATAAAAACATGATAGAAATACAGCTGTGTGTTCAACTGTTAGATATAAGAATACATGCCTCGTTTAATTATGTAATTATGGTGAAATGCTGCTAATTTGGTGAGTTTAGACACATATTGTAAAGGAGTACAGTGGGGACCATAAACAGCATAAAGAAGTAAACTAAGTGAGTGTGACGTAAACCATAAAGTTCGGCTCCAGTCAAATGAAATTCACGAGGCTAGCAGTTATAGGAGTGAATTTGAAGCCAAGTCCCATACTAGGAATAGGATTTTTTTTTTTTTTTTTTTATGGACAAAATAGTGAAATAAAAACACCAGGATCACATAGAGAGGGTTAATATGAACATTTTAAGACCAATGTGAGGAGTCTGACAGAGAGAGAGAGGTGATGTTTGAGAAAGACAATAGAAAGTAAATTGGAGCCAGAGTCAATGCAGTTGGAAGCGCCCCCATGTTCACTTCCTATCTGGAAAGTGGCGGCTAGCAGGTTAGCTATGTCCATTTACAGTCTATGATGAGACACATCTTAAACTACAAATATACTGCATTATTTGTTGTTGCTGTTGGCGTTTAAACATGCTCTGGAGGACCTTTGCTTTGGAATTTCATGTTTTAGAGGTTCAAATAATAGCTTTTTACAGAGTTAAAGGTCCCATGTTGCATAAAACTGACTCTTGTGAGTTTTAAGCCATGTTACAACATTGTTCCCTCCACAAAAACATACCCAGAATTGTGTGTGTGTGCGTTTTTTTCATTCACACGTTTGAGTAATCCTGGTTTTTGAGTCTGTCTACAACTCCAAAGCTCAAAATGCTCTGTTCCACCTTGTGATGTCTTTCCAAAATAACAGCTGCTTTTTACCTTTAGTTCAGTAGAGATTGGCAATTCCAGGTCTGAAATTATTCAAATGATTCCAGTGAAGGAGTATGGAGTTTAAAAACATCGTGTATTCCATGACATCACAAGGTTGAACAGAGTGTTTTCTGTTTGAGAGAAGAACTCAGCCTAAATATACATGTATGTTTGTGATGAGGAAACAACACAGACCACAGCGTAATACAGATCCTGATAGCTGCCGGGAGGTACATTTCCCCATTCAACTTCACTGTCTCACATGCCAGAGCTGTGTTTTCTGCTGTCTCTCAGTATCTCAAGCCTCATTCCCCGAACTGCAGCTTTAGCACGGTGGAGGAGCGGGGGACTGAACCTGGCTCAGTCCGGTAATCACCACAAAACACACGGCGTTTGTGTGTGGATCTGCAGACACTCACACCTGACAGGCATCCCAGCGTCGGTGAGCCAAATGAGCCAGAGGAGATGAAAACTGTTCACAACTTTGCTACAAGAAATGTTTTTGTTCCAAAGCATAGGAAATGGAGAGAAAATGATGCAAGGCTAAAGTGTAGCGTAAAAGCATGATGCGGTTCACGTGCCAAGAGGTTGCCAGATAAAATCCAGTTGCTCTCTTCACATTTTCCTGTTTTCTGGTAGTTAATATTCTTTAAAGAGCTCATATTGCAGTATTTTCTGGTCTGTTATAATGTTGTCTCTTCATCGCAAACATACTTGAACCAGAGCCTGCATATTTAGGCTGAGTTCCTCTCTAAAACAGAAAACACTCCATTCCAACTTGTGATGTCAGGAAGTGCGTCACCTTCACTAGAATCATTTGGATGATTTCAGCCCTGAAATTGCCAACCTCTGCTGAACTAAAGGTAAAATGCAGCTGTTAACTTGAAAACTACCACTACATGACATCACAAGGTGGAACACAGCATTTTGAGCTTTGGAAATCTAAACTAACTAATAACAAAGGGTTACTCAAACGTGTGAATGAAACAAAACACAACATCCTATAACACGATTTGCGTAATATAGGACTTAAAATAACCAATAGCAAAAGCAAATAAATCAGAATTGTTTTTGTGTTTGGAAAATAAACTACAATTAACAGGCAAAACCGATCCCCATTTGAATCTATGCTCTAAAATACGATAAATAACAAGATTTCAGTGTTGTTAAAGTTATAAAAACTGAGTATAGCTTGATTATTATTATGGAGACTTGGCTACCGTCACACCAACTCTCTCAGTGGCCGTGTTTACATCGACTCATGCCAGATTCATACCAAATGCTAGTCCCAGTGAGCCAAATGAGCCAGAGGAGATGAAAACCATTGGGAAGTTTGCTACAAGAAATGTTTTATTTTGTACCAATGCATAGCACACGGAGGGAAGATGATACGTTCCAAAGCTCAGTGTAAGGTGAAAACATGATGTGGTTCAGGTTTCAGGAGGTTGCCAGATCCAAATCCACTTTATTTATATAGCACATTTTACAAACAAAGCAGTTTCCAAAGTGCTTAAGATTGCTAAAAATGTGATCATACCAGTCCTAACACAATAAAACATTAAAAATCAAATAAAAGCAAAACAATAAAAATCATAAAATAGCAATAAATAAGTAAAATAAATAATAGACACAGAGCACCACACAACTCACATGGTGTTAGAAGCCAGAGAATAAAAGTGGGTTTTAAGACGAGACTTGAAAAAAATCTAGTTGCTATTTTCCTTTTTGCTTGGTGTGTTTTCTGGTAGTTGATATTCTTAAAGGTACACTATGTAACTTCTACATGCTTGTCTCCATGGAAATGTTATTTCTTTGCCTGGAATGTTCCTCAGTAGTGTGTTAAACATATCTCTCTTGCATTTGTTCAATTACAAGTGTTTTATAGCTCGAAAATACCTTTAAAAACATGAATTCTCACCATGTGCACACTTAATTCTCCATAAATCTGACCATTAATCTGCCTTCATTGTGATTACCAAGTTTATTTCCATACTGTGAAATTATCAAGGCAAAACAGTATTATCTCCATAGAGACGAGCAGGTGGCGCACCCTCCACCAGAAAAGTTACACAGTGCACCTTTAAAATTGTATATTGATTTAAAATAGGCAACAGCAAAACCAATTAATCTGTTTTTATGTTTGGAAAATGCTACAATTAACAGGCAAAGCTGATGCCCATTTGAATCAATACTCTTGTTAAACGAGATTTCAATGTTGTTAAATTTGGTAAAAACTGAGTATAGCTTGATTATGATTATGGAGACTTGGCTACAGTCACCCCAACTCTCTCAGTGGCCGTGTTTACATCGACTCATGCCAGATTCATACCAAATGCTAGTTGGAGTGCAGGTGGTAAGAATTTGCAAAGGAATTATTTTTTTTTTCCACCACAATAGTCTGGAGCAGTTTTCAGGCCATTAGACAAATATTATTGCTCACATAATTCTGAGCTGCTTTGGTTAAATACGCACTGCAGTACATTGCAGTTGGTATAACAGGCAGTCTGCAAGTATGTGCCGAACCTGCCCCATACTGAGTGTAAATCTGGCATGAGAGAAAACAGAAATACTGCACTACACTGACATGCTATAAACTACTGTATATGCAAAACCATGACGGTAGAAAATGTAAGTACAGAGACAGGGGTGGACCACCATCGCACAGCCAACAAGGTCTAATCCCAAAGGGAATATTAGAGACATATCAAGTAGATTTGTAAGTAAAAATGAGATTGACTGAAGCCACTTTGTCTTCTGTCATATAAATTAATATAAAAGCCTTTTGAACTTCTCTTTGACAGGAACAGATTCAAAATTTGGATCTCATACAAGGGCTGAAAGTTTCATTATTAGAGGTGAGTGTTTTGTCTTTCTACTTTGCCTTTTTATACATGCAAAAATTATTTGCAAATGTCGTATGAAATGTGTAATTTTTTGCCAGATAACACAGGGCAGTCAGTGCAGGTAAAGAGACTTTTGAACGGCTAATCTATTACTTTACACAGACTTATGATGAGCAGAGACTGTCAGTCTAAACACAGGAAGCTCAAAATGACTAAAATGAATATTTAGTGCAGCACTATTATCACACACAAGACAGTTTCAGGCACTTACCAGCTGTTTCAGGTGTTAGAAGATTTCTTAGAGTGCATTATATTTGACCTGTATGCTAATCACAAATGCTAATTATTCATTAGCATTTTATGAGTATCTCACTGCAAAGAAGCCACATGTCCATTTTAAAATGCAGCTGTAGTTTGTACGATGTCATTTATATAAATGTCCACACCACAGCTGATTGCTCAGATATGTAAGCAGTTTATGTAGCATTTCTTTGGCACTGACATGTTTACATTAGGAGTAGAACCTGGTTTTGTCCACCTTGTGATTGGAAGGTGTAGAATTCCAAAACACTGTGGAGCACTTCCTCTATCACCAAATGACATCATAAGGTGGAACAGAATGGGTTAAATATGTGTGAACCAAACAACTCCAGGTATGTTTGTGATGAGGAAACAACATTATAATATAGATCAGAAAACATTGTAATATATTATAAGAATACAGCCAGACTGAAGTTAGAAGACTGCAAAGAACATGGCAAAAATGGCTGACTTCTACCAAAACTTCAGCACAAGCTTTTGGCTAATGACATCCCCTGTGACAACCAAAGCTCTCCACCAAGCTGCATTTCCAGCACCGCTCCAGGACATGTGTGGATGACCTAACAGCCAAAGAGCAGACTTCGAGGAGGAGGCCTGGAAGAAATGGGCAAAATGAACTCGGTGGAGCTTCAAAGCGGCCAAGTCTGGAGCCAGGGAGCATGCTGAGTGGATACTGACAGCTTTCAATTCACAGTGGCATGTATGAAGCGCTCCAACCATCACAGAGGAGCCGGAGCACAGCCTGGATCAGGTGACAGTCCCTTCAGGGCATCCATCCAAAGCATGTGCAGAGCTGGCTGACAGGCTGACATTCGTGGAGCGTTGTGAACTACAAGGGAAATGTTAAGTACGGCTCTACCAGCATGGTGGATGTCCCCGGATGTGTAGTGGCCAATTCAGCCGGGGTAAATGCCAAGGCAAGGGTTTCCAATGTGAGCAGACAGGAAGTGGATAATCACGTTTTGGTATTTGGAGTTATTTTGGAAAGTGCTTCGTTTGGGAATTAGTGATGGGGGTAGCGGGAGTTTTTGTTTCCATCTGATACCTGATATCTGAGTTTGTATTCAAGTCCATTGATACTCCTCTACTATAAAAGAAGTACTTATAAATATTTTATAAATCTCAGAAGCTAAGCCGGGCTGGGGCTGGTTAGTACTTGGATGGGAGACCGCTGGGAATCCCAGGTGCCAGTGTCTTTAAGCATTTGCCTAGTATGAATGTGGTGTGTGAGTATTGGTGGTGGTCAGAGGGGCTGATGGCACAGATTGGCAGTCTTGCTTCTGTCAGTCTGCCCTAGGGCAGCACCACATACAAGTGTGGAGTGAATAATGCTCTGTAAAGCATCTTTGAGTGTCCAAAACAGCTGTATATAAATCCAGTGCATAAATCTGATGCATTACAAAATACACCATCAAAAAGTTAATCAGAGTATGAGCTGGTCTATTGAACTCTGGATAGAATTTCCATTGTTTTTTTTTGTTTTTTTTATTTTGTTTTTTTTGCAATAGGCCTAAAGTACACTAAATATATATCTGTACGTGTTCAGCAGAGGCCTAATACTTGCTCTATTATTAATATTGCACCATGTGACCTTTTCAGCCCATTTAATTGGTTATGGCCATATAAAGCTACCTGCTGATACATTTTCACACTCAATGTCAGATTCAGCCATTAAACCCAGACCATGACCTTTACTTTCATCTTGGGGTTTTTTTCACATTGTGGTGAATTTATTTATTTATTAATTTATTTTGTCATTGTGGCACAGTGGAGTTCACCCATAAATCGCATCCTTGGGTGATTAACAGGAATATAGACATGGCCCATCTGCCATTCACTAGAGACAGTGAGAACTAATCCCCATCCTCTTCTTTGTTTTCCTAAAGGCACATTATGTAACTTCTCTGTCACAACAGCCAGTGATGTAGTAATCGGTTGCTATGCCACCGCCCCCTTGTTTCTATAGTGATATTATTATTTATTACTCTTTGCCAAAATGTTCCACTGTACCGTATTAAACTTAACCCCACGGAGACAATGAGGAGGCTATAACAGGCCAAGTTACAGGTCAGGTCTGTGGAGTGGCGACTTCGCTCACTAAAGGAATGTTTGTTTTTCAATTATTTTTGGAAAAAGAAATGGAGTAAATGCAAGAGAGAGATGTTTAACCATGGAACATTCCAGGCAAAGCAATAACATCTCTGTGGAGACTCTTCACCAGAAAAGTTACTCGATATTATTCTAACCTAACTTT
Organism: Taenioides sp. WSHXM2023; assembly: GCA_029959045.1. Lineage (NCBI taxonomy): Eukaryota > Metazoa > Chordata > Actinopteri > Gobiiformes > Gobiidae > Taenioides > Taenioides sp. WSHXM2023. The sequence goes on from CM057085.1 coordinate 35,336,195, forward strand.
TTGAGCTTTTAATCATTGTTCTTACTTTAACAACTGTAGTTGTGTTTTGTTTCATTCTCACATTTTGTCATTGTAATTTGACACGTCTGAGCTGGATTCTTTGAACACATTCCCCAATGTTGCCAGCAGCAGAGGGAACAATAAATATTGGGCTTTTTCTATTTCTGTGTGAATTATGAAGGCTGAATTACCTTTTATTTTCTGAGTTATGGTTTTAAGTAAAAAAAAGTGATACAATATATACAAAAGTAATAAAGTAAAATGAACATTGTGAGAATTTTAGAAGCAAGAACAGGTAATTTTAATGCAATCTACACTAGAAAAAAGTTCTAAATGTAACTTTCAACTGTGCTTATGTCACAATTGCATCAAGCTGGTCACATACCAGGAGAAATATTAGGAATACATTAAAGACAGGGTGAACTAAAGATTTCACAGTTGGTCAATAATTGTGAATAATCGTAAAATGATGATGTTTCACGATACTAAAATTTCTTGATTTGGATACTAGGGAATAGACTCAGTACTCAACACCTATTCCGATACCACAAGGAACACTCTTTCTTTAGACAATAGAATGTGATTTTCAACATTAAATAATTTTCATTCTAATGCTATTCAAGAAAGGTTCAATTCTGTCCTGTGAATGAGACTTTTTTTAGTAATTAGCACAAATTTGTAGCTTTAGTATCGATTAGTATCTGATTTCTGATGACAACCCTATACTTCCTTCTCACAATAATCATGGTAAATGGTCAAAGCACTCAAAGCGCTTTACATCAAGGAACCACTCACCCATTCACACACACACAATCATACACTAGTGTGAGCAGACACGGGATACGAGGTGGGTTAAGTGTCTTGCCCAAGGACACAACAACAGCATTCATCTGTGATTGAAACGATACTGAAACCCTCTTAGCTAAGGTCACCCCACAAAAAAAATGAAATTGTGACATTCCAGTAACATGGGACGATTGAAAACCTGTGTTCCCCAGTTGTACAAATCATAACCGGGTTGGCATAAGGACAACAGGAGGAGGTGGGGGTGGAGACCAGTGACCTTTCGGTCTTTACATAGGAGGTTGTTTGCATTGCAGAAGCTGGAGTGTGCCCTGGCCTTATGTCAATGGAGCTACAATTCTTCATCAAATACGAATGTATGGACAACAGGCCTAACCGAGACCCAAACCGATCAATAATCAATGATATAAAGTACAGAAGAGGAGAGCGGGGAGTGAAAGAGCAAAGGTCATGGAGACAGCAAGGTTAAAGCCTAAATTTGGTTTGCATCAAATCCAATAGGTCACTGTGAGGTCGTGGGAGTCAAAGTGCAGATTTATGTGGATGACTGTGCTAGTATTTTATCAAGTAGAATACAGTGACACTTTCTCACTATCCTACTCTTTAGAGACGGAATTCATCTTAAAATCTGTAGCTTGGTTCGTGATAAGGAGACAATGATAACTGTATATAGATGTGTGAATGACTGATGCTGAGAAGGTATGCTGAGTATTGTTGCACTGTATACCTCTTTTCTTTTTAAAGGCTGTAGTTTCTTATGCTAAAATCTGGTACTATCATCTCTGCCCTCGGGAATAATGGGACTGTACATTGTCCTGATAAATTAATGAAATGGAAGATTAGACATTTGATGATCCACAAGAGAAATACTTATAAATATAAGTGGACATAGCTAGCCCGCGAGCCGCTGCATTCCAAATAGGAAGGAAGCATGGGTGCGATTTGGCTCCATCGTCTCTGGCTCCTACAACGGATAGCAACAGGCTTGATTGACAGTGTTGCTAAGTGCCCATCTCCCGCCAAACTAACAGTGTGAGCGGGAAGGAGCGAGGACCTTCAGCAACCTCGCTATTGATTGGCTCTTTGGTTGCTGTTATACACACAAACTCAGCTCCATATTAGCTATAACTGCTAGCCTCAAGTGGCTTTATTTGGCTGGAAACAAATGCCATGGGTGACGTTACGCTCCCTCAGTCCACTTCTATATAGCATGGTCATTGTAAATGGTCACATTTATGTAGTACTTATACCTTCAAGGCATTCAAAATGCTTTACATCAAGGAACCACTCACCCATTCAAACACACATTCATACACTAATGTAACTACACACTTGAATGCGAGGTCTGTTAAGTGTCTTGTCCAAGGATACAATGTCTATTGAAGCTGACTGCTCTACATTTGCACAGGGAGTGGAATTTGAACCATAAACCAAAAACTACAGAGTGAGCTACATTGTGTAGATGCAAGTAACGCCCAAATGAAGAACATTCCAGGCTAAGCAATAACATCCCCATGGTGGCAGACCCCCCACCAGTAAAGTGACAGTGCACCTTTAAAAGATTGACATTTATCAACTTAACTATCTTTTGAAATGCCAAAGGTCAGCCTCACCACCAGCTGTACCCCGCTGCTGTATTTTTCATTGCGTCGACTAGTGCAAACTTTTATTTATCATGATAAACTTATGCATATTCAAACATTTGACTAATGAAACAGCCTAATTGCGCTGGCAGGGTATTTCTCCAGAGAGCAGGTTGAGTACTTAGAGGGATCAAACGGTAGCGCGCTAAAATGGAGATGAGATGGGGGGAAACAGATGAGACATGAAACTAAGTCCTGGTGCAGCAGAGAGAGAGAGTGTAGTCCAGCTCCAAACTGCATCCTGGTCACTGAGCGGACTATTGGACAGACTTCAGAACAGAGAGAAAAAAAGACAAACAAACACTAATGTCCCTCCACAGCAGACAAAATGGTGCAGGTACAGGTGAGGGTAGATTTGGGTGGTAGTGGTGCAGGGGCTTGTAAGGCCAATATATATGGTTGTCCAAGGTATCGAAAATCAGATACTAATCTATACTAAAGCCAGTATCAAAAATAAATCAATTTCACAAATATCAACACCGACAAATTTTGACCTTTCTTGTTTTAGAGTAATCTTGGCACTTTACCAACACCAGTATAGAACCACACGGTAACTTAAAGAAAGCACTGTTATTTGTGCTGAAAATTACATTCTATTGTCTTAATGTTTTGTTAAAATTGGTAGTGAGTATCAAGCCTTTTTCTTAGTATCAAAGTCGATCAAATATTTTATATATATATCATGACAACACTAGCCCCAGTACAGACTGTATATCAAAATAAGTCTGCTGTGTACGGTTAGCAAGCCAGTTGTTTTTAGCATTACAATGGCAATAAAACTCTGCTCTGGCCTCTGAAAGTTGTAAAAAGCGCCTATCGTGTGGATAATTAGGATGCTCGGAATTCATAAGGAAAATGAGGAATAATTTTTGACCGTTGCAAGCTGTTTAAAATGAACCAGTCCTGCTTTTCAGGTTTTTAAGTAAATTAGGGTTGTGGTTTCCCCCATAGAGTATATCAAAAGCTGCACTGTCGAGCTTTATTATCATAGTTATATTTTACTATTATGATTCATTGTTTTATGTTGCACCACACTGCAAAGCAAGTTCCTACCTTTTGAATTTTGTTCACTGACAATTGGAATAAAAGAGTTTCTGATTCTGATTTATTATGGCAAAATCCGACTGCTGTGGCGGTCTACAGCTAATATAAAAGGACTTTATCCATCACAAATCGGAGATATGAGCCGTAAGCAGCACTAAGATCGACTGTGCTTTGGTGGTCCTCTCCTGCTTCATTTCACATGAAAAAAGCTGTTCTGATATTGTGTGCGCTCCTAAGAATGAATGCTTGAGAATGATGTAACACTGCCATCCGTCAGTTTGTGAGAGCTACGAACTCGTTTGAGTCATGAAAGTCATAGTCTGAGGGAGCGTGACGTCACACAGCGTTCAGCACCATCCAAATGAAGCCAATCGAGACTAGCAGTTATAGCGGCTAATATGCAACCAAGTTCCATTTGGGCATCATCTGTTGCTAACGCTAGCTGAAGCGACCCATGGAAGTATAATAAGATCTGGAAGATGAACCAAAAATGTTGTTTTCAGTGACCTTTGCTCAAAAAGGTTGTTTTGTTTTTTTTCTTCCAGCATTATGTAAAACATAAAATACATACTTTTCATAGTAAGTATAGTAGGTGTTTCATAAACGTTACTAGGGATGCACCGATACTGATACCAATACTGATCAAATATCGGCGGTGATACTGAAGAATTTGCTGGATCGGGAATCGGTTCCATGATATTGGTTAAACTGATATCTTGGTTAGGCCTTTAATATGATAACTGAAACTAAAACTGCAGTATCGGTGCAACCCTAAACGTTACCCAACCTGCGTTACCAGATCTGAATGTCTTTTTAAATACAGACATTACTGGCAAAGATTTATAATGGTGGATTCTTTGTACATTTTGCTTCGCAATAGGAAAAAATAAAACTATTAACACTGTATTTGCCATTGTAACTATACACCGCACAATTTTCTTCAGTTTTCTTTCCACTATGTTTCAGATAATAAGTGCGTCCTCCTGTTTCACTTTGTAGCGCCTCTCTCAAGTTCTTTCAGAAGCTGAATCTATTTTTATTGTTGTGCTCCGGCCTTTCCTCCATTCATTTTCTCTTTCTTGCGGTCATGTGGGCGTAGTGACATTCTGTGTGCTCTACTGCGATTATCACTATCCATCATTTGTTTGGATTCTCATTTAGCATAAAGAGGCGGACCCATTACTGTTATCATTTCAAACGGAGGTCGCAGAAGGCTGGGGCAATGTTTGATTCAATTCTGTCTGTCCAGCAAGTTTTGGATGCAGTATCTTTTGCTAATGTTACTTTGTAAGTTTGTTCTTTATACTGTATATACTGTAAGTTTAACTTTATACTGAAAAACTGTCAGTCCTCTTTCTGTAACTGCTGCAGTGAAGCTCGTCATTTTGGTCTTAAAATATTCATATTAACCCACTCTACATGATCCTGGTGTTATTATTTTGCTAATTGTCCATTAATAAATTCCCATTCCTAATATGGAACTTGGCTCCAAATTTGCTTCTATAACTGTTAGCCTCAAACTAACAGTTATAGAAGCAAATTTGTGAATTTCATTTGACTGGAGCCGAACATTCTGGGGGACAGCACTCTCCCTTGGTCCACTTCTTTATACAGTCTGTGGTCTGTGGTCTGTGTTCTAACCATAGAATTCAGTCTTGTATCACTTCTTGTCCGTTTGGCTTTTGATTGGGTGAAATATCGTCAGGTGGAATCAAGATTTATGGTCATATATAATTAAAACAAACATGGCAGTCTACTTAGAAAGAAGTTTGAAGAACTGCAGGAATTAGTTAGAGTGCAGTAAAGGTACTGTATGTAGCCTGTGCTGTTTTAGTTAACCTGGGTTGCGAGTGCCTTAACCTGCAAACAGACATGCACGTTTTTCCTTAATGTATGGAAAATAGTGTACAAACCAATCTTAAAACCTCCATTCAGATCAGAGAGTTATTTTAAGTTTAAACCAAGCACTGAAACTGGCAAGCCAATGAGAGACTAACGAGACTAATGCAAGGCTCATTCTGATTTGTGATTGGATAATGATCTTGAGAACCAAAGCATCAAATTATACAAAGTCTTCGTAAATGGGACATCAAGGCTGACATATATTTGTTTTGAACATGTTTACTTTTTATTGGGATACAGATAAGTTAAGTATATGAAATGTAAAATCTATCCAAGTCCTCTTCAGTTCCCCACTAGTACAAAAAAGTACCCATGATCCTGTTCCTCCTATCATTTATAAAAATTATCAGTCCATACAGTAATTATTGTAATTATAAGACATACAGCTACCTACACAGCTGTCAGCAAATCAAAGGAAAGTATTGTCAAAACTAGATACCAAAAAAGTCCTGTATGTAATGTCCATTTGTAGACTGGGGCAAACTGACAGGAGAAGTGGAACCAGGATCAGGTCAGGAGTACCTAGCTATTGACATATAGATGTATATATAACCTTAACCCTATGCACAGTGGAATCAAACCAGAGGCCATCTTCCTGTGAGGCAATTGTATTTCATTGTAACTCATCCATTATACCATTTATTGACTGTTAAGGTATGTTTACTCATCGCTGCACACCATTTCATCATTATGCCAGTGAAGAAATATACAAGCAACTACCATTTAGTGTTCAAAGTGTTACATTGACTTGCCAACTTTCCAAAAAAGACCTTAAAAAATCTAACTTCAGTTCATTTTAATGGCCCTGCACCTGATTTTTTTCCGGTGTATTTGAGCAAAATATGTCCTTGCCCAAGTACAGATATATTCAAAATATGTCGGTGTGCTGTCTGCATCCAGCTGAGTGTATTATAGTCTGATACTCAGAAAGTGCACGTTAGCATGCTAGTTATTTCGTTTTTCTAGTCACTGCAAAACTTTGCTCTGGTCTCTGGTGAAAAGTGTTTAGGAATTCATTACAGTGAATTGTAATGAATGCATAAAGTAAGTGAGGAATAACTTTGGACCACTGCAAACCTTTTAAAGACGACATATTGTGCTTGTGTCTGTTATAATCTCTGACACCCGTGGATCTTTACTGTATCATTATAATCTGGACACTTTAAATTGCAATATTAATCTAAAATAACTTCAACTCTGAAAGGGCAAATGAGAATGGGAAACAACTATAACATGGCTAAAGCTCTAAAAAAATCAATTTGGCGCATAATACGTGCTTTAAAACAAACTAGTTTTGTTTTTCCACGTTGTTAACTCAGTAAAAATCAGGTACAGCGCCTTTAACAGCAAATGTTTGATATAATGACATTTCTCACTGTCCAAATACCGCGCAGGGTTTTAGCACTTGATGCTCTGATCCCCACTGTCTTGTGTAAATGCTAAAATGCACATAAATTCAAAGTGGGGTCTTGCTAGGCTAAGACGTGTCATATTGCCCGCCGTGTGTGCCCTCCCACATAATCCCTGGGTAAACACTTAACTGCAGCAGCTCTTTGCTTTTCGCACAGGTGAGTGATCCAGTCATCCAAGACCCATGGGGCACAGGCACTGAACAAAGATAGTACTCAGGTATGTCTGCTGTTACTTATAATACACAATAAAATATTTTCCACGTAAAGTATAAGGTAGTGTTTTGCAGATATGCAATTAGCACAAGAATTTGGTTCCACTTTATGATGAAGGTCCTATATTATACAAAATGGATTCTTGTGAGTTTTAAGCCATGTTAGAAGATTGTTACTTCTTCAAAAACAGACCTGGAGTTGTTTCATTCCAACTTGTTTAAATAACCCTTTATTATTAGTCTGTCAACATTTCCAAAGCTCAAAATGTTCTGTTCCACCTTGTGATGTCAAGAAGTGGTAGTTTTCAACTTAATGACTAACTAGGGGTGAAATTATCCAAATGATTCTAGTGAATGTGTATGTAGTTTAAAAACACAGTGGAGCATTTCCTATATTACCACATAACATCACAAGGTGGAACAGAATGTTGACGTCAGCTTAAATATACAGTGTCTGTGTGTTAAACATGTGTGAATGAAACAAAACAACACAACTCCAGGCATTTTCTGATGAGGAAACATCATAACATAGATCAGAAAATAGCCTAATATGGGCCCTTGACAAACCCTATGCTACATGCAGTAGTTTCATTAGCATGCTGATAGTGTTGTGATAGTGCTGTGAAGGGAGTGTGATTTAGCATGAAGAGCAAAGGGATGGGGGACGTCGAGGAAATCAGGTACCCCAGCCTGAAGTTGTTATTAAACTAAATCTAAATTCTAAATACACTGTTTATTCAGAAGGAGTTAAGTCTCATTCATGCCAGTTTGTCACACCTTGTCCAAAGTTATTGATACGGCATTACCTATTTTTTATTTTTATTTTTTTATAATTGGATGCTTTGTCACACCCCTACTGTGAAGCCCTATGTGGTACAGCAACTGCCTGTGTCCTGTCGCGTTACCAGCTACAATAAATGGAGTTAAGAGGCCAGTGTACTGTGAGGTGAAGAATGGCGAGTTTTGTAGAGCCCAGCGTTGGCGAGGGTGCAGTTCGTGTTAGGTCACCCTCTCCTCGGCCACGGGGCTAATGTACAGGATAAGCGGAGATTCTGGCTGACCGCTGGGCCCGGGAGGTCAGGGCTCTGCCGGAGCCTGAGTCACCCTGGACAATCCCCACACAGCAGGCTTCAAGGTGCTTTGTGTCCACTTAAATTTCTTTAACATTTAGAGAAGTGCAGTGGAGCTAAGAGATCCTTTTACCCTTTGTAAACATCTACAGCTCTGAGCATGTGTGGACAAGTGAAAACTGTGAAAACAAAAAGTGATTTACATTTGCATTTTGTTCTTTAAAAAGCTTCAGGTAAACTCAGTCAAACATTAACAAGGTTGTAAGAAAGAACAGATTTCACGCATTAATAATAAGGGTGATTTCAAAATACTACATTTACTTTGTTTATATATGAATTCATTTTAGGGCTGCCAAAGTTCACAAATTAAAGGACACATACATGATTTTTCCCCTAGTCCCAGTACAGATTTCACGCATTAATAATAAGGGTGATTTCAAAATACTACATTTACTTTGTTTATATATGAATTCATTTTAGGGCTGCCAAAGTTCACAAATTAAAGGACACATACATGATTTTTCCCCTAGTCCCAGTACAGATATCTTGTATAAGTATCTCTTGAGGTCAAAATAATTATACTCAATTGTATAGTAACTGGACACAGATTATTTTATTGTTCAATAACCAGGAAGTGTCTGTTAGCATGCTAGTTGTTGTTAGGTCGTGTAAAAACTCCACTCTGGTCTCTGAGAGTTGTGAAAAGCACTTAAAAACTCAATTTCTCAAAGTGCTCCAAAGAAACAAGCTTAAGAGCTGAACCCCCAAGATGTGTTTGAGTCCTAAAATAAGTGAACGGTTTTAAGGTAGTATACTTTGTTAATTCCTTATAAGGGGAATTCTTTCTCAGCTTTTCTGCCATCTTCAGCCAGTGCTGCTGGGACAACCTGAGCAATGAGCTTCTGCTGTACAGTGTATCTTCAGAGCTCAGAGGACCATAACTCACCATTGTAATTACGTAATAAGGGTACTTTTTATTATTTAAGTTAAAACATAAGCTTTAACTTTGATCAAATGTCTTAAGTTTGATTCTGAAACCCATCCAGACATGGGAGAAACACACATGGGGAGACAAACCCAAAATCTGTGAGGCGAGAGTGCTAGCCACTGTGCTCCCATATGTCTAAAATGGGGCAAATATTTCCCCCCAAAACTACAGGATACTTGAAGATGCAAAGCCTCGCAGTTTGCATCTGTCACTATAAAAACTAGTGACCTTTGAAAATATCCACCTCAACAAATAAACGCATTCATCATCTCCACTTCACCAGCCTCAGCTTATATTTATTATAAATGTAAGTGTGTATAATATTAAACTGGACACGCACCAACCTCTGATTATCTCCCTTTAGAGCAGTGGGAGTTGTGCATGGATTTAGACCTAATAATCTCCTTGACAAAATGAATGTATACATCTCAATGGTGCAGTGCAGCCCACACATGGCATGGGCTTTAGGTAAAGAGACACATTAGAATGGCTCCGGGGCGTCCCAATATATGTCGCACATATAGAGCTGTATTTAACCCTGGTAAACAAGGCACATGCCAAGAACTATGCACAGCCCCACTGACACATCAAATGTGCTGAAATGTGTGTGTGGACTTTGCTTGCTCAGGGCACTTCTGTATATTTGTAATAGGCTGATCATAAATAGTGTTGGGAATAATACTTTGAAAGTGTATTTAGTTACAGAATACTGAATACCTGAATTAATATATATTTTCTAATGTTTTCCATTACTTTGGCCAATCAAAGTACTGTATTCTGAATACTTGGAATACTTTTATGCCAAGTTGCATTGTATTACACTAAAAAGTACTACATATTGTTACAAACTGCTTTATTTCTATTGCCCTGTTTTGTCATTAAAGTTGCACTGTGTAACTTTTCGGTTGGAGGTGCGTCACATTCTTGTTTTCATGGATATGTCATTGCTCTGCTTAGAATGTTCCACGGTGTGACATTAAACCGATCTACCTTACATTTGTTTAATTACAGGTTTACTGGTTTTATTGTTCAAAAATACCTAGAAAAACAGGCATTCTGACTGTGAGTGGGGTCACCTCTTCACAGATCTGACCTGTAACTTGGTCTGGTTTGGGCTCCATGAAGATACAAAGGTTACTGTGAAACATTTCAGACAAAGCATCAACAAGCATTTGACAGTCCCTTCACCAGAAAAGTTACGCAATGCATCATTAACTTATAGTACAAATCCCAAAATTACATGATAAAGTACTGCCACTTTGACAAAATTTTACGAAGACGAATAGACCTGGAGCCATATACAGATTATACCTGATTTCAGAGGGCGTGATTGACAGGTGGATTAACCAATCAGAGAGACACATGTCAAAAACAAACATGCCGGCTTACACCTAAAAAAGAGGAAAGACAATGTAAAGGACTGAGGATTTGTTACAGAACCAACAATGGAAGCACCAATTACTTATTTTAGATAAAAGAAGTTATATATTTTGTTCTGAATGATACGAGAATTTTTGAGAGGACAAGTCTTCACATTTGAGAAACACATGATACGAATTAGCAGCTGTAGTTGGACTGTCCCAAGTTAGGATGGAGGTTTTTCACGGTAGGGTTTTAGACCCTTATGGATTTGAACACATTTTAGAAGGGATTTGAGTTTGGACAATTTGGGAGAAGTGTCTTGCCAATAACATCAATCTAAGGGCACACTCACACTAGGACTTCAGAACCGTGCCGTGCTCAAACACGATTGTGTAGGGTTCTATGCGCCACACTCACACCTGCACAACTGAACCGAGCCACGGCCCAATAAAAGCTAACACTTTTAGCGGAGAAAATAAATCCAGCGGCATGAAATATCTATTAAATAGTGAGGCAGATATGAGTCCTGCTGTGATGCGTGCTCCACCTTGATATTATGAATTTAATAACCGCACGGAGGGGCGAGGACAGCCGGAAACAAGGCTGCAAAACTGTCCACAGTCCTTATCGAAGGTAAGCATGGATTCACTGTGTGTTTAAGAGCGGCCTTTATTCACTGTTTTTATCCAACCAAACGGGCAACCATGCCGTTTATGTTTGCCTTTATTTTTAAAATCCAGAAATTTAGTAGCTATTGTGTCTTCTGGATATTTTCATCATTCAAACTGTATATAATTAACATCTTACTTCACTATATTTTCTCTCTTCCGGGTTGATTTCTTTCTACTGGAGTTGCTTTTTAACTAATAGAGCTTGACACAGCTGCTCCAGGCTCAGTCAGTCCTCAAGAACTTACTATACTTAGCCAGGGCATCATACACAAATTTGCAATAACAGATCCCAGGCATTTGAGAAAAATATGGCCTGGCGAAGATTTTAGGGCTACTGTCTGAGCCGTCTAAGGGCTATATCAGATCAGAGTAATGAGCACATATACTCGCTGCTTTGGAAAATCATCTTCAGATCTGCTGTTTTTTTTTTACTTGGAGAGGCCCTAATAGTGGCTGCTGTGGTTTACTAAGAAAGAGGCAGACTAAAGGCTTGAATCTTAAATAATGGCAATGAAATCAAAATAACTTCAAACTGTTTTAGAAAAGGTGGAGGTGTATGTAATTTCAGAAGGATTTGTCATTATATATTTACATATCATCTGATATTTTTGTTGTTTTATTTTTTACAATGTTAGTTTTGGGATTGATAGAATCTGATAAAAATTTCTCACAGTTAGAGGTGCATTATGTAACGTTTCTGGTGGAGGGCCTGTCACTTGCTTGTTTCTGTGGATATGTCATTGCACTGCCTGAAATGTTCCACAGTATGACATGAAACAGCTCTACTTACCATTCATTCAGTTACTTTGAAAAACAGGCATTCTGTGTGGTGTTGCCTCTCCACTGATCTGACCTACAAATTGATCTGATTTGGTCTCCATGAAGAGAGAAAGATTTGATACCATACTGTGAAACATTCCAGACAAAGCAATGACATCTCCATGGAGAAAAGCCTTAGTAAAAACATAGTTTTGGGTAAAAGATCATTCAGTATTTACTGCTGAAGTCCCTATTTGTAATTGGACTGGAAAACCCGGTCCTGTTGTATTCTCACATAACATCACTATTGACCTTTATTTAACCAGGATAGTCCTGCTGAGGCTAAGTCTCTTTTTCAGACAAGTCTTGCCTCCAGAGGGGACCATCATGTACATGTTTTAAGTGATAAGGGAAACCGAGGACCCAGAGGAAACCTACACATGCAAATGGAGAAGATGCAAATTCCACACAGAAAGGCCCATATCACAGATAATATTTACTTTATTACAGTGAGGGTGAGAGAGGAACAGGCTTTAAATCTGCCATTTACTGGTAAAAAAAAAAAAAAAAAAAAAATCTAATAAACATACAGATGGTTTAAAGATGCATCTTTTTGGGTGGAGGTTCAAATGTTTTTTTGTTGTTGTTTTTTTTCCTATGGAGATGTTATTGCTTTGTCTGGAATGTTTCACAGTATGAAATTAAACCTTTCTACCTTTCTACCTTCATGGAGACCAAACCAGATCAAGTTACATGTCAAATCCGTGAAGAGGCAACTCCATTTTTTGAGTTATAAAACCGCCTGTTATTTAATAAATGTAAGGCAGAGCTGTTTAATGTCATACTGGGGAACATTCAAGGCAGAGCAATGCATATCCATAGAAACAAGAAGGTGATGGAGCCCCAACCAAAAAGTTACATAGTGCACCTTTAAGTAATAATTCTTTTGTCAGACAGCGTCACACTTGTCACATACAAGAGATGCAATGCTGGAGAAGGCGTAGGGTTGGTTTTCATATATTGGGATTAATAAATAATACTATAGCATGTAGAAATTAATATTCTCAATTCAAGTAACTACACATAGTAATTACTAAAATATTCATTGCTTGATTGTGTAAGTAGAAGTAAGAGTGGAGTGTAGTAGAACACAGCGAGATGGAAGCTGCTGATTCACCGCGGCAATACCTGACTGAGAACAGAAGAGAAAGAGATCTAAAGTCCATTCCAATACCTTAGTAAGGCCAAAGGCGGCGAGTTAATATTGAAGAGGTTAGCAGCAAGTTTTGGCAGCTGGTGAAATACAATGATGGAGAGAGGCTGTTGGATCAGGAGTCCAAGGATATCAATCCTGCAGAAGGCTGAAAAAAGTACTGCAACAAGGTACACGATGTTAGCGAAAACACAACATAAAAAGGCAGAAGAAGCTGTGATTGTTTAGGACATTGGAAGTCTAGAAACACTTTTTATTTTTTCCGTTGTAGTCGGAAGGTTGGTTGGGAGGTCTGTCAGCACAAAGAAAGCAAAAACAAAGTTAAAACTGAATTGCTCATAGCACAATGCAGGTGTAGAGATGTGCCAAGGTACAAGTTGTGCATCGAATCAAAGGAGTTTTTCAAATGCGCTGTAGAGAATATGAAAAACGACAAGTTCAATAGACATCAACATCAGAGTGTGAGGTAAGAGGTTATTGAAGAGTTAGTTTTAATTTGATTTTGAATCATTTTGGAGCTTGGAAATGACAGTTTTTATTGCGTTTGCCTTGAACTTTGGTTTATAAAATTATTATTAAATATTACCCAAAGAAAAAGTTAGCTGTTGAGTTCTACCAACGTAAAGAGCCCGTATTACGCTATTTTCTGATCTATGTTCCTCATCAAAAACATAACTGAAGTTTTAAAAGGATAAGTAGAATTGCATTGTTTGTTGTACTACCCGCTAGAATTAAATTTTTCAAAGGTTGCATGGAATCCTCTTGTCCCCCCCTCCATCATGATCATCCCCCAGAATACAGCCAGCACCATTGTTCAGCTCCTCATATCATCACTACCTGGAATGTTTTGTATTGTTATTGGTCTAGTTTGTATCATAAAAGTGAAAAAAAAAAAAAAAAAAAAAAAAAAATGCATAGCACACTCAGATGGCCAATGTCCAAAAGCTTTTTTTTTTTTATTTTGAAATAACATTTCGGCAAAAAGCCTTCGTCAGATCATTTTTTTTGCTTTTGGACCACAGTATACAAAGTTTGTACCTAACGTCACAGGCTGACAGGCTAAAATGAACAAAAGGGTGGATTCTTTTTTTCCACTATATAAATGTTGGATGATCACATCCGAGCAGAGCACCTGTAGATTTCTCTCTTGACCAACTGATGCACTCAGTATTTTAATTTGTGTTGATGTAAAATCAATGCTGATACAAAAGTCCAGTCCTGGCACTGAGCTGCTTCCTGATCTTGGTGACTCAAATGAGGTGAAGTCAGTGCAGGTATGTAGGTCAGTAGACACTAAAATCTACAGCTCGTATTGAGAGCTCCTCCAGGCACTGCTCCACCTGAGTACTGGCTCTGAGTGTGTGTGTGTGAATGCTAATGCTCTTCTCTTAGCACTATAGTGCCTCCTCAGCAGAGCCTCTGAATAAATACAGTTTCAAATAGTGAGTGGGAGACGTGTGACGAAGGTCATGAGACACATTTCATGATTTTGCAGGAGCATATTATGCGACCATGCCTGCTGAGGCACCAAGACAGCCCATTAAATAGAATTTAATATAAAGAAAGAAACAGTATTTCAGGGGCAGAAGCCAAGGCTTTGGCAGGAGGGAACCGCATTTCACAGAGTGCTGTGCAACTCTGTCAGGTGAACGTGACTGCTGGGGACAAGCTCAGATTGATGGCTCCGTCTTTCCCCCTGGCTCAGCACTCTTTGATTCCACACAGGCACAAGATGAGGAGCAGGACGCTGGCGGATGATAGATAGGAGTTTATGTGTCTGACATGCTGCCTCTCTCCATCATAGGCTGTGGATGTGCTCACAGAGGAGAGAGGCCAACACAGACATCACAGAAGCACATGGACCAGGGAGGAGGGAGGAGTCAGGCCAGGATCTGCATGCTGCCGATATCTATAGACTTTCTTGAAACACTTTTCTCTGGATGGTATAGCAGTGCTTCAGGTCAGCACACTGCACTGCAGTCAGTGTCTAAGATGTATAGGTGTTGCACCTATGCTAAATCCACTTTTTTGCTACTAAGCTGTAAATGTAGTGTTTTAATCGGAATATCGGCTGATCCTAATTCAGTTTGGACATTTTAGTGCAAATTAGATAGTTTTGCAGCTTTCTGGTCAAAAACATCTCAATCTAAGTGTGTGCTGCCTCCAGTGGCCACTGTTGTTTCCAGTAGTTTATGCCGCCACAAAAACCTCCCCTGATTTCAACCATGTGTTTGTGATGACAAACTCCTGGCTCTAATCAGAACAGTGTTTTAAGTGTGGATTCCTCCAACTGCCAACTGCTTGTCTCCATGGAGATGCATTTGCTTTTCCTAAAATGTTCCACAGTATAGCATTAAACTTAACTATCTCCATGAAGACAAGCTGATGGTTTGTACCAGAGAAAGTTAATGGAGAGTGGCGACCCCGCACATGGTAAGATTTTCAAGGGTATTTAGTAATAAAACATCCATGATTGAATAGATGAGATTTATGCCATATTGTGGACCATACCGGTGAAGCAAGAACATCTCCAGGGAAATAGATGGCAGACTAGGACAGTGCTTCTTTTTATTTTATTTTATTTTTTTATTTTTTTTATTATTATTTTTACTGCCTAAAATCATAAAAAAGCTGATTTCTGATTATCATACAATAAAACACTTTACATTTAGACAAACATATATTTTGACCTCAAGAGATGCTTAGACAATATGTCTGTAGTGGAGCAAGACACATTTTACACAAACACATGGAGAAAAAAAACTCAGGTACAGCTTCTTTTAACTGTACAATTTATCCAAAGACTGCCACCTGCTGTACAATCTGCACCCGCTTAATGTTAACGACTTCTCCTAATGCATTTTACTATCATGTTTAATTATGTGGTGACACGTAATTTAGTCGAATCCACTCACTATTCCCACACATTGTTCCTTCATATTGTTGTTAAATGGATTGGCTTTTCCCTGATGGATTTTCTATACACATTTCCTATGTTTACCTTTTCGCCATTTAAAGACCCATTGTACAGCTTCTTATAGCACATATAGATTCCCCATGCAGCCAGCTCCTCATCCATCCCCTTCAAACCTGGCCTGCTCCATAATTCCCTCCCATCCAATTAACCGTGCATTTCCTGGGTACATTGTTCGGCGCGATTTGCCGTGCACAATGGGAACACGGGTTCATATTTACACAAGCAAACAATTACCGCGCTAACATCTGCAGTGCTAGCAAGGGCCATGGCGGATGACCTATCATTCCGGTCAAATCCTATAGGCGCGCAGCTAGCTTAGGTAATAGCTTGTAAACTCATCAATAGCATCCCCCGGCATGAAGCTACTCCGCGACGCGCAAGAGCTATTACTCATCTATAGAATGTGTCAAGTGTGCCCAATAAGCCCATAGTTTTTCATATGCAAATGCCACGCTTCTAATCTTTCATTATGCCGTATTTGCATGCTGTTTTGCAAGTGCCTTGCTATACGCTAGCCCTACTCCTGCACACACCTCCACCGTGCTTGCAAGCTAAAAAACCCGCTTTTCATGACACAAAAAAATAAAGATGTTTACATGAGCAACCGCAGTGAGGTATCTGAGTGAGGATGCAAATGAGACATGGGGAAGGAATTCTGCAGCCGCTAATCCATTTTCCATGCATATTCAGCAGGTGTGATCAGTTTTAATGTATCTGAGTAAAATGTCAAGCAGTCGTGGGGGATTTCAGGGTCGGGAGCTAGGTATTTGGAAGAACAAAATATTTGGAACTCCCTGTCTTGCAAATGCTGTACCTGCTCTGTGTATGCATTGAATATCTGAGGTTAAAGGTATACTATGGCCGCGTCTCATTTCTCTTTCCTCACTTCCTTCTTCTTGATTCCTCTCCTCTATTGTGCAGGAAATGGCAGAGGAAGTCCCACTCACAGAGAAGACACAGGGAGGAGAGAGACAGGAGGAGACATGAGCTGAGGCACTGGTTCTGACCAAAATGAGCCTATAATGAGGACTACACTGCGTTCCAAATTATTATGCAAATTATATTTTTCTCTAATTTTGCCAAATTGTCAATATAAATGACAGTCGTCATAAGTTTCAAGTCATCAACCTTTAGAGTACAATTCGAATGCTATTGAACAAACCTCAATGATAAGAGTATTTTTTTCAAAAATAAAAACTTAAAATGAAGAGGGAGCTGAGCCCAAAGGCAAAGCTCTCAATTTACCGGTCAATCTACGTTCCTACCCTCACCTATGGTCATGAGCTTTGGGTAATGACCGAAAGGACAAGATCGCCCAAATGAGTTTCCTCCGCAGAGTGGATGGGCACTCCCTTAGAGATAGGGTTGCATCTTTCACTTGAGGAGCTCCAAAGGTTCTCAATAGGGTTGAGGTCAGGAGGATCCTACACCTTGATGTTCACGGGACTACAGAGGCACCAGCAACTTCAAATACCTGTTTGCTGCTTTGTAATGGCATTTTAGCAGCTGCTCTTAACCCGATGTATTTGTCTGGCAGAAACCTTCCTCACTGTGCCTTTATCTGCATGAACCAGTGTGTGCTCTGAATCATCTACAAATCTCTTAATAGTACGATGATCACGCTTAAGTTTTCGTGAAATATCTAAGGTTTTCATACCTTGTTCCAAGGTATTCAACTATTTCACACTTTTGGGCACTAGAGAGCTCCTTTTTCTTTCCCATATGCTTGAAAATGTTGCTCTGCTTAATAATGTGGAACATCTTTCATTTTCGTTTTTCCTTTAATTGGATGCACCGGGCAAACTCATTGGCACAGATTGATTTCACTGAGACACAAGACCATCCATGAGTTTCACTGGGAAACTAAACATTTACCTTTATGACACTTAAACACAATTTGCATAATCATTTAGAACGCGGTGTATATTAAGGATTATTTTATATTATTATTCCATGGCTGTCAAATGAAAGTCAGGCTAACGTCTTTATTTTCAAATAAATCTGCTTTAACATTTGTTTTAATTAGTTTTAATGTCAAATTCAGGATTTTGTAACATGTCAAACATGCTTTGCTGCTGTCCCTGTACTTTAGTTTTACTTTACTTGTAGTTTTTGCAACAATTTAAACTCTTCTGTGAAACAAATAAAGTTTTATTATTTTATCTGATGTCTGCTCTTGCAGCTTCACTCATGTTTCCTCTGTGGTTTCCTTCTCCTGCCTTCTCTGAGCTTTGGGACACCACTTAATATGGCACATTTGATTGACAGCTGAAAAATGGAGTATTGAGGAAAGGAATCAAGAATAAGGAAGCAAGGAAAGAGAATTGAGACACGGCCTTCGTAACTTTTCTGGTGGAGTGTCTACAACTTCCTTGGAGATGTTATTGCTTTGCCAATTAGTTTGGTGTCATGCCATAGAGACAAGTTGGTGTCACCACTAGGACATTTCACAGGTCGGATCAGCGCAGAGGCGATACCGCTCATAGTAAGGATGTATGTACTTTTGAGTGACTAAAAACAGCAGTATTAAATGTATTGAATAAATGCTGAAACAAGTAAACAAGGATGCACAGTTATACTAAAGAACTGATGAATGCTTGTTCAGATTTACAAAATGTATGCGTATACCTTCCTGATTGAAGAAAATATAATAACTGACAATATTAGAACAAAAATGAACACCAAAAATAATGCTGCAGTCTAGATGGAGTGCAGAGTAAATACCTTCAACTTCCATTGAGCAGAATTGTTTTATTATGTTCAATTTTTCTCAAGATTGACATGAGCTGTCAAAACTCAGTCAATAGCCTGGAGCTACTCAATAGCCAAATTGTTTACCCCACTTTAGCTCAAAGAGGACACAACAGGTCTTATTTGTAGGTTTTTGGCTATCCAGGTTTTAATTTTGTTTATTGGAATGAAAACACAGAAAAAGATGTGTCCTTACTGTGAGCAGACTTGCATCTCCAAACCTGACTCTTATTTTGCCTGCTGGAGGGCCTGCTTGAGCTTGCTTCCATGGAAATGTTGTTCATTTGGCTATAATCTTCCAGTGTGGCACAAAACACATCTATCTCCATGGAGAATGTTCGAAAGTAGGTTTTAACTTTCTATTTCCATGGAATCATGCAGGTGACATGCCATCTTCATTAAATAATTAAATAAATTACATACCGTACCATTAACTTTTCTGGAAAAGCTTGTCTCCAGGAATATGTTATTGGTTTCCCAGTAATGTTCCTCAGTGTGGCATTAAACTTATTTTTCTCCATGGAAACAGTTAAGTTTGTGAAGCCCTAAGAGACGTCTACAGTTGTATTTCTGCCTCATACAGAAATAAATAAAATTGAAACCCAGCGACACAAAAATGCTAACCACTCTGCCACCATGCAGTCTTAAGCCCTCAGCTGTAAATAGCATATTGCATGGTTAAATATAGCATTACTGATTACAGAAGCACGGGGACTGAATAGTTAACATACCGTCGGTTTGATAGCCCCGTTAGGACCATACTAAGCCATTTCTCCCTCTTCCGCCCAAGTCAGCGTCCCGGGGCACTGAGGTAGTACATCACCCCCGCACCCCAGCCCACTCCCATAATGCATTTCTGCTCACATTCATATAAGTCTCACAGGGCAGCGGCGGCAAACACACGGCTAATTAAAATGAGCATAATGCGCTGATTGATTAGGCCAAATGAGCTCTCCATTCTACCGGTGACACTTTCAGATTTGATGATGCGTTTAATGGCCCCGCAACAACTTGGGAATTTACAGTGCAAGACGAGCATCTACGGTGTGGGGTGTGGAAACAAAGCTTGGATACAGTTCTCTGCCTCACGACACATTTTGGAATAGAATAAAAGATACGTAATTGAAGACTTAAGTCAGCATGGCAAAGTTGTTATTCACTTTTAAAAGAGTTGTGATAGAATGGATTACTTTACTCAAAATTGGCCAAGCTACATTTGTGTAACTAAACCTGATGACATTATCCACGATACCTTGCTTTCTCTTTTTATTATTTAAATGATCATTATGAGTAAGCAAAATGGATTCTTGCTTTAAGCCATGTTATAATGTTGTTTCCTCATCAAAAACATCTGGAATTGCGTTTTGTTTCATTCACACGTGTTTGAGTAATCCTTTATTATTAAGTCTGTCAACATCTCCAAACCGCAGAATGCTCTGTTCCACCTTGTGATTTTATGTAGTGGTAGTTTTCATGTTAACAGTCAGCTACCTTTTACCTTTAGTTCAGTAGAGATTCCAGGGCTGTGAAGGTGTATGGAGTTTAAAAACACTGTGGAGCACTTCCTGTATGACATCACAATGTGGACCAGAATGCAGGCCTTGTGTGAATGAAACAAAACACAATTCCACATGTGTTCTTGATGAGGAAACCACATTATAACATAGATCTGAAAATGGAGTAATATGGGTCCTTTAAAGAGGGGGTATTATTGCTAACTTATTACATATTTAAATAAATGTTTCCTTGTATTGTTTTAAAAATGCAAATGTTCTAATTTTAACATGTTTAATAAGTTCCAGTTCAGTTTGCTAACTGTGGGGAGGGTTCAAAGAGGGGCTGGGAGAGATCACTGGATTATTCACACATGCATGGATGACATCTGAAACCTCTTCAGGCATTGTTTTGATTAAGGAACAACACTATAACATTTTGGAAAGCTCCATAAAGTCAATTCTCGTTCTTTTTAAATATTTCCCCAAATTTAAGAGGAACATTAACCATGAAGAGGTTACATTGTCATATCTGGGGAGAGGTGACCACGCTTAGAGCAAGAGTCCATGTTTTATTTTATTTTTCACCAATAATAAAACACTTGATTAATTAAATGCCACATAGATAAGCCCAATGCCATAATGAGGAATATTCCAACCAAAGCAAAACCATCTCTATCTCCCTGTTCATTAATAAGTGGAAAATAACTAAAGAATGTAAAAAAAAAAAATGGGTTAGGGTGGAGATGTTGTCACGTTGCTTTGAATTTTTCTATTTCCATGGAGAGGTGGAGAGGTAATTAAATAATAAGCACGTTTACATGCTACACTGTTGTACATTCCAGGGATATGCCATCTCCATGGACGAAGGATGGATGGATGAAGTTTATTTATCATAGGGCGTACAAATTGTATAGATCAGAGGAAGAGTCCATCATGAAAAGAAATTTGTATCATGAGTCCTAATACTAGCAAAATCATGAATTATACTTTTTTATAAATCCCATTTGTATCACAGTTGGCCATTGATTTGTACCCCAGCATGCCAATCACGCAACAGTGGCAATTGAAAACACAGAACCACAACACATCAGTGAATTGCAGATACATTTGAGTTATTGCTTTCAAAGTCCACGCGGCTTTGTGGAAGAAATTGTTTTTGCTATGGAGTGTTTGGTAAGCGGAGGCAGAGATTTCACTTTTATTGCTTGTTGAAAAATGTGTCTATCCCAATCATTTTTGCGGATACGTCGACTAAGAAAAGAGGGCAGCTGTTTAGTGAAAATATTGTGCACAAAACTTATCTAAGAGAGGTTCTGGCCTTCTCAAAGATCTATAATGCAATATCCTCTCTTATCGATTATGAAATTCAGTTCTGTCAGTGCTACTTTTTCTTCAAAGTTTCAGATGGATAGAGCATAAAGGGATCATATAATGTCAAAGCATTTTTTGGATCTTTTTAAGAGTTTTGTTTCGGTCATGTATCCTTGGGAAATTCTGCTTGTTTAGTTTGTTTTCTTCTGAAAGCTTCTGATGATGCGTTTCACTAAATTTTGTTGTAAAAATTCATCCAAAAAATTGATACCATTTATCTTTCAGTGCCCAAATTGTATTCACTACAAATCTTACCTTACTAACAGCTATCAGCGACTGTCGAAATGCATGTTTGAACTGCCTTATGCTTTACTCAGTGGACCCTCAGGTTAAAGGTGCACTGTGTAACTTTTCTGGTGGAGGGTCCGTCATCTGATTGTCTTCATGGAGATGTTATTGCTTTGTCTGGAATGTTCCACGGTAGAGATTAAACCTGTCTATCTCAAGGGAGACAACTATAGGCTACACTGCAGGTCAGATCTCTATTTACAGAGAATCATTGTAGTTTTGAGCAATAGAACCCCCCGTAATGAATAAATGCTACATAGATGTGTTAAATATCATACCATGGAACATTTCAAACAAATCAATAACATCTCCATGGAAACAAGCAGGTGACAGGCCCCCAATGCTCAACTTTTCTGGTTGAAAGTAAGTCTAAGTCTAAAGGCGTGAACAGAAAGGCGCTGTGTGTGAGTTTGATTCTCTAAATGTTCATCTTATGGTTTGCAGCATCACTTTCCTAACACATTCCATTACACATTCTACCAATTCGCCTCAGTGAGTTTGTACATAACTTGCAGAGACCAAAGCAGAGTTTTGCCATCATGGTAATGCTAGACATTAGCATGGTAATAGCGCACTTCCTGGCTTTCAGACAACAAAACACTTAGATGTCTGTGTAATCTCTCATCCAGGTAGGATGCATAGCAAAAGAAAAAAAAAAATCTATTACTTCTTTTGCTAACAATAAAACACTTTGATTTATAGGTACAGTTGCTGACCATTCAATCAAACAGAAGGGATATTGTGGACAGCCAAAGCTACACATGGGGTGACTGGAGCTCAGTTTGTTCCAGCTCTAGACATAAACATCATTGGTAGTCAGAAGAATACTGTCATTGTGTCCTTGGGCAAGACACTTAACCCTCTTTGCCCTCAATGTCTGTGAACACCAGTGTATGAATGTGTGTGTGAGTGAGTGAGTGAGTGGTTCCTTGATGTAAAGCGCTTTATGTGTCTAAAAGGTTGGAAAGCACTATATAAAAATTTACGATCCATTTAAAACCACGTATCACATACATTATTATTGTTATAGGTACAGTATATACATATTTGTCCCAATTATGGCTATCCACTGAATGCTCCAGTCAGTGAATGAAAGTGAAAGTGTTAGAAGCATGACTTTTGTATTCCCCCAAACTATTTTCACATTTAGTATTCCGCCCCAGCCTTCTCGAACAGGTGTACATCGACTTCAGATGGGCCTGTCACGATGGAGGAAGACTTGACAGGGGAAAGTTTCACTTCATCAGTTTGTCATCTCTGTGTTCGTCTCGCCTGCTCGGGACAAAGCAGGAAAAGGGCATTAGCGAAGGATAGCGCGGGAATATCTGCTTAACATCCTAATTGGAAATGACAGCCACAGTGGTGCGCTGAGCCCTGCAGGAGAGATCGAAGACTCGCAGCTCCGTTTGACGCCGTGCCATGGATCCCACACCAGTCCAATCCTCATCTCGCCGCGCCTAATTAACACCTGGCTCCTGCTAATTACCCAAATCCACCGACATTCCCGAAAAGTGCAGGGGAAAAGCACAACTGTATAAGATTTACAACACAGGCCTGGACCTCAGATGTCCCCAGGCATTGAACCTGCAACCACTGGAACAGGTGTTCTCCCTCAGATGCACCACATGGAGCGGCAAATTAAAGTTTCCTGTTTTAGGAGTTTTCTACCAAGCACTTTTTGGTGCTAATATTTCCAGTTAAGTAGTCCCCTTGGTGTTTTATACAGTACATGATGCACGTGACAGATCTAGAGCAAAACCATAGCTCCACTTAGTAGTGCTTCACTACATAAAAGCATGTTTACAAGGATCCACTGACAAAGTCAGATAAATTAAAGAGGTTACCAGTAATTAAGCAATAGTGGATGTGTTTCCAGCACATGGAGATAATATTAGAGTTTTAAATGCAGATGTCATGTATACTTTACTAAATGCACCTATCCATATTTTTGGAATGAAGAGAATTTAGGACTATTGTCATGGCAATCAATTAACAATTTAAAACAAATTCCCTTTCTTTTTTCCCCCTTTCACCATTCAAATCTTTTGAATGGTGAAAATTCCTTAATGTTGCTTTTAAACGGGAAGCTGAAACCCATGTTGATTTCCTACCAATTCAAATGATCAATGGTAATATGTTCTCATATTTCAGAGTTTCATTTGAGATAACCTTGATTCATGCACTTGATGTTAAAGAAAAAAAGAAAAATGAAGTCAGCAACAGATAAATAATTGGCTGCCATAGCAACAGACTACAGTGATTATTGTAAATACTATACCCTGCTGGGTATTCACCGCAGTTGCTGATTATTCTATGTACATCTTTAAGTTTTCTTTTCACACAGTTAAGACACTTCTACTCCGTCCTGCTTTGTGTTGCAATGCACTTGAGACATGCAAGAGACATTCACACAGTGAGGCACTTTACATTGCATCAACACTATGCATGGTTTTCAGTGTGATGTAAAATTGAAGACCGTTGCCATACCAGTTAGAATTTAGATTCACAAAACTAAATATTTGTGTGATCAAAACTCCTCAAGATGATGCCTACAAACTAAAATCCATAATACACGGGCAGTGTTAGTGAAATGCCTTGCCCAAGGACAAGACATTACAAAATGCTTAAAACTGGGATATGCCAATTCACTTAATTTTGTACAGCCCACAATTACAAGAGTCTCACAGGGCTTCAAATCAAAATAGTTGATTTCACTGAAAGAAAGTTAGAAAATCCAACAGTGAATCAGTCAGTCAATGTTCAGTAAAGCCAGTTAACCAACATTCACATTTTTTGGTTGTGCACCTGTATGTCCAAATTTGGGTCTTGGTTCACCGCTATAACTTCTAGCCTCAATTGGCTTCATTTGGTTACAACCAATCCCTGGGTGTCGTCACAGCAACTTCTGGAATAAAGTCAATGTTCAGTCCATGTTCCAGACCCATACAACTTCATGAAATTGTATCAAAGCGTGTGGTTATGGCTGGTAAGGCAATAGAAGCAACCACACGGTACTCACTGTGTCATTGTCAGCAGTTAATATGTTCCTAGGCAAAATTCCTCAAGGTCCAAACTAATCCCATTCTTCTCCTTTATTGCAGCACTTAAACTTTTCCAAATCTCAAAAAGCCTTCTCGCTCCCATCCACAGCAGTGACACACCATACCCTAACAGTAAGTGAGTCTATATAATTACCATCTGCCATTTGTTCCTCGCTCACTGTCCCCTCTGTACGTTATTAAGCTGCTGTTTACCTAAGAGCGGAGGAAGCGAAGTCTGGTGCAGTGCTGAGTCTTACGCTAAGGAGAGAAGGCCAGTAATTAAGACACTGATCTGGTAATAAAGTGGTGCCAGGTATCTTAGATTTACTCATCTCTGCTCTTTCCAGCAAGTCCATTTTCACTTAAGGTTTAATTTCTCAAGAGGCGAGCAGTTTAAGGGAGACATTTTATGCAACTGTGTTCTAATAGTTTTCCCTTGTCAAAAGCTTACTCAGAGTTGTGTCAGGATTAATTTATGCATGTCTGAGTAATCCTGCAATTGAGGCTTGAGAGTTCAGAAAATGTCCATTTGTATTTACCACCTATCCTCACCCACAGCTTTACATTTTTGAATGGGGCGTCACTGGACCATTTCTATTAGTAAAGGTGCACTATAAGTGTTTTGGTGGCTGTTTCATAACCTACTTGTCTCTTTGGAGATATTTTTGTGCTTTGCCTGGAATAGAAAGGTTTCAAAAGGTAGTCATTCAGTATCATCAAATTTAAAATTGCGTCTGGATGAGAGTCGAAATGGGTGTCCAGATGATTACCTTCCAGAACATTTTCTACCTTGGGCCACTTCTGGTCGAATGAGGGATTACACCAACTCTGGACCGGGAACCTTCCATAATATCTTAAAATTATCTACCTCCACGAGATGACACCACCAGACCAGGTTACAGGTCAGATCTGTGGAGTGAACTCGCATACAGTAAGAATACATGTTTTTTGTATGTTATTTTTTTGAGAAACTAAAAGCATGTAACTGAAAAAATGCAAAATGGATATGCTTAATGCCATATTGTGAAATATTTCAGACAAAGCAAAACATCTTCATAGAAACGTCGACCATAAAAGTTACACAGTGCACCTTGAAGTTGTTTTAAATCAATATTGCGGTTTACAGTGGATAAAATGTATGTATGTGTTTTTCATGCTTTTTGATGAATAAAAACACATCTCTCATTTATAAGATTAAAGTTACTGTGGAACATTCCAGACATAGCAATAACATCTCCATGGAGACAAGCAGTTGTGACCTTCCACCAAAAAGTAAGTTTTTGTTTTAGATCAGTATTGCAGTTTACAGTGAACAAAGTGAGTGTGTGATTTTCATGTTTTTTGATTAATAAAAATACTTGTAATTGAATAAATGTGAAGTAGACAAATGCAAAGCAATAACATCTCCATGGAGACAAGCATTGAAATCGTTCTAAATCAGTGTTGCGGGTTACAATGAACAAAATATGTACATGTTTTTATGTATTTGCATGTATTTTTTATTTTTTTTTACAATAAATAAATGAACTAGAAAAGCACTCAGAAAGCGCAGACCTCCGCCAAGCAGCTCAGTTTTCAAAGTGATCCAGAATCCAGGATTTCTTCTGGATCATCACCAAAATTTAATCATCTGTTGGATTTACCATTAGGAACATTTCCTGAAAATTTCATCAAGATCCGTCCATAACTTTTTGAGTTATCTTGCTAACTAACAAACAAACAAACAAACAGACAGACTCAGGCAAAAACATAACCTCCTTGGCGGAGGTAATAATAAATAAACAAGCAAAAACTCTTGTAGTAGAATAAATGCGTTAGATAACCTTAAAGCCATACTGCGGAACATTCCAGGCAAACAATAAGATCGCATGTACGACCTTCCTCGAAGTTAACAGTGGACATTAAAGTAGTTTTGAGGTTTACAGTGAACAAAATGAATTATACAAGCATGTGAAAGTTTATTACTACGGACCAAAAAAATAATGATCTTCTCCAGTAGCACAATGGGACACTCAGCGGGGGTTACAAACTTCCCAACTAGTCCACTCTTTTGTTCCCTGGTGTGGTGGGAGGGATTGTGATATTTTTGGCTGAGTCACAGTTCCGCGGCTCCCGTCTGCTCCTCCAAACCCTGGTCAATCTGTTGAGCCGTTTGTTTGCCTGTGTCAATTCTTGTCCGCCTCCTCCTTGGCCCTAATCCCTTCAGTTTTCATTCTTTCTATCTCTTTCCTTCACTCCCTTTCTCAATTCTTTGTTCTCAGTATCGGCTTTGAAACTTATTACTGGAGTCAAAAATGTGGTGTTGCAGATTTTGTGCATTTTGGCTAATTGTGGGATTAATCCTGGATGGGAAAGGGAATGTGGGCAGAGATTACAAACGCATGGATTATTCAGGAAGATATTGTAGATTTGAGTGTGTCTAGTCAGTGAATAGAAAAGATAAAACCCACAGAACTTTGGCTACAGCTTTTTTTCTATGTTCTCTTTCCTGTACAAATAATTGTACTATTTTACTGCTTAAATACACAATGTAAGACAATTACAGTAACTAACTTTGTAGCTGTTACAGCCCCAGGCCTTTAGCTCTTTTCCATTTTGTTATAATTTGTTACATTTGTATGTGTGGCTACAATTTCCTATCTTCCCCATGCGACCCAGCCTGTGTGAGTCCTTATTCCTGATTGGAGGACTGGTTGCCCGTCTGTACCTGATTGGTTGCTGCTTTACTAGTCCCTGATTGGTGGGGCACATCTACACCTGGCCAATCCCGCCTCCCTGAAGCCACCTCCCCCTATTTAAGGAGACTGTCTGCAGCTGTACTGGGCTGTTGGCTGATTCTGTCAAATATTTGGTTCTGTAAAAGAGGCGCTAGTTTAGTCTGTAATATGTCTCTTGTTTTCTGTCACTGTGGTAACTCTGTGTTTCTGAATATCTCAGAAACACTGAGTTGCCAGACAGTCAGTACTGACTTTGTTTGTTTGTCAAGTCCTGTATTGTACAATTTGTTTTCTTAGTTAAACTTGACTTTTGTTACTCTTTTGTTTAAACCTTATAAATGACCCCTTGTGTAAATACACTGCTTAAAAACATTTAAAGGAACACTTTCAAAACACATCAAATCTCAATGTGGGGGAAAAAAAATGCTATATACTATACAAATATGTATGGGGCAATGTCTTAGGAACAAAAGAATGCCACCTCTTTTAATGAAAATAACATTTTCAGCCTACAGAGGACTTAATTTTATAAACATCATGAAAATCAAAGTGAAATCTCAATACCTAATGGCAGGCAGACTGGCGTTTTCTAGCCGGTAGAGGTCTGTGTGTCCCTCCATGGATATGCCTCGCCACAGAAGTTGGCCAATCTGTGTAACTTGGAATGGCTTTATACTCCCAGTAGTGATAATCACTGTAGCCTAAGCCAGCACTAGCGGAGAACTAGCCAAAAAAGAGAAAGTGAAAATGACCTCCACGTGCAAAACCAGTTCTTTTTTTAGGAGTTGTCTCATTGTTACCATTCTAGTGCATCTGTTGTTCATTTCCATTAAAAGAGATGGCATCCTTTTGTTCATTGCCCTGAACACATTTCTATAGATATCCAGCATATTTTTTCACTTGAGGTCTAATGTGTTTTCAGAGTGTTCCTTTAATATTTTTGAGCAGTATATTTTACTTCCCTTTTGTTTAATTTACCTTGATATTCCTGTTAAATGAAATCCTCCTTTTTATTTATACCATTATACATCTTGTGTGCAAAATCCCTCAGTCGTCCAGGTACAATCCATGTCAAAAGGAGAAATTCAATATGTCAACTGGACAAAAGTTTATTTGGTCGAATACGTTTTGCAGCTTGGATGAGCTGCGACATATTGAATTTCTCCTCCATTATACATCTTGGTTTTTGTTACCTCCCTGACCCTAGCAGAGCTGGGTCATAACAGTAGTGAATTACTATGAAAATATTTGTGTTAGTTACCCAGAAGCATGACTTTTGTTGTCAGATGACCACCAGGTATAGGAAGCAGGTTTATAGCAGCATGTTGCAGATGTTTTATAGCTGATTAAACTGTCAAATGACATCGCACCAACTCCATTTGTGGTTTAACTCTATTAAAATGTCCTTTTAATAAACATGACAGCACATATTTGATTAATTTATACAATATTGCAATAAAAGAAATCTAAACTTTGAGGCATTAAGTACTTTTTCCTATAACTTGGTCTTGTAGCATCACCTTCTTGTCTCTTCTGTGATATGTTTATTGCCATACTGTGGAACATTCCAGGCAAAACAGTAGGAGAATAATGGTAAAGGAATAACAGTAAGGGGTAAGGGAATAAAGCTGCTTTTCATTTTGAATCTGACCACACAAGACTACTTTTCTCACAGAGCTGCTTGGCCTTTGCGGTGGAGCATATTTTCACCTTGTCAAATGTTTCACTTAATTTGCCAGCTATCCCTGAAGGGAGAAGATTCATGCTTCATATGTCCATTAAAGCAGACAAAATGTCACTCTCTGGAGGCTTCTCTGCGGCTCCAGTCTGGCTGGGATGAGAAAAAGAGATTGGTGCTTTGCATGGCACTGGGTCAGAATACATTTGGGACAAAAGAAGGGTTTCAGGCATTCTTCTAGATATTTTAAGATAGTTTTACAGTTTGTGCGGTGAAGGCACTGGTAACTGTCTGTGTTTTGCAGTAAGCCTCAAAAAGGGCATAACTCTGAGAGATTCACTGTTTTTGAAAGAAAAGCTCAAACTGAAAATGTAAAAATGGTGAACCTGAGAACTACTTGCTAAAGATTGAGTGCACAAATTTGCTGCTCAGAGTCTTCAACTGACAAGATTTGTGTGTTTGAATAATAGCCTAATAACTTTTAGACTTTCTGACAGTTTTTGTTTCATGTCAATAGGCCCATGGTGACATTAAAGTAGGCCTGTATTTGCCTGTGTCTGATATAGTTATAATCTATGACACACACATTGTTATAATTTGGATATTTTAAATCCCAACACTGGCTTAATAAAAGAAACATGTCCACTCACTTCCACATTAGAAAACTGTGGTGCCAAATGGGAGCTGACGTCTCACACAAAGAGCTGAGCAGCTGTCCACACCTCCAGTGGATAGCTGCAAATCACACCAGCAACTAATGACTTTATTTTCATTTGTACCAAAGTAACAAAAGTCCGAACAAAGTACAGAGCAGTGGGTGTGTACCAGTGGTGGTGAAAATGGGGGTTGATCAGTGCAAACAAAAGTATATAAAGATATAACATTACACAAAAAACTAACATATAAAAAGTCTAAACTTTACCATGCAGTTTGTATATCTTTGGATACTATTTTCCATAACATACAAATATCTTTTTCATGACAAAACACTTTTCAACTAAATGCACTGCCCACATTATGGTAAGACTCTGTTAAACAATGGAGCCCTTCATACAAACACAGCAGAAATGAAAATGCGTCCACTGAATATGTTATAGCACACAAAAGCATTCGATATTAAAAGAAAAGAGAAAGAACATTGTATTTCAGTACAACCAACATTGTATGTCAATTTTTTTGCTGACTCTTCAAAGCTGAGGTATATTTAGAGTGAGCGAGCCCAAGCCTGGCTGACCCGCAGGTCCAGTCTACAGGGACGACAAGGTTAGCACACTGTACGTTAGCGCCGAGTACGATTTTCAAGCTCACGGTAAACTCTGCAGGCACATTAAGTCGGCTAAGCTATGGGAGAAAGATGTGATCCTATATACGCACACGGTTAGAGAAGCGTCTCAAGCGTTCCACATTGTGATGTCATGGGGTAATACGTCTCACTAGAATAATTTTGATAATTTTATCATTGGAATTGCCAATCTCTACTAAACAAAAGGCAAAACGCAGCTGTTAACCTGAAAATGACCATTTCATGACATCACAAGGTAGAACAGAGCATTTTGAGCCTTGGAGATGAAGACAGAATAATAATAAAGAGTTACTCAAATGTGAAGTAAACAAATCACAACTCCGGTATGTTTTTAAGGAGGTAACATTATAACATGACTTAAAGCTCACAAGAGTCAATGGTGTATTTACATTATAGGACCTTTTAAGAGTAAAGTGTATACAACAATATTGATTATCTCAGAACATTGCTTATTGTCCCCTTATCAATAACATGAAGAGGGTTTTATATGTATTTATTCTCAAATGCATTATAACTTTGCCCCTATTCAATCCCTCCTTACAGTTAGCGGTGCAATTCTGTCCAATGCGCTACCCATAAGCCTATGTCCTCCATGCTCCATAAATATACAAAACATTACACTCCAACTTCACAAACCTGATGCGATGTGCAGTAGTTTCATTAGCAGAAGTAATGTAGTAAAGTCTGCAGGGGGAGTGACTTAGTGCAGGGCGCCAAGGGAAGGGAAGCATCAAAAACAAAACGAACTTATTAAACACATTAATACATTGTTTTTGGCAATTATAGCATTTTTAAAACAATAAAAGGTAACATGGTGATCTAAATATGTTATGTTTTAGCAATTCATACCCCCTCTGTATTCATCCTTATTAGTTTTAATGTCACAAAACCAGCTCAACATTTCCCTTATCAAAGAGAAGAAGGGAATGGAATTTTAAAGGGTTATCAAATAATGTAACCTATGGCAATTTGCCTTAAGCTGGGTGTCCTCTGCACAGTTTTGATAGTTCGTGATGAGATATTTCTGTCGTAGCTTAAAAAGAAGAAGAAGAAAAAAGTGGGATGTAGGTTTCACAGTAAAAGACGGAAAAAGATTAAACTTGACCCGAGTTCAACCAAGGACAAGTGGCTGTTGATGTCTACAGTGTCCGATATTTACAAGGAATTTCCCCACTGTGGGACTAATAAAGGCATATCAATCAATTTAAGGCCTCACAGAGAATTATTGTTGACTTGTTGGCACACGTGAACCTTGAACTTTTTACACAGAGCAACCTACTTTATCTTATTTTTTAGCAGCAAAATTATTCTCAAATTATCCATTGAAATAAATGGAATTCTCACTTAACAGAAGTGCCACCGTAACAAAAGCTCGGTTTAGTATTTATATTTAGAGGCAAAGGTGTGCGAGGCAGAATAAGGTCAACTTTTACAAGCACGAAAACAATGTTAGGAAGTTGTTCGTTCATTCAGCCAATCAACACCACTCTGATGTTGGAATGTAACTAAGTAAAAGTAGTAAAATACTGTACTTAAAAAAAAATGTTGGTATCTGTATTTACTTAAGTACATTTTAAATTGCATACTTTTTACTTCACTACATTTGAACATTTGAGAGCAGGTATATGCACTTTCTTCTGCACTACATTTTTCAACAAGACTGAAAAGCAAAAGTATTATTATAGTTTGAGACCTGTTGAAAAGCCGGAGGGGGTTATTTTGAACAAATTTCTAGTTTGAGCAAACAAAATATACAAAGAGAAACGGCTAGAAAAAAACGATAAATTCAATTGCTTCTGTTGAAGAAAATTCAGCACAAATCGTCTGTATCAAAATCACTACAGTTGAAGCTTTATTAGATCTCAAAATCTGTGTGGCATACTTTTACTTTTTACTCTTTAAGTACATTTTTAAATGAATACTTTTACTTAAGTAGATTTTTTCATGTGATACTTTTACTTCAGTATTTATTTATTTATTTTTATTTTTAAATAAAATCGAGTACTTCCATCACTGCAACAAGGCGCCGACAGTCCGTATTTTGTCAGACAGACTTTGGCCGTTTCCATTATTTAGTGTGTGATCCACAAAACACAATGAGTTCTGTCTTAAAATGCTTAATTAACAATATCACCCAAATTAGATTAAGGAGACTAAATGGGCAGTCTACACCAGGATTTAGACTTCAAAGGTAATCTGTAGTTAAAGTTTATGGTGGGACATAACCTCACTGGAGCTGGATAGAATTGCCTTTGTTTATTGTCCTTCTATTCAGTGAGCTGAGCTTAAAGACAAAAACAAATGTAAAAAAACATTTACTGCTTGTGTCAGTGTGGATTTATTGAAATTGAAATTTGGTGTCAGGAACTGTTAATTATTTATTGGTGGTCTTTGCGTGCACTACTTTTTCTGTCCCATGCCATCATACAAAAAAAAAAAACATGAAACATTCCTGGAATTCTAGCCACCCTTGCTCAGAAGTTACGCCAGATTCTTGATTAGAAGTACCTTGCTGATGTATAAACACGTTTTAAAGAAGCAGTATTACACTTCTGTGGTGTATTTGATCACCATGTTATCATTTATCGTTTTGAAAATGATATATTGGCTATATTGTAAGGTTTGTGGAGTTGTAGTGTGTTGTATTTTTGTTTTGTTTCATGCTTTTCTGTATTTATGGAGAATTGTCTTGTAGGAGCATGGGTGAGGCTTGTGGTTTGAGTTTTGGATAGGATCATACTAACCGTAAGGAGGGTTCAAACATGCATGGATGGCATATAAAACCACTTCAGTCATGTTTTTGATGAGGAAACCACACTATAGCATGGGAGAATGCTTAAAAAAACATAATACTTTCTTTGGATTTATAAAAGAAAACCTACCCATACACAGGAAGAATGTGTAAACTCTCCACTCAAAAGCCATGCATCATCAACAAATCCAGTCCATCATCCTTGATATGAGGTTATCTGACCAGCCAATCCATTCTACATTCATGTCAAATCCAGAAGGGTCAAGAACCAGGCAAGAGAGTGTGAAAAACATCCGTCCAAACTTGATGATTCAACCACAGCCTTAGCACGTGTTTCTCAAATGCTGAAAACATCTCTTGAAAATTCTCTTAACATTCAGAACAACACGTACAGCTTATACCTGAGAAGTAATGGTTTGGTGCTTCGATTGTTAATTCTGTAAAATCCCTTCTGTTTTTATTTTTTCCCCTTTTTTACATGTAGGCAGTCATGTTTTGTTTTGGATGGTTTCTCTGGTCAAACAACCTGTCAATCACCCCCTCTGAAATCAGGGAGACAGGATAAGGCTTCAGATCTACTCGTCTTTGTAAAGTTTTGTCAAAGAGTGTGGTTCTAGCTGGTCTGGGAAGATGAGGCAGAATTCAAACACTTTTCCTTTATACCATATCCATCCACAACTGAACACAATTACACTGCTTTCTCCCCTCAACTACAATCCTCACAGATGTAGGTCTGTTCCCAGATGGTTAAACGTGTTGAAAGCATTGGACCTCCATTGTGTATCCGTTGTAAGTGGAAGTGAATTGCGGTTTTAAGTGTTTAAGAGGGCTTGCATCCGAGACCCCCTACTGAACACGGGGAAGTAACAAAGTGCCACATAAGCTTCTAGTAAAACGGATAGAAAATTGCACCCGTGGAAGCTGAAAACTCCAAGCCTCTGTGACCAATCGGTCCATTCAAAGGCTATTGGAGTGAACCAGTTCCATTGCTCTTGTTTGTGTCATGGCATAGTTCCAACACAAGACCGATGGAGTAACTTTTTGGTTGGAGGTCTGTCACCTGCTTTTGTTCTATGGATATGTCATTGCTCTGCCTGGAATGTTCCACAGTGTGACATTAAACAGCTCTACCTTACATTTATTCAATTGCAGGTAAGTTTACTGCTCAAAAACACCTAGAAAAACAGGCATTCTGACTGTGAGTGGTGTTGCCTCTCCGGAGATCTGGCCTGTAACTTGGTCTGGTTTGGTCTCCATGAAGATAGAAAACTCCATGGTTAAAATAAAACTATTAGTCCACTAACACAAATTGTGGTTTACTAGGACACCGAGACCTACAGCTCTATAAATTAGTAGTTAACAACTGAAAACCTTTTAAATTGTTTTTTTGATTGAAAAAATATACATGCACGTGAAAGCTATAAACTCCAAGCCTCTGTGACCAATGTCCATTCAAACACTAATAAGTAAGCCAGTTCCACTGCTCTTGTTTGTATCATGGGATGGTATGTTGGTACCATCCCATGATACAAAACCTGCGCAGTCAATTGCAGCGCTAGCAATGCATTATAATATATGTAATAACTTCAAAAGGACTTGCACAGTTAATCAGCAAGCGCGAGGCACAAATGAACTGAATTACAAGCCGGTGGGCTGAGAATCCAATATGAGCTCTTTCATATCAGGAGAAAGTGCGTATTATGGATTTAGAAGTATTGTGCGTCTGGGTTCAAGTGTTATTGCCACAGTAAATGTAGCGATACGTGAATGCTTGAGAAACTCCATCTACAGTGAATGAGGTGGAGACGCAGACACTTTCTCGGTGCCGACAGCGGGTGGTGGGAGTAATTGAAATACCTTATACAGTGGCAATGTGCTCAATTTGAAACAACAAAGGCGGATTAATCAGGGGGAGTCTCTCTCGGGAGGAGGCAGTATAGAAACGCAATTCGCACTGTATTTCTGATGAATGAGAATGGATATGTTTTCAATATGCAAGTTGCATTACTTTGCTTACAGTGCATTTTAAAAGGTGTTGAAATCGGGGGGAGCTTTAAATTCAGGTTACTTTTATTTTCTTGTATCTCCTAATGTGTTTTGTTACATTCTGTAGTAAATATGAAAACATCAAAAGCAAAAAGTAGAAGAATTGCTCTCTGTTGGCCATTCTTGTTGAAATAATTGTTGAAAAATGTGGATCATTTGCAAACATGATCCAGTGCATGGAGTACTGCAAAATGGTTTAGTGTATTTTTTTTTCTTTTTTTTTTTTTTTTTTTTTTTCTGTGGGAGATAACGTTTTTCTATGGAGACAAGAAGGTCAGGTCTACGGAGAGATGACCCCATTCACAGTAAGAATGCATATCTTGAGCAATATAAACACATGAAATGAATGCAAGATAGGGTAAGTTAAAAGTTATACTGTGGAACATTTGAGACAAAACAAAACATCTACAGAGACAAGTGACAGGCCTTTTATAAGAAAACAAGTTAATTTGATAAAATATTGGCTTAAACAAATAAGCAGTTCAGTCAAGTGATTTAGCTGAAAATTAAAGTTTGTTGTCAAAGTGCTGGAAAGAATTATCTTCATTTATTGTTGTTTCATTGAGTGAGCTGATCTAATTT
This sequence comes from Taenioides sp. WSHXM2023, assembly GCA_029959045.1. Taxonomy (NCBI): domain Eukaryota; kingdom Metazoa; phylum Chordata; class Actinopteri; order Gobiiformes; family Gobiidae; genus Taenioides; species Taenioides sp. WSHXM2023. The sequence goes on from CM057085.1 coordinate 35,372,277, forward strand.
AATTTATTTGTTCATAGTGTGTATCTGTGAATATTTTTCTAATTGAAAATAGGCTCCAGGAAATTCTTTGCTGGTTGTCTTTGCAAGTGCTGCTTTTACTTTATCATAATATCATGCTACTAGGAAAACCAGCTTGGAACTATAAACTCAAAGGTAGTATTGTCACGATACTCAAGTTTCTATATCAGTAGGGCTATGTGCCAATTCAACTTTTGGCATGTCTCATTGTTTTCTATCACTGTTCCAAATTTCGTTTGCTTACACCAAACAAATAATAAGTCACCAACGAAGAACAACAGCTCTCGCCAGTTACACCGCGTTACTGGCTCGGGCCAATAATAAGAAAGACAGACATATAGCCGTAAGCAGCAATGATTGGCCCTTGCCTTCTGCTGTCCAAATAAAATGTAAACGTTCTTCTGTGACTTCCTTCTGCCCTGTCTGAAATCGAGATGTGGATTTACGTACTTGTCTGCACTAAAGGAGAGCAGTGAGAGCGAGGTTTGTCTAGCCGCGATCCACATCGAGTATTTGGTGTCTCCATTGGGATCAATGCAAACAGACCGTGTCAGTCCGGAGCAGTGCACACTTATCGCTACATTCACGCTCAAACCCACTGACACGCCCACTTTGCCTCATATGTACTTCTGGGATGATTTAATAAAGTGAAACGCACTCAAAAGAAACATGGATACCACGTTCAAAACAAAATATTAGGTTTATTAAAGCTGGGTCCTTACAAGGCACACCCACATCGTACAGTATGTTGGCATATCACCACCAGCAGATCGATAACGCCAGCAACTCAATGGATATTTGCAGCGAGCAGATTTTTTTTCATTCGTACCAAAATGACTACACTGCCGAATGCCTAGGCGTATCACTGATTGAGAAAATAAAACTCTAGAACGAAGCTGGTACGAAGCAGTGGATGACGTTGAACAGAGGGCATGATCTGTGCAATAGACAGTAGGCCTACTTGCACACAAAAGTTGTAAATTGGACCAGTGGAATTGCCCCTCCTCTGAGTCCACAGCCACTAATTTTGATGGTGAACTTGTTTTTTTTTTTGCCATTCTGTAAAAGAATACAATGTTAGAATTGTGTTTAAGATATTTGTGAATTAGAATACTGTGTTCAAAATATAATTATCTTTAAAATTTGCGTGTCTGTGATCTTAAACGGTAGATTTGACTTTGTGTCAGTGGGAAAAAAAACTAAGACACTTCGTATACCATGATCCTTTGCGCCGTGCCACCTTCATGTCAGATTCACAGTCTGAGCCAATCGGATCGCACACTGCACTTTCCACACTCATGTAAACAACACAGTGACATGCAGATGGAGGCATTTGTGAAGAAGGGAGCATGGATAAAGAGGAAAGCAGTAGTGATGTGTCGGTCGTGAACGTTCCAGTTTTTAGAATCTGCTCTTTGAAGTGAACAATGGGGAGCCGGCTCCTCTTTGAGAGCCGATTTTACTTTTTTTAGAGTGCCTTTCTAGTTTTTTTTCCCCTCCTCTTTTTTTTGTGAAAGCCGCACGTGATTGGTCAAGATGTGTGGCGGCATCTGCATTTTGTTGTCATTCTGAGTTTGCGCAGGTTGCTTTAAACGTTTGTCTATTTGAGATGGGTCTTTTTAAGCTTTTTTATACTTTATAATTTATTTTGTAGCACTCTGTTCGGAAAATAAAGCCATATGAAGGAAAAACATTTGATGTCATGTATGTTTTTTACATTAGTAATTCATTTTACACACAGTTTTGCATTATTTTTGGTGATAAATTAATTTAAGAAGCAGAAAATCTGAGTAGCCATTTCTTTACAGTAAGCAGAGCCAAAAGAACTGGTTCTCCAAAAAGAGCCATCACTAGAAAGCAGAGCAGACACACTGCAGGCTCCCACTGCCCCAAGTCCTTCATGCATTTTGGTTTGACCAGCGCTTAAGGAGAAAAAGAGGCAGGTTGGCTCTGCTCAGATGCAGTGTATTTATGCCTGGGAAATAAAAGCACCGTGAGGACTCGCACCGTGAGCACTCGCTTGGCAAAATGACATTCCACAAAAGTTCCACAAATTCATTAAAATAAAGTCCAGGCTAAAAGACATAAGAGCAACAGCACTGCCCTATAACAGCACAAGGTACTCTGTAGAACCCAGCCAGATCCACGTGTTTTCTGGTGTTAACAAAAACAAAACAATACAACAAAATAAAAGAATATAAACTTTACTGCACAGTTGTATTTATTGGGTAGGCAAGGGAAGTGTGTTTGTAGCGCACAACACAAGAAAGAGCTAAAACTATCAAATTGTTGTATGTAATTATGTAATGTAATTATATTCTGATACGAAAACAATGTTCCGCTATTTTTATATTTACAATATACGTGCATTCCTACATCATGGCGGGAGCCCTGGTTATTACTCAGTTCACTTCCAGGCCACCAGTAGCATCGCTTTGCATACTAATGGACCTTTCGCCAGCCTAATAAAAAAAAAAACACAATTTATTTAGACTATAGAATGTAATTTTCAACATTAAATAATGGTACTTTCTTTTATATTACAATACAGTCATCTAGTTAGGTTCCACAATGCTCCATGGGCAGATACTAGTCTATGTAGTCTTATACTTGTTTTGATAAAGCTCCACATCATTCTAAAGCTATTCAAGAAAGGCTAATTTCTGTCCTGTGAATGTGACTTTCTAGTATCGATACCTGCTCAAAATTACCATCTAGTTTTGATATTAGTTTTAGTATTGATTAGATCTGATTTTTGATATTTTTGACAACCCTACTCATTAGCAGTTCAGTCAAAAGATTTAGCCAATAATTAAAATGTGTTTTTAAAGTTTACTCAGAAAAGTAGTAGCAGTACAGGTATTCGGAGAAACTTTTGAGCACCGTTGATTACCCTTCCCTTGAACGCACCAACAAATTACGTCAGTGCAGTTCTGTATGTGAACTCCTCTTTGCATCGTCTCTCTATCCAAATGAAAGGCTCCTTTGCAGTTCTGTATCATTTGCGTTCATAGGGAGCTTAAATAGGGAGGTGATGAGCGGCGGGCCTATCTCAGGAGGCTTGATTCTGCTCTTTAGATGTTAGCTGCCTTGATGCAAACAAGAGCTTTCCCAAAAATAACACGGTACAAAGTTTCAAAGACTGAAGTTTGCTTGTGTGTTTTTCCCATTGAAGTTCTATTCCGATCTTTTTCTTGCATTGGCCTCATACGTTTTTAGAGAGTTTTGATGGCTATGAGGAACAGACAGAAGCACACTCAGGGGGTTTGTCAGCGTAGACAGATTTGGGGCTGTATGGGAATCTTGAGCTCTTTTGTGCCCTTGAAGATGACCACAAATGAGTACGAAAGATGGAGATGTCCCATGCCAAAAAAACATTTTTTTATAGCCATGTACTGGTAGTCATTTTTACAGATGTTTAAAGCTGTACTGCGCAACTTTTGCTGGTGGATGGTCTGCTACCTGCTTGTCTCCATGGAGATGTTATTGCATTCCCTGGAATGTTCCATGGTGTGACATTAAACATACATCTAGCATTTATTCATTATCCAAAATCCAGTCATTCCTCGTGTGAATAGGGCCCACACTGCACAGATCTGAACTGTATTGTACCATAGTGCTGTAACCTGCTTATACACTAGTAAATAGGTTTAGTCCTTGCTGTGGAACATTCTAGATAAACCAATACTATTTCCATAGAGACAAGCAGGAGCCGACTCTAGAAATGTTTTGCGGTGTAGCTTTAAACATTTTTTTTACTCCAAGTCTTGGTCAACTATAAAGACATGTCCTACCAAATATCGATTAATTCACTAAAAAAGGGTGTGTGGCAAACACTATTATGCATCTCTTTATTTATATAAATACACATTAAAGGTCCTATATTACGCAAAACTGACTTTTGAACTGACTTGTGAGCTTTTAGCCATGTTAGAATTTTTTTACTGCCTCAAAAACATACCTGGAGTTGTGTTTTATTTCCTTCATACATGTTTGAGTAACCCTTTATTTTTAGTCCGTCTGCATCTCCAAAGCTTAACATTCTCTGTTCCACCTTATGATGTCATGTAGTGTACAGTTTTCAAGTAAATAGCTCCTTTTACTTTTAGTTAAGTCGAGATTGGCGATTCCAGAGCTGATTTCACTGAAGGTATATGGAGTTAAAAAACACAATGGAGCGCTTCTTGTATTATCAGATGACATCACAAGGTGGAACAGAGTGTTTTCACTTTGCGAGAAGAACTCAGCCTAATATGCAGTTTGTGTGTTATGAAACAAAACACAACTCTAGGTATGTCTGTGATGAAGAAACATTGTAACAGATCAAAAAATAGCGTAAAATGGATCAGAACTAGATAAACCACAGATAAAAACGCAGACGCCAACTTTGCGGCCAATGTACATCCACCTTCTGTGTTCAAAACCTGTTATCAATTCATTCCATTTACTTTCAGCAATGTTGCGGTCTGATGAAGATAGAGGAAATGCATTATAAGTAGTAGCAGGTTCATAAATTTGTTGTGGTCTGATTGCGCTTGTGTTGACTACATCGACTGTTTTGCATTATTCAAAGTGAAAGAGTAATAAGACTGGGGAGTAAGGGGGTACTGCTGCCACCTGAGCCCACGCCTTTAAATAAAGTCTTCTATTTGTCAGCGCTGTGAGAAAGCCTTGTTTATTAGTAAGGGACATTCTCCAGCTTCACAATAATAAAAGGAATTGCATATGGAAATAGAATGAATACTGATGGCTTCTATGTATTTGTTTGTTTGATTGTTTATTTATTGAAATTAAAACATATACCATGGTTTGGTTTATGAGTGCAACATCTTTAAATTAGTCCAGTGTTTGACACTGAAGGGGAACTAAATACTAAATTAACTTTTTTTTTTTTTTTTTTTAACGAAACTGTGTATGTATGGTATGGGGGTGACAGTGTTTGTCCACTGATCTGAAGGTTGGCAGTTCGAAGCCTGCTCTCTACATGAACATCATAGGTTGAGTGGTCAGATCCACTCACCCACAGGGTGGCGGCACAATTTCCGCTCCCACAAATGAATGCTGTCATTGTGCCCTTGAGCAAGACATATTTCACCCCCAGTGTTTGCGTACATTGGTGTCTGAATGGGTGAGTGATTCATTGTTGAAAAGTGCTTTGAGTGCCTTGAAGGTGGAAAAGCGCTATATAAAAACGTGACCAATTAACATTTGTCTTTTTATAGTATTATAGTATTTTCTTTTTTTTTTTTTTTTTTTTCTTGGGATCCAGAATCCACACTCTTCAATACTTGACCAAAATGTTCACACATGGTCCGTCTGTATTGGAAAAAATAAAGGAAAAAAGTTGACTAGACTGATATCAGTCTTTTAGTTCAAACTAGGTAAATTTGCAGTGTTGTGGTCAAAATCGGTGTAAAATGAGTGTATGCTCTCTCCAGTGGCCACTGCAATTTCAAGTACTATGTGACATCACACAGGACTGCCCTGAGTACAGCAGGGGCAGAGTTTGTAGTGTGGATACCTGTTAGACCAATCAGACTGCCCCCTCATATGTCCAGACCACCCTCACTCTTTTTAGTCCTCCAGTACTGTGAGCAGCTTTATTTGAACTGTAGTTGTGGGAGGAGTTTAGATGTTTAGTCCCACTTTAACAGTAGCTGAAAACCCAGTAGTTTTACAAAGGCCCCTGAACACAGCAATTTGTCACTCAAATTGGATTTTTTTGTCAGAATTTCCTTTTGACACTAACCAAGAGTAGTGTTTTTTGTGTGTATACTGTATATTGGATTTTAGAAATAAGCATAATTTGTCATACCAGTTTATAGTTCAGCTTTTGGACTATGGGGACAGAATAATGATGTGCAAAGGGAAACATTACTATTACATTGTTTAGAATAGAATTTTGAATGGCTGGCCATCGGTTTATTTGTTGTGTATACTTCTTAACACCATCATCAGCAGCATCATCATCCTTAAGGCCCTTATGGAATTGTAGCTTCATAATTAAGATTAGTTGGACCCTAATCCATCCAAATATAATGACAGATTTTGCAGCTTTAAAACGCGTATCCAAGGTGACGAGATGGCTGCGATGGGCTTTTTGTCCACAAATGAACAGATTGCTTATGGCCGCTCCAGCTCTTGGATTGCCTACGCTGGTGGGTGAAACTGGCTTCATTATGAGGACAACATGTTGACAAATCGTCTGAGCAAAAGGTTGTATGGCCAGTGAATAAAAATGTAATTAGATAATATCCAACTGGCCGCCATTAACATAGCGGCGCACACACAAACATGCAAATGAGTGGGGAAGTGAAGAACTACTTTGAAGAAGGGCAAACTGCAACTCAATGGGAATCATTAGCCAAATGTAAAGGGACTTAGCCCAAAAACAATGTATATTATGATAAATTAAAGTACCTGATCTTAAAGCGCCTTTATTTGCTATTTTATGAGCTATGTTATAATGTTGAATTGAATTGTGATTTGTTTCATTTACATTTTTAACACACACATTCTGCATATTTAGCCTGAGTCCTTCTCTCAAACGGAAAACACTTCGTTCCACCTTGTGATGTCATGTGGTAATACAGGAAGTGCTCCATTGTCTTTTTAAACTCCATACACCTTCACTAGAATCATTTGGATGATTTCAGCCCTAGAACTGATCATCTGTACTGAAAAAAAGCTAAAAAGGTGGCTGTTAACATGAAAACTACCCCTTCATGACATCACAAGGTAGAACAGAGCATTTTGAGCTTTGGAGATGTAGACAGACTCTAATAAAGGGTTACTCAAACATGTGAATGAAGCAAAACACAACTCCAGGTATGTTTTTGATGAGGTAACAGCATTATGACGTGGCTCAAAGCTCACAAGAGTAAATTTTGCTTAATACGGGACCTTAACATTAAAAAAAAAAAAAAAAAACTAGTGCAAAGTTATTCCTCCCTTACCTTATGCATTCTGAACATACACGTACACTTCCTGATTATTGTACACTGTCAGAAAAGTGTTAAGATTGTCTGACAACTCAAGAAAAATTACAAAATGGATTTAAACAGCACATTTTCAGGAACCTTTGATCAATATGAGTGTTGGTCCTGTTTAGAGTTTGATTTTCAATAAAAAAGCTGAGAATGAAAAAAAACTGCTGCTGCTATCTAGCTTAAGACTAATTTTATGTGTGGAAAAACTCGTTCACAAATAATTTCACGTGTTGCAGTTCTAAGTCAGCTCTTTCTGGTTAGAAAGTGCTAAAATGAAGATCAGATTAAAGTGTAATAGAGCTTCAGCTAGAACCGTACCTACAGTTAGCATCACAGACCCAGGGAATACTGACGACATCAGCTGCAAAGTATCAATACAATATAACTGTGCTGGTGCAAGACACATTTTGCTCAAATATATGCAAAAAAAATCAGATACAGCCTCTTGTTTTTGGTCAGTGTAATTTGTAACGGCACTACCAAAGCCTCTGTTAAAATGTTCCACGCTTTAGGCCAGAAAACCATAAAATTAACCTCTCGAAGTGCAGCATAAAAAGAGCTACACACTTACACTACACTTATGGCTGAACAATTCTCATAAAACTGGAAACTAAATAATCATATAATTTTAAGCTTATTTATTATCACACCATAAAACATCTGTATTTAAAATTGGGTGTTTAATATGCAACTGCAACTGACTTTTTGGAGCTCTCTACCATGTTACAGTGTTGTTCCCTCAACAGAGACACGCCTGAAGAGGTTTTAGATGTCATCCATGCATGTTGGAGTATTTTAACGATCTCTCCCAGGCCCTATTTGAACCCTGTTTACAGTTTGCAGTACAAGCCTGTTCAAAAATGCAATGGGTAATGTTGGACCTTCCTGGAGAGTGGAGGGGCTCCGGGGACCAGGTTAGAATGTATATGCTTATGCGTATGGTTGTATGTTGTTTTTTTAGAATACTATTTGAACACTGTGACCCTAGGTAATATCTGTTTTAATTTATTTATGGTCTGCATATATTGAATCCATATTTACAACAACTTGATCAGGGACTAGAGGTGCAAATTAGCATTCATGTCCGTATACTTGTGCACTGCCCCTGTACAAATAAAAGCATACCATACCATAGCAGTGCTCACCCATGAGTATACAAAAGCATGACACAAAACAATAAATTACAACTTCACCAACATGATGCAATGGGCAGTAGTTTCATAAGTGGGAAGCAAGCGCTCTGAAGGGGGAGTGACTTAACAAGGGGAGATGGTGTAAAAAAAAACAAAAAACTAAACAAACTAATCACATATTTGAATCCATTGTTTTTAGTGAATATAGCGTAGACTTAGACAAACTTTATTGATCCACACGGGAAATTATTTGGATACAGTAGCTCAAACATCACAATATAATATAATAACAGAGAGTAACAAAAATAGATGGTATAGCAAAAAAGAGCAAGAGACACGTGTCAAATGAGACAATTATAAAAACAAGTCAAAATAAAATAGAAAAATAAGTAATAAAATATAAAATAAAATGTAAAACCACAGCTATATACAGGAGACAAGAAGGACAGTGCAAATAATATACTGACTGACAGGGCACAGGTTATCGGTTACTTAAGATTGAGTTGTTGTACAGTTGTAGGGAGTATTATCTGTTACATAAGGGTGAGCTGTTGTACAACTGTATGGAGTACAGTCTAAACATTTTATGTGTTAGCAATGAATCTCATATACAAGTGTAATTCCCCTCTTTACTTAAACTTGACTCCATCTGGCCACACTTGACATTTCAGCTTTTACTTTCTGTCCAAAGCGTTGGTGTGAATACATCATTAGGGCGTACTTATTGGTGCAACTTACATAAGGATCTGTCAGCTATAACAAACTGTTTGCAATGTGAGAATGTGTGGGTAATCAAACGCACGCAAACTCTGAACAAACAAAGGAACTGCGCGGCGATGAATATTGTTATCCGTCTGGGAAAGTGAAGTGATAATGAAAATGAATTGTAATTGATGTATTTTCTTACAGTGTCTTGGCCCTCCCTCTTATAAGTTTGTGCGGAGTAGCCATTAACTGTAGATATAGATGGATATAGCTAGCCTTCTTCCCTGAGGTTGGCTCTCGTAGTGTTAGTAACAGGTTGGATTGACAGCTATTGAGCTTCGCTGCCTCTTGCCAAGCAGCTGTGTGTGCAGAAGGGGGCGAATACCTACAACAACCTTGCTCCTGTTTGGCTCTTTGGTTGCGCACTCGGAATTCCAAATACAGAACTACGCTCCTATAAATGCGAGCCTTGATGGAGCTGAACGCGATGGGTAACATTTCCTTAGTCCACTTCTATATACAGTCTATGGAAGTTCTTTAAATTGCATAACCTGCTTTCAAATGTGCTGTAAATAACAATAAATGGGGTCAGGCAAATTTAAAGATGCACTGCGTAACGTTTCTAGTGGAGGGTCCGCTGATGTCTCCATGGAAATATTATTGCTTTGTCTAGAATGTTCCGAAGTATAGAGTACACCTATCTGTCACAAGGGAGACAAGCAGGTACATATTTACCTGTGGAGAGGGAATTATAGTATTTTTGAGCAATAGAAACACCTGCAATGAATAAATGCTAGATGGAAATGTTTGAAGTCACATCATGGAACATTGCAGGGAAAGCAATGACATCTCCATGGAGACAAATAGGTGACGGACCCTCCACAGGAAAAGTTGCACAGTGCCCCTTTTAAGGTCCAGAAGGATTATGCAACACCTGAATGAACAAAACAAAAAAAAGACAACCGTTACTAACTATTTATTTGGTTTTCAGCTGCAAAACAAAGAATAAAACAATCTTTCAGCATCTTTACCTGAGTTTTTTTTTTTCTGCCTTTTTTTTTTTTTTAACCATTTTATGCATCTCTTTAGAAGATACAGCTTCTGAAAAAGAACCATGCAAGTAGTTCTTACCCATTTCTGCAAGAAGTATTTTAGAGGGTAAATTAAATCCTTAATTCTCTCAAACAGAAAACTGTCTGTTCCATCTTGTGATGTGATGTGGTAATACAGGAAGTGATGCACTGTGTTTGTTAAACTCCATACTCTTTACAACAAATCACAACTCCAGTTATGTTTTTGAGACGGTAACAACATTATAACATGGCTTAAAGCTCATAAAAGAGTCATACTGCTTGACATACCAGGCAATGCAAATTCATATCCATGGAGACAAGCATGCATACGTACTGTATATAGTACACCTTTTAATTCCGTTAGAAATCCATCTCCATCTCAGTCCGTTTCAATATACCAGACCTTTACATGAAACAGAATTCTATAGACACCAACGGCATACACTTCAGAATAGCCAGTGGGATGGTTTACTCAAAGTGAAGGTGTCTTTGTCTGTTAAAGTGAGAAATACCTTGAGAGCATGACGAGGCGACGATGAAATCTCTGACAGACAGCAGGTTAGTGAACAAAAAATGTGAGAAAAAAAGATATTCTATCTGACCTTTCTTCTGAACGAGGTGTCTGCTCCAGGTTAGCTCCTCTGCTTCACTGACTCCTCTCTCTTCTCGTCAAGAAAGCTGTCGGCCATCTTTGGAGAGGACACCTTTCCTTCATTCAGTCGCCTTTATCCACGAAACCATCTGCCTCCCCACGGCCTCCTCCAACTCTTCTTTATTTTCGACAGAAGTGGGTAGAACAACCACAAATTGTACTCAAGTAAGACTAATGTCACTTCAAGGTGATACTACTCGAGTAAAAGTGAGTAGTGGTCCAAGAAATCATTCAAGTAAGAGTAAAAGAAGTACTGTGCTTGTGAAGAATGTACTACTTAAAGGCCCTGTACCTGTATATTTGAGCAAAATGTCTTGTCCCAGTACAGACTAATCAATTCTTTTTTGATCCAGAAGGAAATTCAAAATATTTCAAAAAGATATATGTTGTATAAGCAGCTCTTGAGGTCAGAGGTCCCCTGCATGCTGTCTGCATCTAATTAAAAGTGTGTTATTGTCCAATAATCAGGACGTGTGTGTTAGCATGCTAGTTTTGTTAGCTTTACCATTAGGCCAAAACTCTGCACTGGTCTCTGAGAGTTGTGAAAAGTGCAGGTAAACTAATCACAGTGACTAATTATGATTTTGGGAATGCATAAGGTAAATGAGGAATAACTTTGGACCACTGCAAAGAGTAAAAAGTTGTGGTCTGGATGTAATATCTGATTTATAATTTGAAATTAATGTAATTTGAAGGACAAAAATGATCAAGATATAGGACAGACACAAAAATTAGAAACAAAATCACATCTGAAGGAGCTGTGTAAGAAAAATAAATGTTCAAATCATTTCACATTGTCGACATAAAGGTTAGAGTACTTACTTCAAACAATATAAGCATAAGTAGAAGTACAAGTATGGCATCTGAAAATTATTTAAGTAAAATTTCTTAAAAGAGGTACTCAAGTAAACACAACTGAGTACCACCCACCTGGGATTTTCACCTCTACAAATGTGAAAAATGCTTGATGTGATTGTTCCACGGGGAGGTAAACACGACTTGTTTGCATTACAGATGTGAACAGTGTTTCCTTATCTACCCGTGGAAAACAACAGGAAGGGTTTATGCAGCGTCCAATTTATCGAGATCAGGAGTGAGATTTAACTGTAGGGTTTCATGCCATTCCGTTACATGATCTGGAGAATGTGTTTTCATGTTGGAAATGGTTGACTGACGATGTCCAAGGGAGGCGCAGGTGTATCATATATTACATTCTAATGGTAAATGTGATGCAGCTAGGGCTAACGCAAATGGGATATTTCTCAGATGTTGATGTGACATGCGGTGATGTGTTGGTATGAATGAATTACCATATGCAATGTGTTTGTGACTCCCTAGTTGACAGGCCAAAGAGATGAGCTTGTGAGAAAGTACATGGGCTTACATATGTCTAGCAATGGCAATTTGAGTGTCTGTTAAAGGACTAATATTATGCATTTTTTTATATTGGTATTGGCCTTTATGTTCTTGAGTAGGCCTGTGATAAAAAAAATAAATAAATAAATAAATAAATAAATAAATAAATAAATAAAATATTATATAATTTTTAAATTACACTCCCTCATTAGGATTTGAGGTTAGCACTTCACCTACTGGTAGAAAAAAAAATTAGCAAACAAAATCTAACTATTCAAGCTGCATGACCATATAGAGATATAAGCATGTAACTATAATGAATGCAGTTTGATGCCAGAAATGCTTAAACCAAGATTGTTGATGATTTAGGACTAAAAAAAAACGGCACAGGGGACCTCTGGACTTTTCCCTATGACTTCACAAATCTGGGAAATATGAAACAGGGAATCAGAACAGGCGTATATGGAGCTGAATACAACCCCATTTATGTTTTTGACGAGGGAACAATGTATAAGGTTACAAGTTCATAGTATGTGCCCTTTAACTTCATCGCTATGTGTTAGTCAAGTTGTAACTTTGTCCACAGTGGTTGATGAAATCTGGAGCTGTTTCAGTGAATGAATTGCATTCTCTAACGCCATCAGCCTATTTATTATTTTTATGATTTTGCTGTTGCAGACACATGGTCATAGAGACAGAATGCAAACTTCCTGTTCTGTGTTATGTGAGAGAGCTGTTTTCACATGTCATTCTGCATGATAAGACACATACTGATGGACTAGTATTCATTCTTGGCCATGTTGTTTGGATGAGAGACCTGCCTTTGAGTTTGTCTGCTTCAAAGCATACATCAGAGCAGATAAAACAAATGGGATTGAACCTGACACTCAGAGCCCCGGCTGAGCGGAAGTAGCTGTGATCTTGAGTAAAGAAATTACTATAGCTCTCAATAAAGATTGTGTGCGACCATTCAACACAACAGCAGTTCTGATTTGCATATAGAGCACTAACTGATAATTTGATTAAAATTAGAGGTAGAGCGCTTAACTGGGTCAAAATAACATAAAACCACAACCCAGGTGCACTTTGAGGAGTAGGTTTGAAGCAGACCTATAATACAAAATCGACTTTTTAGAGCTTTTAACATGTTATAGTTGTTTCCCTTCACCATCCAAAGTTGTATTTGAAGTGATTTGTGTCTGTGTAATTGTTATTCACTTATTATATAAGATTTTAAATTGCGCTCTTGTTTATGTGTCAAAAATGACATCTTTCGTCAAGAAGAGATATGAATCCAGGAAACATGGTAGAGGTAGGATAACAGTTCTCCAATATCACATGCAATATTGAGAGGTAAATCAAATCAAATACATAGTCAGAATTAATAAATGCATAACAAATGGTGCAACAGACATGAAACTGTTTAATGGTGCTGTTGCTGTTTTTTCCCTTTCCTTCTTATGCTATAAAATATTCGCATGTAAAATATCAGCATACGTATACATTTTAACAAAGGTATTCAGTATTCTGTAAACAAAAAACAAAACAAAGAAATGTCAAAGTACGTGTTATGCACCCTGTACTCACTCAGTTGAAATTATTGCAGGTATATTTCCTTTAAACCTGGCTCCACCATCTGCCTCACACTTCTCAGCATGACACTGCAGCTCTCCCCACACAGCCGTTCACCATCAGACCCAGCACATACTTAAGGCACATTTATGCATGCGGGCCTTATGCTGTCCTATTTATCAGACCCTACCTCTGCATTAATTCCCTGGCTGTGATTAACTAATGTCCGTAAGCATATAACATCCGTGCAATGAACTGCCCGGACTCCATCCACTGCCCTGATGGAGATATTACTCATGTGGCCAATAAGATCATTTCGCATTCATTTACCCTAGGCGTTTCAGCCAGGGAGACGTATCCAAACGGAATACCATTTTCAATCTGGCTATGTATTTCCATGGTATTTAACCACACACATGCGAGTATTTTTTGCTATCAGTAAATGGTATGAACCTTTTTTGCAAGTCTGAAATGGTTTGCCGTGTAAGCTGCCGCGCTGGCCCCGGCTCCTTTTCTCTCCCAAGATGGTAGTTAAAAAAACGATGTTGACCTATGCGCGGCCAAAGGACTGTATATCTCAGCTAGAACAGCGTGCAGGAAATAATCCGCCCCAGTTTTGAATTATTATGTGTCCCCAGGTCCCTAAATGGATTTTCTTAGGCGCAACGCGATGCTGTTATAGACTCTCGGACATCAGAGAATTCTGCTTTGTTGGTGTTTTTTTTTATTTTTTTATTATTGATTTTAATATTACCTCGGCTTCCACTTATGCAATTAAATTTATATTCACTCCTTCAGACGTGCAGAACACCCTTGATTAATTGCGTCTATATTGACAGATTTCAATTATTCCGACATAGTACCAGATTCCCACTCTATAAAGCCCATTAAGAGGCCTCTCCGTGTCATTGAGATTACATTGATAGATGACTAAACAGTGGCCCTATGAAATCCCAACGGTAAACAATCCAGCAACAGCTTGACTTGACATTTCTTACGTTATTTTTAATTTTTTTCCCCAGTTTTCGAAGACTTCTTGCGCAATATAAAGCAATTACAGCTTGTCCACTCTGTCCTCAGCCTTCGAAGGTCAACCTGGATGTCATGACGACCAATAATTAAATTCTGGGGAAAGAAAAAAAAAAAAAATCAGGTAACACAGACTTTTGGTCTAGTTTTCACTGGAAGACCATAGTAAAGGTAGCTGTGTAGGTTCATTGTGTAATTGCTTTAGCGTCAAGGGTCTCAGGGTCTTACCTCCTGAGATTTTCCTGCATTTTTTTTTCACCTTAGCCTCTGTGAACTGTCAAATCTCAACAGCTTGGAATTTTCTTGTCAGCCATACATGGTTTAGTCATTACCTCTTTTGTGCTATGATTGTATTAAAACCAGAAGATAATTTGCTCACTGACTTCTTGAGTGCAGAGTTAAGAATATGCATATTACAGGAAGGAATTGCCAAAAAACTGTCACGTGCAGGGTAGACATCCCATTCAGAAGTGGCATAGAATGATGAGTACTTGTGTTAAAATGTAGATAAGTGGGCTCTACACTTAAGTACTTTTTTTTTTTTTTTTTTTTTACCAGGGACACTGTAGCCATGAGGTTAGTACAGAGAATTAACAGTAATATCTGACTAACCTTTTCCTAGACAAATGTACCTGGAATCTAAGATCAATTCTGTTGACTGTAAAAACCAATCAATTGACACTGGTGTCTTTAATTAGATGGACGTCGTGTCATAATAGAATTTTTATTTTCTGTATTTGGTTAGGACAGAGCATTTTAATGAACATACATGAGATATAAGATATAAACATGTAGCCAATGTGTAACCATGGATTATATTCCATTTGTTGTCCTGCATTCGCCCTCCTTTATACACCAGTGGACATGGACCCTGGAGGCACGGTGGGTGAAGTGCCTTGCCTGGTTGTAGTGGCAGTACTCGTTGGCCAATTTTTTTGCAAGCAATCTAGTGTATGCATCAGGACGCTAGCCACTGTTGCGGTTGTTGTATTGTACATCCATAATTATCACTACAAATAAACAATATCATCTGTAAACATAATGTAAATGCTTTTAAAAGTCTGTGCAGTTGAGCCAAAGTACAAAGTGGGTTTCCGGTATGTATAGGGGCAATGACAATGGTCCCTTTTGTTTTTCACCTCCAGTACTAACCAGATCCAAACTTGCTTAGCTCCAGAGATCAGACAAGATTGGGCTCAAGTTGGCACTTTTTTCCCAAATATTTGTATTAAGAACACTGGGAAAAAAATACAATGAAATACACAGTTTAGCTGTCCTTATTTTGTTTTTTTGTTTTTTCCACATTCAAGCTCACAGTGGTACATTTAAAGGTGCACTGTGTAACATTTCTAGTGGAGGGTCCATCACCCGTTTGCTTCCATGGATCCACAGTATGGCATGAAACAGCTCTACCTTACATTTATTCAATTACAGGTTGTTTTATAGCTCAGAAATTCCTTGAAAAACAGGCAGTCTAACTGAGCGGGGTTGCCTCTCCACAGATCTGACCACTAACTTGAGCTGGTTTGGTCTCCACAACAATAGAAAAGTTTAATACCATACTGTGAAACATTCCAGACAAAGCAATAACGTCTCCATGAAAAGCATTTGAAGGACCCTCCACCAGAAAAGTTACACAATGCACCTTTAAATGTAAAAGTCATCCAAATTGCAGTGAAACTCTCAGAAATACTTGTCTGTAGCTCTCATGTAAACTGTACATTTACCTCAATGTAACAATGTGTACACCGTGGTGACACTTTTATTTATAACTTATATTTATAACACGCGTGTGATCCGCTGAACAGGTGCGTGCTGAACCTGCTAAACAATGAGTATTTCTTCAAGGTAACACAGCCCTTTTACAACGCAGTCACTTTTTTTCTTTTGTTGTCTTCAAGAATATGAAAGTAGCTTGTATTTACCCCCGAGTGAAGTGTACACAATCACGCAGAAACACAAACGCAATCAATAAAAGCAAACTTCAAAGAGGACACATACGAGGAACCAAGTCAAAAAGTCCGACACAGATTTCCCATAATCCTGCTCTTTGCGCCAGCGCATTTGACAGCAACCCTTAGGATGTGCTGACATAATCTGAACTAGTTGCAGTGTAGTTCAGTGACACGGTGCACACAGCTGCTCTGACAGACTGCCAGCATCTACTGTATTCTCCATCAATTATTAACTCTTACCCCAGCGCTTCAAACTGGCAGAGGGTTGCGTCAATAGGCTTTGATAAATTCACCTGAGAGTTGTCATCTATATGTATATCTGTATACCGTTGTTACATTATAAAAGACGCACATAGGGTGAACATGCATAAAGCAAGACAATGTATCGATGACACGACAAGACCATTGTGGAGTTACCTGAGCAGCCAGAACCGCATGACCAAACTTTACAAAGACGAGTGGATCTGGAGTTGTATCCTGTCTCCCGGATTTCAGAGGGCGTGATTGACAGGCGGATTAACCAATCAGAGAGACGCATGTTACGTTTGCGTCAAAAATAAACATGGCTGCTTACATGTAAAAAAAAGGGGGGAAAAAAACAACATAAAAGACTGAGAAATAGTGTAGATTTTCAGAGCTAACAATCGAAGCACCAAACTATTACTTATCTCAGGTAAAATAAGTTATATGTTTTGTTCTGAATGTTACAAGAATTTTGGAGAGGAAAATTCTTTCGCATTTGAAAGACGTGCTTTAAATTAGTGGCTGCGTTTGGACCATCTCAAGTTTGGACAGAGGTTTTTCACGCTCTATTGTCCGGTTGGATATGAAAAGAATGTAGAAGGAACTGGCTGGTTAGGCAAATTTTAAACAGCCCACATTGTGCTAGGGTTAGCCACATTTTTCCAACAAATGCATGAATGCAGTTTGACGGCAGAAATATAGTACAGGAGATCTTCGGACTTTTACCTCTTGTGTCACAAAACTGGGAATTTCAAAACTGCATGTTTTTATGGGGCTTAAAGAGAGCGGGCTTACTTCATCACACAGGCGTGAACAAAGGGAAATACGTCTCCAGATATGTTTTTGCATAAGATGTGTTCTTTAATGTTTTTAATGATACTGAAATGAAAGTCAAATTAAACAGTTTATAGTGTGTTTTACCCCTAAAGGTACCATACACAGATGAACCACCTGTGTGCGCAGCAAGGGAGAAGGCTCCAGTGGTGGAAGAAATATTACATTTTCTTACTTACCTAAAAGTAAAGATACTATAGAAATACTCAAGTAAAAGTATCACATGAAAAAAATCTGCTTAAGTAAAAGTATTAAAGTACCTGTTTAAAAATGTACATAAAGAGTAAAAAGTAAAAGTATAGTGCAGGTTGTGAGATCTAATAAAGCTTCAAATGTGGTGATTTTGATACAGATTTCGTTCAATAAAAGCAACTGAATTGATATTTTTCATATTTTTTTTTAATATCAGTTTTCATTTGTACATTTGTGTTTGCTTAAACTACAAATGTGTTAAAAATAAACCCCACAGCCTTTTCAGCAGACAATAATAAAAAAAAATGCTTGTACTTTTCCGTCCAACTCAAATATGTAGTGGAATAGAAAGTACAAATACCTGCTCTCAAATGTAGTGAAGTAAAAGTAAAAAGTATTCACTTCAAAATCTATTTAAGTACAGAGGTACAGATACCTAAAATCTATTCTTGACTACAGTACTTTACTACTTTTACTTTGTTAAATTCCACCACTGCAAGGCTCCACCCATTCAATATCAAAACAAGAGGAGAAGCGACTCTAAACAAAGCTGCCTTATGCTTTCATAAAAGCACCCAGCAAATCCAAGGCTTTTTTATTTTTTTTTTGTCATGACACACAGCTCCTGGCCACAGTCTAGAGGAGTTAAGTTGGTAAATTGAGAGCTTTACCCATTGGCTCTGCACTTTATTCACCACAACGGGCCAGTGCTTCAGCCAAAATTCTACAGACTCCGTGCCAATCCATCTGTCAATCTTCCTCTTAAGTCTTTCTCTCCGAGCTGGAAATGCTGTGGCTTAGCTGAAAGAGATGTCTATAACTCGGAGGATAGTGGTTAGAGTCCTCCTATTGACATTGCTGTTGTTGTGTCCTTGGGCAAGATACTTCATGTGCTTGCCCGTATACGATTCAGTGTGGTTGTAGGATTGATGGTGGGAGAGGCTTGCAACTTTGTACATAAAGTAGGAGTAATGCAATGAAAAACAATTATGGACCAAAAAGTACAATACTACAATACTAACAACTGTACAATTTCTGCACTCGTGTGGTTGCAGTCCATTCACATTTGTACAATGCTCAATACAAGGCACATTTGATCACATTTCTTACTGAAGGCAAAATACGTTGTCTTAATCTTTGTCAATACTGCCCACTTTACATCCCAAAATGAAGTTTCCTAAGACGGATTCAATATCATCAGTAAAGGATAAAATTTAAGATAAAATTTCACCCTTGATTTTGACAAGGAAAATAATCAAAAAATCCATAACAGAATGAAAAAAACTCTCTTTTTGTAAACATTTGAATGTAATTTTCAACACAATATATATTAAAGATGTACTATGTAACTTCTGGTGGAGGGTTCGTCCACTCAGTCTCATGGAGATGTCATGACTTTGCCGGGAATATTTTATACCACAAAATTAACTTAAACCGTGCATTCTTACTTTGAGAGTGGTCGCCTCTCCACAGATCTTACCTGTAACTTAGCCTGGTAGTGTCACTGGCTTGTTTCCGTAGAGATCAGATAAAATGAATGCCATACCATGGAGCATTCCAGCAATAACAGCAGTGGCAGACCTAAAAAGTAAATAAAGTTACCATGTGGTTTTACACTAGTTTTGATATAGATTAAGAGATTACTGCTCTGTTAAAAGCTCTGTTAGACTTTAATCTGAGTTTTATTTTAACGCAGTCTGACCACAAAGAACTGATTTAGCTTTGTGGTCAGACTGCGTTAAAATAAAGCTCAGATTAAAGTCTAATAGAGCTTCTAACAGAGCAGTTCCCTCAGTTAGCATCACACTCCCAGGGAATATTGATTAAATCAGCTGTATCAATAGATTAGTAAAGCTATATTTTTATATTTTGGACACCCACAAACTACATCTCAAACTATCTGACAACAAAGTTCGAAATCTCATACCATTTTCAGTCTATACCACAAACTGAAACCCTATACTTCTTGTACCATTTCCCCTCACTCTTGGCAGCGTTCTTTTGCTTCCAGTGCGGGGGAGGCGAAGGTGACCCCTGCTGCGCGACTATCCGAGTTGGAAGCACTTTTCCCTGTAACTCCCTCTTGCCACACGGGCCATCAGAAAGCTCCGCTCAATCCACTTCTCCAAATTGCCAGCGTTTAATGGAACACCTTGACCTGACTTCCCTCACTGCCAAAAATAAATAAAGAAATTGTTGGTCTCCCTCCCCGTGCACAGGTGTTGCCGGTGAAAAAGTGAAAGCGCTACACTGTCTATTTTCTATAAGCTTTGACAGCTTCTCACCCACGGCGCTCCATTGACCCGCTGAGAATGTATTTTAGTGAGTGGACTGAAATCAGATGCCTGGGCTGGTGCAATAGTTCAACATCTTTCCGAGGATAGTTTGGGATGTATAAGATGCTGTGAATGTGTATATGGGAATAAATTTGATATATGGGAAAAAACAGGTTCTTTGGCAGATACAAAAAAAAAATTAGGTGTGTAGTGAATTAGAAATGCTTATTTGACACCGCAACACTACTTTCTACATTTTATATACATACGGGAGACATCAAATATGGTGCAAGAAAAGAAAATAAAGAAAAAAGTTAAATACTAAACTCAACTAAATGTTTTGATAGTTTATATCCAAATGCTCACTATAGCCACCCTTTACTTTGTCGACCGTGCTAGAACCCCTTGCCCTTCTCCCAGTGAGCTTCTTGATGAAGTTTTCTGAAATGGTTTTAAGACATAAAGACAAGAAGTTAATGAAACCAGGCCACGTTACAGGTCAGATTTCTGGAGAGGCGACCCTGCTGATGTTTTACAGGTATCTTTGAGCAATAAAAAACTGCAATTGAATAAATGCAAGAAAAATGAACTTAATGCCATGCTGTGGAACATTCTGGACAACGTAATAGCATCTCAGTAGATGATGATGCCCAAAGTGCAAACCAGGGTTCAAATTCATTTTTGAGTTATTTTGAGTTTATTTTTTGTTTGCTAAATTCCATGTGTTCATTTATAGTTGCCTTCAGTGAACTCTACAATGGAAATAATCATGTCCAAACTTTTGACAGAATTTATGATTACACATGTTAAATTGGTTGTCCGATATTTGCTCTTTTTAGTGTGTCAGATATCATCCTCACATCTAGAGCAGGCTGAGATTTTGTTTGGTCCACCAGCTGCCTAAAGAATATGCATAAAGCTTTATTTAACGCTTAAGTGTGAATAGGGTACTGCATAAAATATGACTACACTGATCTCTTTTAGGTTGGTGGTAAAAAAAAAAAAAAAAGTAGTGAATTCATGCTTATAAGAGTGAATATGGATCAGGCCAGCAGAACAAATGAGATACAGCATTTAAAAGTGGCTGTACCCTATGTTTCTGTGTAGTTGACGCAACACAAACAAGTTTTGCCACACTGCACATATGTGGTATAAGTAGCTTTTATGGTGGAAATAGCACTGCTGTGTACCATATGAGAGAAAAGTACATTTTATGACAGTAAAAGCACACTTAAGAAGCCATCTTTTGTGATTGTTGCTTAGGATGGTGGCAGAATATAAGAAAAATCTTAAAATTAAAATGACTAAAATTGCTAAATGATTCATAAACTAAATCCTCTTGAAGAGAATCATCAAAGCTGTTAAATCAAAATAATAGTGAGAAAAGAGACAGCCTGCATATCACTAACATGAATATTGCTGTATTTCTGTAAATCAATCGATTTCCAAATTGTCCATCTAAAAATGTCCATCTGTCTTCAGGTTCAGATGCATTTTTCTGTATTTACCTTGGTGTCCTTTTAAACAGGCAGATTATTTATTTCAAGTAGAATTAGTTGAACAACTTGCAACAAGCTGTGAATGCACTAACTTCCTCTAACATCCTCAAACACGAGGACATAAATGGTAAATTAAACTTCAGTTTGAATTGGGGTGATTTTAGTATGTCAGACATTTTAGTGAAAAAGGTCGGGTTTGTAAGGTTACTTGTCAGTCAAATGGGCATCGCTGTTACGTGTGACATTTGATTTCTCATTGGGGACCTTATGATGTGATACCACTAAAAATCTTACAAAATATATTCTACTTCTAAATATATCTTTCAACCTTTTGTAAATACATTTTATTACATAAAATGGACTCTTGTGAGCTTTAAGCCATGTTATAATGCAGTGAACTCATCAAAAACACACCTGAAGTTGTGTTTTGTTTCACTCATGTTTGAGTAACTCTTTATTATTAGTCTGTCTACATCTCCAAAGCTCAAAATGTTCTGTTCCACCTTGTGATGTCATGAAGTGGTAGTTTTCAAGTTAACAGCTCCTTTTACCTTTAGTTCAGTAGAGATTGACAATTCCAGAGCTGAAGTTATCCAAATGATTCTAGCAAAGGTGTTTGGAGTTTAAACACACAGAGGAGCACTTCCTGTATTATTGTATTTTTTTTATTTTTTTTTACTATATATCTTAATCTTTTTCTGCATGCTCTTACTTTATTTTTAAATAGCGATACTTTATTAATATTATTATTATTATTATTTTATTTTATTTTATTTTTTTTAATAGTGATATCTCTACTTTATATTATTATTATTACTACTGTTCAGTGTTCTATGTTGCACCTCATCACCAAAGCAAGTTCCTAGTTTGTGAATGGTGTTCACTGACAATGGCAATAAAAGCTTTTCTGATTCTGATTCTGTATTACCAGATGACATCACAAGGTGGAACAGAGTGTTTTCTGTTTGAACTCAGTCTAAATCTGCAGGATTTGTGTGTTAAACATGTGCAAATGAAACAAAACACAACTCCAGGTATTTTTGTGATGAGGAAATATTATAACAGATCAGAAAATAGTGGAATATGGGTCCTTTAAAGAACTAATTCTAAAAAATTACGCTTTACGATTATAGGTCACGTTTGATGATTTTTACGATAGATATTTAAAATATGTAGCAACAAATAAGAATGAATTTGGTTAGCGTATTTCTAGCTCCATGCCTGTTCAAAAGACAAAAACAAACCCAAATCGATTTTTATTTTTACACCCTGGACATTGCCGAGCGGTCAGGAGTTTTGACCTAGATGTGGAGAGCATTTGAGGATACGCTCCAAATCCTCATGTTATCTCGGTCCCTGGTGGGTGGAGGAGACCTGCAGGTAAAAGCAGAGGAAATGTGAAATTCAAGATAAAAAGTGCAGCTTTCTGAATCCACAATTCTTTTGGAAATCTCAATCTAGTTGCCATGGTAATTACACAGTCATCAGCCTGTAATTTTCAGTGACTACTGGACTTTGTGTTTTGACCAGAGGCTTGGTTCACGTTTTTGTAACTCATTTTCAGTTTTATTTAAGGTGCACTATTTTCTTGAGGTGAAGGGTCTGTAAACTGCTTGTTACCATGGAGATGTGTTTGCATTGCCTGAAATGTTCCACTTTATGGCATAAAATGACACCGTGCCTGATTTTTACAGTCTTCAAAACATCTGAAAACAAGTGGTTCTTTCGGTTTGAAGTGGTTACATGAGCACTTTCCACAACTTTCAGAGATCAGAGTGAGTTTTCCCATTGCAGTAACAAGAGCAAACAACTAGCATGCTAACAATGCACTTCCTGATTATCTGACAATAAAATGCTTCATAATTAGATTCAGATATTACACATGGGTCTTATTTCGCTCAAATACATGGAGAAAAATTTTATACGAGGCTTTTAAGTTATCAATCTACATAAAGACAAGAAGGTAATGAAACCAGGCCACGTTACAGGTCAGATTTCTGGAGAGGCGACCCTGCTGATGTTTTACAGGTATCTTTGGGCAATAAAAAAAACTGCAATTGAATACATGCAAGAAAAATTAATTTAATGCCATGCTGTGCAACATTCTGGAGAACGTAATAGCATCTCAGTGGAGACCAAAAGTAGCACACCCTCCATCAGAAAAGTTACATACATCTTTAAAGGGCCTATATTAGGCAAAATAGACTTTTTTAAGTCATGTTATAATGTTGTTACCTCGTCAAAAACAGTCCTGGAGTTGTGTTTTGTTTTATCTTAACTGATGTGTGCAGTATGTCCACTCCTGATGGGTGGATCTCATCAATCCAGCTGGCGTGCGTCTATCCACTCCCGCTGCGCCCCAGCGACTCGGCAGTAGGTTACGTCAGCTCCACCCTCTGTAACAGCAGCAAAACAAACTATCCCCAACAGTTGGCTTTAGTAGGCTACGGACATCCCTTTCTTCTTATCTCTGGTGGGCCTTATGTCTACTCTCCAGATGGCTCGGGTAGCGGGGGAGTCACCTTTGGCCTCACAAACATCCAGGCTCTGGAGCAACACAACCCTGTAGGTGTGAGCGAGGAGAGTGCACTCACTGCTCGGCCAATACATTACAATAAAACACAGTTTGGTTAAGACAAGTAAACTTAAACTCAGCTTGGATGCAAAAGGAGAAATTTAATTTGTCAACTGGACAGAGTTTATTTGGTCGAATATGTTTCGCAGCTCATCCAAGCTGCTTCCTCAGTTCTGGTCAGATGCTGGTGGACACTGCTTTATATCTGCCTGAAGGGAGGAGCTTAATTACAATGAAAATTACTCTGAGACAACACATATTTATTTACAGTTTCTGTTAGTCAGGTGAGTCTATTCAATATGGAGTGGGAGTGGGGGAGTAGTTAGCATATCCATTCAGGGCCATGATGGGTGTTTTCACACCTCTGGACATGTCCTGGCTAGTCACGTTGTATTCTCTGTTTGTTTTGATTTGGGTTTGAGGATAGAGTTATAGATGGGAGACAAATGATGTCTGAGACCTCCATTTCTGTTCAAGGAAGGATTCTCTTTCTTGACAAAAATAGCTTCTTTAACTCCCCTCTCAAACCAGTTCTTTTCTCTGGCCAAGATCTGGACCTCGCTGTCCTCAAAGGAGTGGCCTGTGGCTTTTAGGTGGAGATGTACGGCAGTTTGCGGCCCACCCTGGTTTTCCCGTCTGTGTTGATACATCCTTTTGTGAAGTGGCTGTTTTGTTTCTCCAATGTAGCGCTCACTGCAGTCTTCACTACACTGAATGGAGTAGACCACATTGCTTTGTTTGTGGCTCGGTGTTTTGTCCTTAGCTTGGATGAACAGTGTATCCTGTCCACGGTAGGCTGGTCCCTCACAGCCACTCGCCACCGGTTCCCCAGGTCTAGCTGAGCAGTCCTGAGCAAGGAAGTGCACTAAGTGCTCGGCACCACACACACACACCACACACGTCCTCCGCTTCTCTGGTGCCAGTGTCTCACTGTTTACTTTCTGCTTCCCTTCTCTCGTGAGAGCTGCATCAGGGTACTTTTATATTTTAGGGTCTAGCAGTAGCGCCTATTAGAAAGAGTTAGGGGTGTGGCTCATTAGTTCTGTATCCTCTGCTGCACACAGTACTTATTCTAAGCAGTATTTATTCTAAGCAGTAGTTATTCTATAGTCCACACAATAATTGCACACCAGCAAATAAACACAGCAATCAAAGTGATAACGCAGGTAAAAGGTAGGATTATGTGCACAGTGGGATTAGATTGTGTTACACATCCTTTGACATTAACCTTTTGTTCAGTAGAGATTGGCAATTCCAGATCTTAAATTGTCCAAATAATTCTAGTGAAGGTGTATTTGGACACACAGAGGAGCACTTCTTGTATTACCACATGACATCACAAAGTGGAACAAACATTTTCTGTTTGAGAGAAATATGCAGGGTTTATGTGTTAAACATTTGTGAATGAAACAAAACACAACTCCACATATTTTTCTTATGAGGAAACATGGATCAGAAAACAGTGCAAGATGAACCCTTTAAAATCACCAAATTACATGGAAAACACGCTTTTACACACCCTACGCAGTTCACACCAAGGGTTTCCTCCCATAAGCCCCTCTGATTGGACTTTAAATGTTACCGGCCATAAACCATCCTACGCATTCAATGAAGCCGGGGCGAATCTAATTAGCGACGACTGCTGACTTGAGTGACAACTTGTTTATGCATTTTGTCGATAAGAGAGCTATGCCAAAATCAAGGGGATAAAACGCAGTCCGCAGACTTTGCCGGTGGCTCAGTGATAAAGGGGAGCTTGATTGCTTATGAAATTAACCAAAAAAAAAAAAAAAAAAGTTACCAGCGAAACCTATCAGCATCAACTGACATTTTCTATATTTATTTATTTACTTTTATAGCTTATTTTTGATTTGGGCTTGAAAGCGAAATAAAGAGGAATAAGTCTTTAGGGAATTGGCAATCCCTTGAAAGAAATCTAAGTCTAGTTGGAGCTGGAGTTGTAAACATGTTTTATTTAGCATCGTGCAGTGATATTAAGAGATGGGGGCTTTGAAAGTAGGTTTCGGGGCGTGGGCGACATCTTAGTTGGCGGATGAGGAGTTTCAGGGATAGTTAAAGCAGACTGTATGTAGAGTACTTTTTACAGATTAAAAATAATACAAAAAATAATGCTTCCAAGTCACTTATGTGATTTTATGTTTCATTAGATGCTACTTGTTATCTGGTTGTCAAAACAGAAAAGAGAGCAATATGTCATGAGGAATTTGCAACAACTTCAGTAGATGTTACATGGTTTTCTATAGCTTGTACTAAAGGTGCATTATGTAACATTTTGGTTGGGGGGTCTGTCACCTGCTTGTTACCGTGGATATGTCATTTCTCTCCCTGTAATGTTCCACAGTATTAAACATGTTAAACAGCTCTACCTTACATTTATTCAATTACAGGTGCTTAAAAATACCTAGAAAAACAGGCATTCTGACTGTGAGCAGGGTCGCCTCTTCACAGATCTGACTTGAAACTTAGTCTGGTTTGGTCTCCATGAAGATAGAAAGGTTTAATACCATAATGTGAAACAGTCCAGACAAAGCAATAACATCTCCATGGAGAAAAGCATTTGATGGACCCTCAACCAGAAAAGTTACACAATGCACCTTTAAGACATTACAGAATTCCACTTTAAAGGGTCACAATAAAACCTGCTGAAGGTTCAAATCACTTATCCTTAAAAGAACAAGTAATGTGATGAAAAAGCAAATCTTTAAACATTGCTCCCTCATCAAAAATACACCTGGAGTTGTATTTTGATGTTTGTGTGTTTCACTACATCCCTGCAAATAAGTTGTTTGCTTTTGAACCCCAGAAAATATGTGGTTTGAATTTTCACAGGATTGTTGCATCAAAGGTAGAAAACCCTGTATATTTCTGCCATCAAATGATGTTCAGTACTGGATGCTTACGTTAACCTGTTGTGGTATATCGGTTGTCAGCTAGTTTTATTGTTTTCTCCATGGTAATTTCCTCTGCTGCCAGTAGATGGAGCCCTACCCCAGATTCTAGAATGGATAGTGCCCAAGCTGGAAAATAATATATACTGTAGTTCGATGTATGATTATTTTAGGTTCAAAAACATGAGATTTCAAAGCAAAGGACCATGTTTAAAGGACAATAACAATACAAATGTGTGTTATGTGTTATATTCTTAAATATTTGAATATTGCAACCATTATAGAAATTTGGGTTAATGTCTCATCTGTACTTGCATGTATTTCTTTGTTCTACTGAGACTAAATAGTTTTTTGTTTTTTTTTCTCGTTTTTTTTCCCCATTAGCAATTCATATATTCAAAAGGTGTAAGTGAAGGTCTCTGAATGGTCTCCTTATAAAGCACTAGCTTTATTGCCTTCCACCTGACCCCGATATGAGATTCCAAGTACTCTCAACTGCAAAACCACATTCATACAACCCCGGCTTGACTTGCAAATATCCAAAAATACACTATTGGTTGGAGGATGCTCAATTTCACAGTGCGGCAGAGCTTCAAATGGTGCAGTGGGCAGAGACTGAGAAAGGTGGGCCCACACTTCCACTGACATGTTGACTGGTGGTTTGATCTCCGCGTGGGCCCTGTGCACCTGCTGGGAGGACTTGAGGTGCAAGCTGAGAGGAAGGCTAACTGCACAGTCAAACCAGGCCCCCAGCCAGATCCTGTAGGAGGCTGCATCTCCACCACAGAGGCTCCACGTGAAAAGATCTGCTAACCCGCGTCTTCAAATCCACAGTGTTTAAAGATATATATTGTGAGTATAGCTGGATATGTTGAATTTCAGTGGTTGCTTTACTGTAAGTTTTTTTTCTCAGTCTTCCATTTCAGTCGGTGGTGGTAAGATAGTTCTTTTGCTATACAGACTGACAGAAGCGTGGTTTCTAAATCTTTGTTGCAGAATCTCACATTGACTATTACAGATGTTGTTGCACAAAAAAAAACAAAAAACTTGAGTGGGGTCGCCTCACCACAGATCTGACACGTAACTTGGTGGTGATCAGCTGCTTTTTTTCCAGGAGACAGGATAAGTTTAAAGGTGGACTCTTTTGAGCTTTAGGCCATCTTAGAATGTTGTTTACCTCACCAAAAACATACCTGGAGCTGTGTGTTGTTTCATTCATACGTTTGAATAATCCTTTACTGAACAGAATATGGGTGAAATGTCTTGCTCAAGGACACGTTGTATTTGGGGGGGTGCTCAAGGGTAGTAACTATGTATTTCCATTTCTACTACATTGGCTAAGTACTGCATCTGCATGTCTCACCAGCCTCAACTGTTGTCTTTTACATTTTAGCACATTATAACCCCGATGTGTCCGATCAGGGCTGGACAGAAACATGGAGAAATGCCCCTTTTTTCACTTTCTATTGTGAATTTTGTTTGCTGAAATTTGCAGATTTATACAGTGTCATCAGAAATGTCATAAAATCTTTGATATTTTTTGCTGCAGACAACAGAATAGTGATGCGATGTTCATGAACGAGACGGCTTTTCTGAACGGTTCCTTGACGTGAGAGGTTGGAACCGGAGCTCATTTTTTATACGCATTTTTACACTGACTAAATCTGTATCAACACAAACAAAGCCCAGAACAAGAGTAAGCAACATCAATGAGTTTTTTTGAACAGAAAAACATTTGCCATTATAATAATAATTTTTTAATTAGTATTGTAGTGCTTTTATTTCTATTATGCGTAATTTCAAAAGGTTAACACACTCCCACTCTCAGCTTGAACCAGTTTTAACAAATCTGAGCCTTGGTTGTTTCTCTCTGTGATCAGTTTGTAGTTGAATTAGCTCTTTTGAATGTATTTATTTATAAAGTCTGATGAAGGACTGCACTCAAAACGTCACAGTGGCAAGAAGTATAATACAACTTTTTTTGTAGCATGAGATGTGTGGACCTACATTTCTAGACATTTTCTGTTTAGCTTTAGAATGAATGTGTGTGTCCCTTTCCCAACTTGTTAACTTTCTTGTACTTCATATGGGAGCCTGCAACATCCAAAGTCCAACCCATGTTTTTCAATAAAAGTTAAAAAGAAAAGAAAAAGTTAAATGAATTAAATTAGAAATGAGAGTGGAGATGAACATCCAGCAAACTGTCAGATCTGGGAATGGGTCAACACTTTCCAACAGGTTCTGATTTGACATGGATGTTGTTTAGTGGTTGCCGGGTGTGAAAATATTAAAGGTGCACTCTGTAACTTTTCTGGTAGAGCGTCCATCACCTGCTTGACACCATGTAGATGTTGTTGTTTTTTTGTTTTGTTTTGTTTTGTTTTTTTCCTGGAATGTTCTACAGAATGCAATTAATTTAACTATCTCCATGTAGACAGGCAGGCCACATTACCATACCAAGTTACAGGTCAGATCTGTGGAGACGTGGGCCCACTCACAGTAAGAATGCATGTCTTTGTGGTAGTTTTGAGCAATAAAAACACCTGTAAATCAATAAACACGCATAAAAAGCAATGACATCACCATGAGACAAGCAGATGGCGGACCCTCCACCAGAAAAGTTACACAGCGCACCTTTTATCACAATTTATATCATACTTGATTTTCTTATGTCTAAATCATTTCCGTCCCCATAGTCAATTTCTTTCTATGATGTCTAGCAGTATGAAAGCAGCTAGACACTTCACTTACCCAATCCTCTTCAGTGAATAGAAGACCTGGTTGTCATAGCGATGTTTTTATCTGCTTGACAAAGGTTGAAATTTTCAGTAAAAATGTAGCAGAAGGTAACATCTTATTTTATGCTAGCTTTGGTACCAGAAATGCACACTGGATTGAATTCACTGCCAATATTTGTCTCAATCCATTAAGTGTGAAATGATTACACAAAGGACAGAGGAATGTGAGGTTGCTTAAGCTGCAGTTTTGAATATAGAGCGTATATATTTATGCAAACTATGTGAGTGTGGGATTTGTATTCATTTAGAGTTGCAGACAAGTGCGCAGTGCAAAGTTCTCTCCTTTAAAGGGTCCGTATTCTGCTGTTTGTTGATCTGTTAGTGTTGTTTCCTCATCAAAAACATACCTGGAGTTGTGTTTTGTTTCACCTACATGTGGTTTAGTTGCTCAGGATACTCATACAAGCCAACTGCAGAGCGGTGCAGAGAATGTGATTTCACTGTTCCACGTAACTCTTCAAAAATGAAAAAAACTTGCTGTATAGTGGCTCCCAATTATACTATGTCAGATTTATATAGAGATTTATAGTCATCAGTTATATAATCGTCACACAATAGGGACATAACCACCAATAATGACGTTAGCTAGTGAACTATTGGCAGGGCACTCTTTCACTTTTCCCCATGGGGAGGATAAATTCCCAGTGTTTCAAGCCAGTTCCATCAATTGAAAATGGCTTCTGGATGGGAGCCGAAATGTCTTGAGCTCCAAAACAGAGTTCAGATGAACTTCTCTTGGATGAATGAAGGATTACACCATCTCATTGCCAACAAATATGGGGAGAAAACCTTGGAACTGGTAAGAGAACTGGAGGAAAATTGTAGAAAATTAAACCACAAAACTCATTTGAGGTTTAACCTAAAACATAGACAGACCAGCATAATGCCTTAAGTCCACAGATCAAACCACCAGTGAAAAGACGCATATAAGATTTTGCAAACAACACTGACACATCAGAATTAGAATTTATTTGTCATTTCAGTTTAAAAAATACACAGAAACAAAACACTGTACTCAGGCCCAGGTTATCATCAGCATAAAAACAGTATAATAGATAGTTTAAAATACTGTAAGTAAGACTCAGTGCAGTCTTTAAAACAACTACAAGTGTTTCTAAGTTTCTAAGTGCGATTTGGTAAGGTGCATTAGTGTCACTGCTACATGACAGAGTCGATCTGCCTTCAGGGTCGAAGCTGTTCCAGAGTCTGGTGGTTCTGGCCTGTAGATGGTGCAGTCTTCTGCCTGATGGGAAAGCTGTAAAAGGTCCATATGCTGGATGGGTAGAGTGCTCCGTGATGCTGCAGGCTTTTTTTCTGCACATGCTGATGTAGGTGAGCTGGAGAAGCTGCTGCACCACTGTGCACCGCCATGTTGAAGCTGGTCCTCAGTGAGAGGATAAGAGAGAAAATGATCATCTTTTCAGGACTGTGACTGTTAGTTGATCTTTCATTGCCGGGTCAACCAAAAGTGCAGAGTACAGAGTTCAGATGAGTGTGATTGACAGGCAGATCAGCCAATCAGACTCACGTTATTTGCTCTCCGCAGAGCAAATAACTTTGCACTTTAACCTAGCCGACCAAAACAATGAAACAACACAAGCTGGGGAGTGGCTGTAGTTTGCTGCTGATCTAATATAAAGTCCACGTCGAGCTGAATTCCTCTCTCTAGTGTGAGAGGACTGCCCTGTTACATGCATCAGAAATGAGTTCTCTAGGGCTGTAGCCAACTAAAGACATTCTTGATCAACTAAAGACATGTCCTATCAATGGATTAGTCAACTAAAAAGAGGGCGTGGTAAAAGCTAAAACTATGTATCTTATCTTATGTACTACTATGTACTGACTCAAACACAAGACTACAACTACAAAACAACTACTTTTCCAGGAAACAATGTAATTCTAAAAAAGAAGATTAAACTTTAAAAAAATGAATGAATGAATGAATTAATTAATAGATTAATGAACTAAACAACTAAAGGCCTGCAGCACTAGAGCCACACATGGACTTACCAAAATGTGGTAATGCCACAGATGTGTGTAGAATCCCTCAGTCATCCAGGTAGAATCCATGGCAAAAGGAGAAATTCAATTTGTCAACTGGACAAAAGTTTATTTGGTTGAATATGTTTCGCAGCTCATCCAAGCTGCTTCTTCAGTTCGTAATGCCACAGAGTTTGAAACCAAGACATCAACCATAATTCACAGCTATAAAAGCATTTTGAAAATCCTGTTTGAATTGGAATAGGCCATTCATTCATTTTTCCTGGCGTAGATGTCAACATAATGGATAAGATTGTAAATCCTCAGTGCACTTTCAGCTGATGGTTCACACATAACGTGAGAAACATTGCATCTTGTTTTCTGCTACTTTAATTTACAGGAAAAATCAAGAGTCAGACATCAAAAAGTAATGGACAATCCATAAACAAGAACATAAAATATTTAAAGGTGCACTGTGTAACTTTTTGGTTGGGTTCGTCACCTGCTTGTTTCTATGGATATGCCATTGCTCTACATGGAATGTTCCACAGTATGACATTAAACAGCTCTACCTTCAATTTACTGAATTACACTTGGTCTATAACTCAAAAATATCTAGAAAACAGACATTCTGACTGTGAGTGGAGTTGCCTCTCCACAGAACTGACCTGTAACTTGGTCTGGTTTGGTCTCCATGAAGATAGAAAGCTTTAATACCATACTGGGAACCATTCCAGACAAAGCAATAAAATCTCCATGGAGAAAAGAATTTGACGGACCCGAACCTAACACAATGCACCTTTAAAGCAGCAAGTTGTTGAAAAGGAAGTACCGAAGTAACCATCCACAAAGCTAATCTCCGTTTGTTCAACTAGCTTAGCGTTCACCTCTTTCCCCATTAAAGTCTATTGCTTGAGTTAGCCTGTGTGCATGCTGTGAGTGACACCTCTCCACGGCTCCCCCTCCACTTTAAACGCACCAGACATTTGCTCAGTGGAAAAACAGGGCAGTTGTGGAGCGCGCCTGGTCGATCGATATCCGGTCCCCTTGCTTTATTGTTTTCCTCCCCGCTCTCATCCACCCATGGCGATCCTGTTAGCGGCATATAATCTGTCTCAGGATGACACCTTTCCTGGATCCAACCCACCAGATTACCACCTTAAATACAAAACACAGCCGGGCTTTACTCGCTATTGGAAAACTGTACAGGCATATATAGGCTTTTCTATATGGTCAGAACTGGATTAAGGTGGTACCACTTGAATCTAAGTATGCTGGAGCAGTGCTATAGATTTGTGAGGTGGTTTGCCAGTTTCTGTGAAGATTTTAGTTTTATTTCATACTGTGGACCATTACAGGCAAAGCAATATCATCTCCATAAAGACAAGCAGGTGGAGGACTTCTACCTGAAAAGTGACACAGTGTACCTTTAAATCAACGCAATTGAAAATGTAATCACAATACTGTTAACTGTTACACTTTCATATCCACCTTATGATGTCATAGCGTAGTGGTATTTTTCAAGTTAACTTTTCTTCAGTAGAGATTGGCTGAAATTATCCAAATGATTTTAGAGAAGGTGTATGTTTAAAAAGACAGTGGACCACTTATTGTGTTACCACTGTGTGACATCACAAGGTTGAGCAGTTTTCTGTTTGAGACAAGCCTAAGCCTCAGCCTAAATATACAAGATTTGTGTGTTAAACATGTGTGAATGAAACAAAACACAACTCCAGGTATGTTTGTGACGAGAAAACAACATTACAACATACAGTAGATCAGAAAACAGCGAAATATGGGGCCCTTTATATTCAAAATACAGCCAGGGTTCACTTGGAAAACTATACAGGCTTAGAGTGTAAAAGCAGTGGAGCACTTCCTGTATTACCACATGACATCACAATGTGGAACAGAGAGTTTTGAACTTTGGAGATTCAGACAGACTAATAATAAAGGGTTACTCAGATATGTGTGAATGAAACAAAACACAACTATGTTTTTGATGAGGAAACAACATAGATCAGAAAATAACGTAGTATTGGCGAAATCAGTAAAAAACATATTGAAATAAATACTAGATACATGTGTTTAATGTCCTTAAAATCACGAAAATTGAAAATGTAATTGGAATATTGAAGGGCACTTATTCTGTAGACTATAACAAATAACAAAATCACATCTTTTTTCACTTTTTTTTAACATATGGGAAAAGCGAAGCAGCCACAAAAAGAGAGCTATTTCATTCAGGTCGCTGCCATCTGCTCTTGGCCATAACCTGCCAATTCTCCCAGGCTACAAAGAGAGAACCACATGCATTCCAGTAACCATTTACTTTCCCCATAGACCTCCACAACTCGTATGCTTTATGCTTACTGGTGTGTTTTGATGGTTATTGTTCATACGGCATGACTATTAGCCCCCCCAGGAAAACGCATTACCTGCAGACAAGTGGAGTCCATTTAAAGAAGGATTTATTAGCTTTAATGGTGCCCTATTATCAGGTCTGTAACAGCAGAAAATAGTTAAGTGGTTATATATGTGCGCTAACTGCTTGTAAAAACATTACAAAGGAGCCATTAATGCAAATAAAGCTGTGTAGGCCCAGCAGTGGTTCAACAATATCACAACAGGTAATTTGGTGGAATAGATGGTGCCATTCACTGCCATTATAATAATACAGAGCAAGGTGTATACAAGTCATTACAAGTGCGATTATGGAGTGTTAGAGTCCTTTCGGATCATCAGTCAAGCAAAAGGTTGTAGTTTTATGGAATACGATATAAGAATTGCCTCAGATTTGTTGTCCATGAAAACAACAGGCTGGACTGTAGGGACAAAAGTAATGCTGTGTACAAGTAGAGTAGCACGAGTAGACCCCCTTCCTGAGAAAGCTCTGGTCTTTCAACGTGTGTCACAAGTTACTGGAGATCTTCTACCAGTCCATAGTGGCCAGCACCCTGTACTTCACTGCGGTCTGCTGTGAGCTGGAGACATTTGTCACAGTGAGGGACAGGAGGACATTGGACACTCCTGCATCAGACTATAGAGGGACAGAGGAGCTCATCCTCCAACAGGCTCCTACAGCTCAACTCAAACAGAGAGATTCAGGACTACATTCATACCATAGTCCATACAACTGTACAACAACTCACCCTTATGTAACAGATGACCCTATGTCCTGTCAATCATTATTTCATCTTTGTACTGTATCTTTTTTTTTTTTTTTACGTAAAAAGGACTGTTAACAAAGGGTTACTCAAATGTGTGAATGAAACAAAACGCAACTCCAGGTATGTTTTTGAGAAGGTAACAACATTATAGTGTCATAGTCAAGACTGCACTAATCTGGACCAAGACCTGTCTGAGACCAAGACCTCTGAGGGTCGAGACCGAGACAAGACTAAGACTTTTAAAGGCTGAGACCGAGACAAGACCAAGACCACGGCCCATCGAGACCAAACCAAAACCAATTTTTGACATTTATTTGTATTTTAGTTATTTTGGCACATATATATCAATGTTTTTATAGATCTATCTCCATTTTATCTGATAAATGTTTATTTAAGCTTAAAATAAGCCAAGTAAACTGTAGTGCACTGAAACACTCTGCACCCCTTTTTGGCACCCTCACCCACAGTTTGAAAACCCCTTCTTTAAGATAATTTCCACTGGCACTTTACAGAAAACTGTGAAAAAAGTGGGTAGGATTTTTAAACCTGTTTTTTCAAGTTCCTAACTGGAGTTACATTATCTTACTGGTTTCACAGTGGTATTTACCAGCCTCTGCAAATTTACCAAACGTACGTCGTGACAAATACAGATGCATTTGTGCACTTTTATTAGGCAAACTTCAACCACATGTCGTGGTAGGCCTGCTCTGTGCTGTAAGTGAAGTGTATTGCCGACAGCAGCGGCCATAATGAAATATGATCGCACTTGTCGAGACCGTAAAAAAATGGTCTCGAGGCCAGTCTCAAGACCAAGACCAGTCTCGAGTACTAAGACACTACAACATTATAACATGGCTTAAATCTCACAACAGTCAGTGTTGTGTAATATAGCACCATTAAGGCAGTGACTTACCAGAACCCCTTTTAGAACTGAAGAAGTTACTTGGATGAGTGTCAAAACAGACTCCCTCTTAAAAACTTTTGTTCAGTTGATAGAATTCAATTTCCTTACGCTCATAGCAAGATGAATTGTCGCAATCTTTGGGGATTCACAAACTCTCAAGAAATCCACTTGAATCCGTTTCCACTGCCTGTGTTTGAGTTGAGAAGCAAGAAGCAAAGCAAATGAACCAAAACAAAGATGGTTTCGCTGACGGACGTACTTGATTATTTTGTATTTGAAAATCGCGCAGAGGGAAGGTCTTTGTGCAACTATGGATTTGGGATAAAAGTAGTATGTGCTTTTCTCTCAACTAGATTTCACACAGTTGTAACATTTCAACCAATCAGCTTGAAGGATTCTGAACATTCCGTCTTTTCTCTATTGCCCATATTGCACTATTTTCTGATGTATTATAATGTTGTTTCCTCATCACAAACATACCAGGTGTTGTGTTTTGTTTCATTCACACATTTTTAACACATAAATCCTGCATATTTAGTTCTTCTCCCAAACAGAAAACACCTAGTTCCACTTGTGATGTCATGTGGTAATACAGGAAGTGTTTTGAAACTCCACACGCCTTCTCTAGAATCATTTGGATGATTTCAGCCCTGGAATTGCCATTCTCTACTGAACTAAAGGTAAAAGGAGCTGTTAACTTGAAATGTATTGCTTCATCACAAGGTAGAACAGAGCATTTTGAGCTTTGGAGATGTAGACTGATTAATAATAAAGAATTACGCAAACATGTGTGAATGAAACAAAACACAACTCCAGGTATGTATTTGATGATGTAATTACATTCTACAGTATAATGGCTTAAAGCTCACAAGAGTCAGTTTTGTGTAATATAGCACCTTTAAAGCACAAAATAGTATGTGCTTTTTCTTGACTTGATTTCACACATTTTGATTTTCCCTCTTGCTCCACAGTTGTAAAGTTTTGACCAGCTTGAAGGATTCTGAATACTCTGTTTTTTTCCCAGTCTCTTACTACATTAGCAGTGCCAGATTGAAGTGTAGGCACATATCATATTATGGTTGATGTACACCTATTTAGAATTAATCTCCATGTGTTGAAAGGCACAAAGAATCAACAATTGAAGTTATAAACTATTGCTGTTGTGTCATTTGGCAAGGAGTGGGTAGAATAGCCAAAAATTGTACTCCACTAGTAAAAAATAAGTATTTGGGAAAGCTACTACTCAAGTAAAAGTAAGTCGGGACATAACATCTGATTTATCATTTGAAGTAAATGTAATTTCATGGACAAAACATGAAATACAAAATCTAGTATTTTCAAAGGATAGACACAAACATTAGAAAAACTACATTATATCTGAAGGACATTTGGTAAAGGTTCATACTGCTTTTGGTTTTAAACTTTAGAAGGCTACAGGAAGTAGGCGAAACACTCAAAGCAGGTAAATAAACTCTCCTGTCTGACAAAAAAGAATTACTAATTCTAAAGTATATCTGAAGGATCGTTGTATTGTCCATATAAAGCTTTTGTCACTTGTAGACTCACTCACAGTGGAGTATAACCAAAATGTTTACTCAAGTAGGAGTATTGTTGCGTCAGTTAAAATAATACTCAGGTTGGGTAAAAGTATGCTTCTAGAAAAGTACAATCTTTAAAAAGTTACTCAAGTAAAAGTAACTGAGTCAAGACATTTCACAACCCTCCCTGTTTGAAATGTTGATGGTGCATTTGTCTGGAGGCAAAATATCTTATAACGAATATTGCACAACACTCCAATAAACTTGCCTGGGAAAGCTATAAGTCCATTCGTGGCTTCACAATTATGACTCTTATTTAAAATCAAAGCCATATTGACCTGTAATTTCTGAGGATAATATTCCAGCCAGAAACTACACCGACTTCTCAGGCTTGTTTACGGGGTCCACTGAAAGCGGACTTTTCATCAGAGCTTTTTCCGATTATTGGCGTGTTTGGGGAGAAGTTGACGGAGCGTGATTTGCGCATGAGATGGATGGTCTAGGAAATGGATCACTCGGTTTGATTAAAAGGCCCCGCTTGGCTAGCTTTGCACATCATAATCTCAGAATGGATTACACTGCGGTAATATGGGTCACAATATTTAGCTACTGTAAAGGGTTTATGGGAAATGGAACAAAGGAGACCCGAATGAGGCCAGATCTGTATGTATGCACGGGGTGAGCTATTATTCCTATTCCAGTGCAGTGTGTGATAAGTACTGGGCATAGTTAGTGAGAAATTTTGAAAGTACGTAATTAGAGACTGCAGGGGTAAGGTCAGTTACTCAAGATTATTATGTAGAATTAACTTTCAACGCACTCTATGGCATATATTATTTGCTAAAATTAGTTTCAAACTGCTATACGCGCAACCCCAAAAGCCAATACAATTTAAGTGTTGAAAGTAATTAACTTTATTATGAGTTGATGTCATGACAAATATGATTTCAACACCGTGTATGCATGGATTACAGGTCAGCTCAGTGGAGTAAAGACGATCATAAAGTCTCAAGTTTTGCTTTTTTGTAAGAAATCTAATCATTTGTAATTGATCATATTCAAGATACCATATAAAATCCCACACAAAGCAGCAACTTTCTAAGGAAACAAGTGGCAGGTCCTTCACACCGGAAACGTTACGCAAGATTTCTGTACAGTAAATCAACTCAAAGTTAGTTTTTATAACACAGAGTCCAGGGTTACAGTGATCCATTCATGTAAAATTAAATCACAGTTGCTATGCTAATGTACCATTTGTCAAAGTCTTGCAAACACATTAGTCATACTGAACCTTGATGCTGCTGTGCAAATGAAGTTGTCAATAGTAATAATAATGTTCAAATTCATGGCAGGTTGGTATGTTTGATTTGCCTCCAGATTTCAATGTTTGTGTGGGACTTACAACAGCCATCCCACTCAACAACACATGCAGCCAGAAGCAACTTAACAAAATACAAATAGGAAAACTAAACGATTAGGAAAGACAAGATTCAGCTTGAAGGATTCTGAACATTCTGTGTTTTCTCTGTTGCCCATATTGCGCTATTTTCTGATGTATTATAATGTTGTTTCCTCATCACAAACATACCAGGCGTTGTGTTTTGTTTAGAGATTTGTAAAGTCATACATTTTTATGATTGTTAAAGTGGAGCTTGTCTTTGTTTAGATCTTGTTAATCCCCAATTTAGTCCCATAATTTAGTCTGGATTTGTGTATATTTCAGTCCACCTTTAGCCCCACTTTAGTACAATATATTTTCATTGACAACTTCAATAACTAATTAGCAGTATTGTATTACATTATTGCATTGATTTATTTTGACAAAGAAAAATTCACACACAGGCAGAGTTGGCCTGTTACAATAGCTGCTTATTTAATTGCAAGCTCTCGTTTGTTTGATGCAGGTTAAAAGGACGGCTTTGGTTGTAATAAATTGCTGTTAATCCTTTGTGATCAAAAGCACGGTAGCACTGGTGACTCAGTGGGGCATTTTTTTTTCTGTCAGTAGCTCCGTGGGTGACAGTAGCTCAGGTGTTTCTGATTCCACTGAAGGTTGGCTGTTAAGTGTGTGAGAAGGGGTGAGTGTGTGTGAGTGTGAAGGTGGAAAAGCACCTGACCATTTACCATTTACACTTAGCATCTCCACAATATCATTTACACTGTGAGGTGAATACCACAATGTGTTTTTTGGATGTCAGAATAAGTTTCATTGCCATTGTCTCTGAACAAAATTCGCTAATTAAGAATGCGTTTTTGCTATGTCGCGGAACATAAAACAAAATGTGTGTATAGACTTGTACGAGAATTATACTTTGACAAACTTTACCGATTTAAGTACAATTTGATTAGTATCTCACAAATGAGCAGTTAATTTGAGGTATAGCAAATTTGCCAACTACTTTGAAAACAAACAAACAAACAAAAAAACCCACAAAGTTTATTTCAAAACTGACCCAACTAAATAAAAAATCAGTATTCTGTACACCTCCGCAAACCTGGCTCCACACTGTGCGATTAAATTAAGGACTGTATACAGAAACTCTGCACTGCTCATTTCGAAGTGATTTTCCCACTCCAGCCATCCATATCACTAGCTCTGCTGCAGAGAGACCACGCACAAGTCGAGGTGTGTGTGTGTGTGCGTGCAGAGTTATTGACCTCTGGCTAGGGAGGAGCATTACTGTCCAGTGTGGCGTGAAACCAGCCTATACGCCCCGTGTCCAAGGTGACTGGCACTGCCCCGTCCCGCCCAGACAAGCTCTGAGGCCTTTGATGGATAGACTGGGCCTCTATGGGACCTTTTACACTGTATGAGAGTGCTTTTTGATGTAATTACAAAAGCCATCTACACGTCCATGTCAGTCAAAAGTTTGGACATACCTACTCCTTCGATGATTTTTTTTTTTTTCTTTATGTTTACTACTTTCAACATTTTAGATACATGGGAAAATACTGAATATATGATGACAGATATATCAAATTATGTAGCAAAGTTAAATAATGCAACTAAATGCTACTACTACTACTTTCTCTGTATGATTCACTGTTGTTGTTTTTTTTTTTTTTATCTTTCCTGTATTATTTGTTTATTGCTCTATTGACTGTATTAATACGTGTTCTGTAATGCGTTGTTGAGTGTCCCGAAAAGCGCTATATAAAAAATAAAATGTATTATTATTATTAAATATTTTTATAATTTATATTCAAATTCCTGAAAGCAGCCGTCATTTGCTTTGCCAACAGCGCTGCAAACCCTTGGCCTTCTTTCAGTGATCTTTATGATGAAGTCTCCTGAAATGGTTTTCACTTCTCAACTGCGTCTTGGCAGGGTCAAAGAATGCCAAAGCAAAGAGTGGCTATTTCAAAATATCTAAAATCTAAATCAAGTGTTGAGTTTTTTTGGTTTACTACATTCCATATGTGTCAATCATAGTTTTTGATGCCTTCACTGAGAATCTACAATGTAAATAGTAATGAAAATAAAGACAAAAGAAAAATTAAAAACATCCATTATCCATTATCCATTTGGCTGGTACTGTATGTGTCTTTATTATCATACGTGGGACAATTTTGTTCTTGCTGTTGATGTACAAAATCATTCTGTAACTAATTATAGATACGAACTAGCAATTTAGGGCACTTTCACACCATAGACTGTTTGAAGAAGTGGACTAAGGGAGTGTGAGTGGTGTCACCCTTAGTGTTTGGCTCCAGTCAAATGAAGCTTATGAGGCTAGCAGTTAAGGAGCAAAATAAAAACACCAGGATCATACTAAAATGATGAGACTCACAGCAGCAGTTACACAGAGAGGGCTGACAATTTTTTCAATGTATAGTCAGTTGGAGCCAGACTCGATGGAGCCAGAAGCACCCCCATGAACACTCCCTGTTTGGAACACGGTGGGTAGCACGTTGTATGTCCAGTTACATATACAGTCTATGGTTCACATAGGTAAACTGGAGAACTTGGGGTGTTTCAGAAGAAAATCCATACCAGTTCTCATGACGTCATCGGTCTTGTTCATGTTCACATTTTTCAGCCAAATGAACTGAACTGACTCAATTGACACACTCACGCGTTTGCTTCTATTTGTGTTTTTATGTTATTTTCCATGTATGCCTTTAGTTCTCAGTACAGTACACTTTCAGCCCCACAGCTTTCCTGGAGCGCACCGAGACCTGTGATTTCAAATGGACCAGATGTGTGCTTGTTTGGTGCGAATCTGGTTTGGCATCCGCATCTCCACAAATGAAGGGTACTTAGCAGGAAATGCACCAGAATTCACTTTAATCAGACCAAGTGTGAACACGGCCTAAGTCAATCCTCTGTCTGTAAAAGTATGTGGTTGAGAGAAGAAGGAGAAAGGGTCACATTTTTCCACTTTCCAAAAGCGCTTTACGCTGAGGAACCACTCATACCCATTCATACACACACAGTGTACGCAGACCCTAGGGACAAGGTGGGTTAAGTGTCAACAAAAGCATTCATCTGCGGGAGCTGGAATCACACCGCCAACCTGTGGGTCAGTGGATCTGAACGCTCAACCAATGATGTTTACGTCGAGAGCGGGATTCAAACCGCCAATCTTCTGATCAGTGGACAAACACACTTACCTCACTGAGCTACTGTCGCCCCAACCAACCAAGTCTGCACTGTTTATTTTGGGAAATTAATATTGAACTTCATTTTATAGAGCAAAATAAAACTGAATGATCAATATTCAGAAAGAAAATATATAAATGTCACTGGAAATTTTGATTCATAAGGGCATTGCAAGTTAATTTTGAGTAAAAAAAAAAAAATAATAAATTAAAAAACTATTAGCTCTATTTCCGAAGCTGTAGCATATGCTGTTCCACCAAATTACTGTTTTTGCTGCGTAATGACTAGTATAAATCTATATATTAGAGACTTATTTTGTAAGTAACTTTAATTATATGGAGTTTTATAACAACTGCTTTGCTTTGTTATTATTTTGCAATATGTTATCTACTGTATCCAAGTATTTCCACTTGTGGTTTTTCTGGTAATGACACACTTTTTTTTCTTTGATAAAAGGGCTTTTCAAATCTGGCAACACAAACCCCCCACCTCCATTCACCACCACTTCAGTCTGTTATATGTTTAGAGAATGCTTCTTTGTCTGTTCTATCAGTGTTCATCTCGTGTACAGCAGTTGTTGTGTGCTTTTCTCTTCGGGAGCCTTCATCACTGGCCCTGCTTCTGCGTGCTTAATGCTAATGAATCCCTGTTTGCCACGCTGTAATGGTCCTCAGGAAATGCTCTCCTCTTGTGTCACTCTCTCTTATCTCCTCCTTCCATGCCCCCTCCATTCATCTAATGCTCGGCTTTATTTAAATAACGTGTATATGAAACGTGTCAGCAGCATTCTCCTTCTCCCTCATCAAGGCTTCTTATCGCCCTGACTCTTGTTTTCAGTCTGTATATTTGTGATAATATGAACCTTTTTCTGTTTATGTATTGAGTGACTGCGCAGACAGCTCTTGTAGTGGCGCCTCTGCCAACATTTTGCCCAGTTTCAAGACTTCAAGACATGACTGATCTTACTTTTTATATCTTTTATATATATATATATATATATATATATATATATATATATATATATATATATATATATATATATATATATATATATAAAATAAATTTGCATAAATTCAGGACCAGGTGGGTGGAGAGTCCCTGCCTCAAATGTAGGAGTTCAGGTATCTCGGGGTCTTGTTCACGAGTGAGGGAATGATGGAGCGTGAGATTGACAGGTGGATCGGTGCAGCGTCTGCAGTGATGCGGTCGCTGTATCGGACTGTTGTGATGAAGGAGCTGAGTCGAAAGGCAAAGCTCTCCATTTACCGGTCAGTCTATTTTCCTATCCTCACCTATGGTCATGAGCTTTGGGTAGTCACCGAAAGAACAAGATCACAGATATAAGTGGTTGGAATGAGTTTCCTCCGCAGAGTGGCTGGGCACACACTTAGAGATAGGGTGAGGAGCTCAGTCACACGAGAGGAGCTCAATGTTGAGAGGTGCAGCTGAGGTGAGTTGGGCATCTGTTTCTGATGCCTCCTGGATGCCTCCCTGGAGAAGTATTCTGGACTTGTCACACTGGAAGGAAGCCCTGGGGAAGGCCAGCCTATGTCTCTCCACTGGCCTGGGAACACCTTGGGGTCCAGGGGACTCCCTGCTTAGACTGCTGCCCTGTGACCAGGATGGATGGATTTTCTATAACATTTAATCACTGACTTCTATGAAAATGGCTCCCTCTACTGGATTCTTTACTCTGCTGTGTATACAAATAACCGGTAGATGGTGGTTATTACTAATTCAGTACTTCTTACCTTCAGTTCACATTAAACTTAAAGGTTTAACTGTTGCCACATTTAAACTTCTGCTATATAATCTTTTAAAACCTTTTCATCATCACTTTTCACAAAATTCACATCTGAACACAGCACCAGCATGCTCCACATCAGAAACCAGTTTACCTGATTGTTTGAGCAGAGACACCAACTAGTAACCAGGAGCTCCAACAGTCCAGTCAGCTTTTTTTTGGCACTGGTAGTACTGCATACACCACACGCCTTTGAATATTTGGATCGCTGGTGCAAGAACAGCATCTGGCATTTCCAAATTGTCACTGTGGGCAGTCACTCCCCATTACACTTTATCTAGTGACTATTTTATCTTCTACTGCC
This sequence comes from Taenioides sp. WSHXM2023, assembly GCA_029959045.1. Lineage (NCBI taxonomy): Eukaryota > Metazoa > Chordata > Actinopteri > Gobiiformes > Gobiidae > Taenioides > Taenioides sp. WSHXM2023. Next base: position 35,416,388 of record CM057085.1, read on the forward strand.
AGGGATCACCACAGCAAAAGAGTAGCATGTTGATTTGCCAGATTATTACATCAAGTGCTCCTTCTATTTGACTGGTCAGACAAATCTAAGCTTTTCCAATACTTTGCAAAGATGTATTATCTGGGACCAAGCTGTTTCTTCTGGAATACTGATAGGGGTGCTTGACAGACGGATTAGTCACTTACGAGCGACTTACGACTAAAAGAGAGAGAACTAAGAAACTTGCAAAATCACTGCTATAAACAGGTACAAATTTGTGGCAGCCATATTCTAACTAAAGAGACCTATGGGGTGAAATAACAAGAAACACAGTGGCATTCAAACTGGATACCTGCTGGTTCCTATACAAATGCTTTACCTGCTATGCTACCGCCACCCCAATCCACTTACATAAGCTATTGTTGCAAAATGGCTTCCTTTTCATTATCACAACTAACAACAGAAATAAATATGCAGTTACAAATTGACCAGAGGGTGGCAGTATGCTAACAAATGTACAGTTATAAGTTTAAATTATATAAACAAAACCACATGACCCATATTACACAAACTTTTGCTCTGTGTTATGATGCATCCTTATCACTAGCATACCTGCAGTTGTGTTTCGTTCCATTCCCACGTTTAACACATAAATCCTGCATATTTAGGCTAGAATGCTTCTCTTAAACAGAAAACACGACACCTTGCAATGTCATGTGGAACAGGAAGAGCTCCACTGTGTTTCTAAACTCCATACACCTTCTCTAGAATCATTTGGATCATTTTGCCCCTAGAATTACCGATCCCTACTAAACAAAAGGTAAAAAGTAACCAAGCATTTTGCGCTTTGGAGATGTAAACAGCCCTATAATGCAGGATTACTCAAACATCATAACAAGACTCAGAAAACAGCATAATATGGGCCCTTTAACTATTTAATAAAACTAATTGTAACTAATTAACAGTGTTTTCCCATCAGTCTATTCAATGTTAGCTAGATTAATAGTTAAGTAGGACCACTAAAGCTTTTAAACTCCTTCAGTTAGACATAAAAAGAGAATTTAAACCAAGTTACTCCCTAGTTTCCCTTTTTCTAAGTTGCAACTCCCCCAAATCAATATAGTAATGAAAATATATCTTGTAGCGGCGCCAAAACAAAGTGGAAATAGAAAAAGGGTCACTCAGATTAATGACATTTGGGAGGATTATCCCCAGACTGTGCATATTGCCTTCAGTTACAAACTTTTCTTCCTACTTTATTTAGCTCAATCGGCCATTGTTTATGCCCCATTATTACCGCATTGATTCACTGTTCACTTTCACAACATCATCCTTGACCTCAATAGCTACCTGTAATTAGCCAGAGTCGATTTTGAAAGTCCCACTTGAAAGTTGCGGCAATTGGCAGAAAAATAATGTTAGGAGAGAAGTTGAAGAAAACAATGAACTATTAGCTTGAGAGGCAGAGTTTTCCCTTCAGAGTTGGCCATGAACAAAAGCAAGAATTAATGTTGACCTTCTGTTCGTGAGGTCCAGACTTAAACACTTACGACTCAAGAGTTGCATGAAAGTTTAAATAAGCAGCTGGAACGGAATTCTAAAAGTTTAAGTAGTAAGGTCGCAACTTTGACCTTCACTCATTGTTTAACTTAAAAGAACATGTTTAACATAGTGAGTCGGTACTATAATACTGTTAGCGCTGTGTGTGTGTGCTACTATGGTGCGTGTGTACAACCTCACAGCACTAAGGTTTTAGGTTTGATTTCTAGACTCTCAGACATTTGCAATATGCTGTGGAGCCAACTATTCTATTTTAAGGAGTCAAAGATGGTCATAACACTGTTTCTGTTCTGATAGTGAGTTGTTTTGTTCATTCAGTCTGAAGTTTCTGCTCTGAGAGGTCAACATAGAATACGGCAGAAGTGAAGTGACTATCCCATGGACGCAACAACAGTATGCACATGTGTTTTGGTTATAGACTGTACAAGTGTAAAGAAGTGGTCTAAGAGAGTGTGACGTGACCCATAACGTTCAGCTCTAGTCAACTGAAGCTGAACGAGGTGTGCAATTATAGAGGTGAATTTGAAGCTCCATATTTGGAATTCTGACCACGACTATCGTAGCAACCAAAGAGCCAATTCGGTGCGAAGCTGTTGAAGGTAACGCCCTTTCCCACCTGAACCTAGCATTACTGTTAATCAAACCTGCTGCTAACGTAAGCGGGAGTGACTTGTTATTAATGTTCATATCTTGATTTACAGACTAAATCGAAAAATAGAAACACCAGAATCGTATAGTGCGGGTTAATTCATGGCGAATTTGTCAACTGTACAAAAGTTTATTAATGCAAACATTTTAAGAACAAAATGACGAGTCTGACAGCAGCAGTCACAGTTAGAGTGCTGACAAATTTTCAGTAGAAAGTGAATTGGAGCCTGTGTCAACGGAGCCAGAAGTGTGCCCAAGCTCACGTCCTTTTTGCATTACCTATGTCCATTTACATATGCAATTTATGGTTTTCATGGATAAACGCTGTAAGCTTTTAGCCCCTGCTGATCCGAAGAGGTGAATACAGGTTATACATTTTAATGTCATGCATAAACCACCCCACGGTTCCATTATATGTATACTTTGAACACCCCAGTGGCTCTCCACATCACACCTCTTAAATAAGAACACACCGATAACACATGACAGTGGACTAATTGTGTTTATTTGCCAGTATCCGTGGGTGTATGTCCGGCCCTTCTCCTCCCAGCCTCCCCACTGTATTCCCTCCCATCAGGGCTGACAGATAAGCCACTTTGACCCTGTGTCTACATGTCCCAGCCGAGGACGGAGATGATGATCGATGTTTCAAGTGACATTTCTAAGCTAATAACCTCTTATCCTATTGATTCTCTGCCCAGATACCCTGCTCTGTTCTCTGGCAACAAATGGATTCCGTCCCCTGCTGTCCTTCTACCCACCTCTCCTCCTTTTCCTGGCATTTTGAACGCATAGAAAATACAACATGGGCATTCATACGGTTTCGGAGCACACCTCTCGAGATAATCCATTACAAATTAAAGGACCCATATCACGCTATTTTCTGATCTGTTATAATGTTTCCTCATTAGAAACATACCTGGAGTTGTGTGGTGTTTACAGGTGCATTGTGTGCCTGCTTGTTTTTGTGGATATGTCATTGCTCTGCCTGGAATGTTCCACAGTGTGACATTAAACTGCTCTACCTTACATTTATTCAATTACAGGTGGTTTTATTGTTGAAAAATACACACATCCTGAGTGTGAGCGGGGTTGCCTCTCCGTAGATAGGACCTGTAACTTGGCCTGGTTTGCTCTCCATGAAGACAAAAAGGTTTAATACCACACTGTGAAACATTCCAGACAAAGCAATAAGATCTCAATGGAGACAAGCACTTGACAGACCCTCCACCTGAAAAGTTACACAATGCACCTTTTAATACACAAATCCTCCATATTTAGGCTGTGTTCTCTCAAACAGAAAACACTCCACCTTGTGATGTCATGCGGTAAAACAGTAAGTGCTCTACTGTGCTTTTAAACTCTATACGCTTTCACTAAAATCATTTGGATAATTTCTGCCCTGGAATTGCCACTCTCTGCAAAACAAAAGGTAAAAGGAGCTGTTAACTTGAAAACTAGTGCTTTGTGACATCACAAGGTGGAACAGAGCATTTTGAGCTTTGGAGTTGTCAACTAATAATGCAGACTACTGAAACATGTATGAATGAAACAAAACACATCTCCATCTAAGTTTTTGCGGAGGTACCAACATGGTAATATGTCTTAAAAATTGCGTACTACTCCAAAAGTCATCCACAGTTTGCCTACAGGAGCGCTCGTCACTGCGTTTTTAGTGAGTTGGAAAAGGGCACAAAATGAACTGGAAAAAATGCCAAGGAAATGCTAGAGAAAACTTTGAGAGGAATGCTCAAAGGAAGCAGTTTTGCAGCGTAGTCGTATCAAGTAAGACAATCACGGCGGGCTCACATCTTAATTAAAAACTACAGACAGAAATTGTGATGGGGTGCCAAATCTTGTTGAAAAATTCAGGTTATTTCATTTCATGTCTTTTTTCATGTCTTTTTTCATGCTTGGTTTTCATGTATTCACACAGAAGTCAATTCAAAGTGGTAGAGGCAACACCAAATCAGAATATTTTAGATTGGAATGGTGTTAAGTAGATAAGCTGCTCATAAGGACTTTTCCAGTGGGTTTTTACCTGGAACGCCGTGTTCAGAATTGGCTTTCATTTTGTTGTCAAATAGTTAAAATGATTTTGCACTAATGGAATCTTCCTAGCTCCTTCATTTAACGTTTTGGCCAAAAAACAGATTAAAATAAACTCTTCAAATTAAAAAAAAAAGTTTCTATTTGTGCCATTTTAAAAAAGTGGTCCGAGGTTTGCAGTTTACCCTCCTTGATAAAATGTACTATACATTATTGTCATTGAGAATATAGAAGATGGTAACAAAAAGGGGAAAAAAAAATGCAAATTTTTCAGAATATATTGCAGTTTAACTCTCATTTTCATTTTGGATACATTTATTACACTGAAAAACCTAGAAAAGCATGCATCCTTACTGTTGAATGGCTGCTATCTCCACAAATCTGACTGGTTTGGCCTAGAGGAGGGCCTTCGACAGGCTCTATTCACGATTACAGGAAGACTTTTGGAAACATGTGGATGACGACTTCCTGTGTAATTACCAACACTGGGCATGTGATAAATCCTTGGATTCAGCAGCAGCGTCTTCACAACCTGCCAAAGCTTTCCATGGAGGACGGGACTCTAATCGGATCTTCAGAGTCATTCACAGGCAGCTGGTTGGAACTGTTGATCTGCCGAACATAACGGAACACTACAATAACATTTTTTGTAATTATTATTATAAAGTTAGACAAATTATAATACACAAATGAATAGGCAATTTATAAAAGGAAAAAGAAGAATACAGTTACATCTAGATGAAGAAAACCGGGCCATTTTCTCAGTTTTCCCAGATTTTTTAGAGTTAGAGTTACTATCACCGACAGAGCCCAAAGGAAGTCGTCAGCCACGTGTTTCCAAACGACTTCCAGTTTTATGACGCAAGCGTGAACAGAGCCCACTGCAATGTTGTTTCTTTGGCTAAAATATTCCACAGTATGGCATAAAACATATACGTCTACAGTACATGGAGAACATTTTAAAAGTGGTTTTAACTTTTATTTCGGTAATGTAGCTAGTCCATTACATAGGCTTGTGTTAGCTAACATATGAGAATAAGACACAAATGCAAAGTTTTAAATGTTTATCCCTCCAGAAACTGCAGCTTCTCCAAAACTCCGCAGCCCGCATCATCACCAGGACCCCATCTTTCCACCACATCACCCCCATCCTCCAAGAATTACACTGGCTTCCCATAAAACAGAGAATCCACTTCAAAATCCTCCTCACCACCTTCAAAGCTATCCATAACCTGGCCCCACCTTACATCTCTGACCTCCTCCACATCTCCATTCCCTCTCGCTCCCTCCGCTCCTCTTCCTCTCTCCAGCTCTCTGTCCCCTCTGCCCGTCTCATCACCATGGGGGGCAGAGCCTTCAGCCGCTCTGCTCCCCAGCTTTGGAACTCTCTCCCTCCTGACCTCCGCAACATTGACTCTCTTCCACTTTTCAAATCCAGACTCAAAACCCACCTCTTCACACAATCCTACACCACATAACAGTCACTCTCACCATCATCCAGTTTTGTATCTCTGTTTTATCTATAAATATGTGTTTTTTAACTTTGTCTTGTACAGTGTCCTTGGGTGTCCTGAAAGGCGCTTTCAAATAAATGTATTATTATTATTGAAAATTAATTGATTAAAAATGTGTTTCAGTGAAGTGACCCGGAAAAGAAAATGAAATGAGTAAATGGAATAAGTGCCTTTAATGAGAGTAATTGTGAGTGAAATTGTACTTATCCTCTTTTGTTGTCTGTCACAGTTGTTTTGGATAAAAAAAGTCCCTGGGAGCCGGAGCACCTTAAGAAGGAGGAGGGGTGCACCAATATTTTAGCATTTTTCTATTTAGTATTTTTACCTTATTAATAAAACACTGTTAAATTAAGATATATTTTTGTACTTAGTTTGAATTGAAGATTTGAACACTGTTTTTGATATGTTAGACTTTTTAAATATTAACCCTATATTGGCCTATAAAAGGAGCCAGCCTCACCTTTGTCAGGAAGAGGTGCTGTGTGTTTGCACAGGTGACGGTCATGCTTGCTTTTAACTTTTGTAAATATTTTTAATTTTTTCAGGTTGTGGAATAAATGCACTACTTTGGGTCTGCACTAAAACTAGGCTCAGCTACTCAGCTACTCTGTTCCTCTCTGAGTTTGAGTTGCTATCCGGGCTATTACAATTTCCATGGAATCCTGCAGAGTTACATTTTGCATTGCATTTACATGATGTTTGCATGATTATAGACTGTGGTTACTAAGATGCAGTCGCACGCACAATATGAGAAAAAAAAAATACTTAAAGAACTTACCCCCGAATAAAGATTTTAGAAGTTCACACTTGCAAACCACACCACATCAAACTAAAGATTGAACAAGGAACTGAGGCAGGACTGAACCAGAACTACAGCTCAGTCAAAGTCTGCTTGAGGACTACATTGATCTCAAATCAGAACAAAACCAGATTATGTGAACACCATTATCACCCACTCCCTCTTGTCCAGCTTCTCCTTCTCCGTCTTTCTATTTTTTCAGGTATCTGGAGGATACAAAGTCTGAAAGCTGGCCTTCAATCACGACAAAATCTTCACATAAAATGTAGGTAAGATAAACAAGACATAAATGATAGCCATACAACAATGCTTGGTAAATTACATCAAATATTTGAAACCACAGTATGTAAGCAGCATGTTATTTTTTGGTTGTTTATTGCACTGAAAAATAGCATTTTTACAATGAGCAGGCTTGCATCTCCACAAACCTGACTCTTATTGGTCCTGGAAAGGGGCCTTCTCCTGCTTGTTTCTATAGAAATGTTGTTTTCTCTGCTATAATCTTCCACAGTATGGTATAAAACATATTTATCGCCATGGAGAATGTTCCAAAGTATGGTTTTCCATTTCCATGGAATCATAAAGGTGAGGTGCCACCTCCAGAAAAGTACATACTGTAGCTTTAACATCCTTGTCCTACATTACGCAAAATTGACTCTTGTGAGCTTTAAGTTATGTTAGAACGCTGTTACCTCATCAAAAACATAACTGGAGTTGTGTTTTGTTTAATTCAAACCTTTGAGAATCTTCACCGGTTCCTTCAAAAGATCAGACCTAGCGCATAACTAGTACATAGAGATATCCCTGTAAACATCATTGCTAACAGTAACTGCTTTTATAATAATCTACGTTGCACCTTGGTTACATCAGGGTGTGGAGTGGGAGTTGGTGCTCGCCTCTGGAACAATGTCTGTCTCTGGGATCACAAAGGCTTCTGATGTTTGCAAAGAGTTGAAAGATCTGACTACAGTGTGGACAAATGTGCTGTTTGAAGACGACATAGATGGGGCTGGATGGATGACTTGCTGGTTGTTAGAATGTGTACTTATTTGAGAGAATACGAGAAGAAAGTTGAAGTATTCTTTGTAGTATGTGGCTGTTGTGTATCTTATCATTAAGAGAAAGTGAACAACACGGTATTGTTCTAATGCTTATTTCATCCAGGAGTGTTTCATAGTAACGACGCTGGCGGCATGGTTTTCTAGCAGCATATTCTCCTACTTGAGTAATATTTTTATTGAGGTAGCAGTACTCTTACTTGAAAGTTCTAGTTACTCTTCCCATTGTGAGTCTGTGACAAAAGCTTTATGTTGACAAAATGAAGTGATTTGAACATTTGTGTTTCTTGCACCGCTCCTTCAGATATGATTTTGTCTTTCTCATTTTTGCGTCTATCATTTGCAAATATCAGATTTTGTGTATCATTTAATATTGTGTCCTTAACTTCAAATTATAAATCAGTGCTTACCTTCCAACAGTTCTATAAATTACTCTTAATTGTGTAGTACCTTAACCAAATACTTTTTAACTCCATCCATCCATTTTCTTCCACTTATCTAGGGTCGGGTCGCAGGGGCAGCAGTCTATGCAGGGACTCCCAGACTTCCTTCACCCCGGACACTCCTCCAGCTCCTCCGGGGGGGATCCCAAGCGTTTCCAGGCCAGCCGAGAGACATAGTCCCTCCAGCGTATCCTGGGTCTTCCCCGGGGCCTCCTCTCGGACTCGTACTTGAGTAATTTTTTGGACCTCTTCTTCGTACTTTTACATCAGTGATATTATTTTGAAGTAATGTTACACTTACTTGAGTAAAATTTTTGGCTATTCTACCAACCTCTGAATGAATAGTGCGCCTCAAAGTAAGATGGTTCTGAGTTTGACTCTCAATATTCTGTATGGAGTTTTTCTGTTTTTGTGTTTGAGCAGATTTCCTGCAGGGACTCTGGTTTTCCCCCACCAAGATATGCACGACAGAAAAACAAAACAAAACTGATATTTCACCATAATAAATAGTGGATTTCTGCCTGGGATCCAGAATACACACTTTTACAAGATCTGAGTCTGTTCACTGTTGAATCTCCCTTAGTTCAGGTGGCCGTAATTGACGGATGGATTGACCAATCAGGAACACGTACGGGCCGCCCATATCAAAACAAATTTGGCTACTTACAGGGAAAAAAGAAAGGATTTCTGCAGAACGAAGGTGAGGTGAGAGAAATTGAATTCTGAAGTGACCAATGTGCTTGTTCATTTCACATGTGTCACTGAAATAAACAAATCGAATTGGACGATCATGTTTGGTTCTGTTTTGAGATGTGAGGAGAGCATGGTGACCAGACTTTTATCCCATACTTTTTAAAGAACGGTTAGTGTACATTTTAGTTTGTGTTCAGAACAAGGCAAGGCTACACAATCATGAATCAATCAAAATACAACCTTGAGTAAGCTCAATACAATATATAAAAGAATATATTGTAAGGTCATATGAGGCAATTTTGCATAATAGATCTCCTTGAACAACTTCTACAGTCCCTGACAAAAGTCTTGTCGCTTATCCATTTTGTAGAAACAAAAGCTTATAACCTGACTTTAAATAAATCGATTGGTTTTAGAAATGTCTCATATGAAAGCTAAAACCCTCCCAAATTATGCTCAATATACTAAAATAAATTTGCTTCACTGAAGAAAGATTGATCATTTAATGAACACAGAAAGGTCAGATTTTGGCAAGACAAAAGTCTTGTCGCCTACAGAAAATTGAACAAATAATTTACTTCAAATACAAAAATATGTTGCATAACGTCAGTGAATTAAGTAGTGGTGCTGTGAGATCCATATTTAATATCTTGTATGACTTCCATGAGCTTGAAGGACTGCATCCATGCGGTTCGACAATGATTCATACAATTTGTTGATGAAGTCATCAGGAATAGCAAAGAAAGCAGTCTTACATGCCTCCCAGAGTTCATCAAGATTCTTTGGTTTTGCCTTCCATGCTTCCTCTTTCATTCTACCCCAGACATGCTCAATGATGTTCATGTCTGGTGACTGGGCTGGCCAGTCCTGGAGCACCTTGATCTTCTTCGCCTTGAGGAACTTTGATGTAGAGATAGAAGTATGCGATGGAGCACCATCCTGCTGCAAAATTTGACCCCTTTTATGGTTGGGAATGTAAGAGGTAGCTAATACTTCTTGATATTTTAGGCTATTGATATTGCCTTCCACCCTGCAAATGTCTCGCACACCCCCATACTGGATGTAACCCCAGACCATGATTTTTCCGCCACCAAACTTAACTGTTTTCTGGGTGAATCTTGGATCCATGCGGGCTCCAGTAGGTCTCCTGCAATATTTGCGGCGGCTGTGATGTAATTTAACCGAGGATTCATCTGAGAAATCCACCTTCTGCCACTTTTCCAGTGTCCATCCTTTTAGCAGGCTGTGGGCCTTGGCAAATGCCACATGGTTTTTTAATTGCCTTTTGTTTAGTGCTGGTTTCTGTGCACTGATTCGACCATGGAGGCCATTTCGAGACAGAATTCTACAAACTGTTCTGGTTGACACAGGGACTTGAGGTGACCAGGCCTGGTGGAGCTCTGCTGCAGTGGAAAAGGGGCTGGCCTTGGATTTTCGAATCAACAAACGGTCCTCCCGAGCAGTCGTCTTGCGGGGTCTGCCGGACCTGGGCTTGTCAAAAACATCTCCAGTCTTTTCAGATCTTTTTCTTATTCTTTGTACTTGACGCTGAGACACATTGAAGGTGTCAGCCACCTCAGCAGTGGATCTGGTCTTCAGCCTCTTGATAATTAACGCTTTGGTCTCAGGGTGGATCTTAGGCATGTTGTCAGAGGTCAAGTTGCAGTTGATGTGAAGGTCTGGTGTGCTGGGGTTCTTTTTATACACACCCACTAATTGATTGATCAGTAACTGATCACAGGTGAGGCAATCTAGGTAATCTAGGATTGGGTGCATCATATGACAAGGCGACAAGACTTTTGTCTTGCTAAAATCTGACCTTTCTGTGTTCATTAAATGATCAATCTTTCTTCAGTGAAGCAAATTTATTTTAGTATATTGAGCATAATTTGGGAGGGTTTTAGCTTTCATATGAGACATTTCTAAAACCAATCGATTAATTTAAAGTCAGGTTATAAGCTTTTGTTTCTACAAAATGGATAAGCGACAAGACTTTTGTCAGGGACTGTACTTTATCTAACTAGATTGTGTTTCTTTAACTTGTTACATATGTGAAGAGAATACATTATGGAACTATTCAGTAGGCCATTGTGTACCTCCGTTTCTAAATGCATATTGTAATTATAATTAGCAGTACTTGTCTTTCAGGAGGCTGAAGATGTCTGAGCCATGGAGCAATTCAAGCTGAAGTGACTCAGTGATTCATACAGCAATATGTATTATCACAATTATAAAAAGGTTCTGATAGAAATGCAAGTATGTATGTATTTATTTTATTTTTGTTCAGATTATTGGCATTACTTTGGCCATGTTCTGATCACAGCCATGTTATTTTTTGTGTTTGTTTTGTGTTTGTTTTTTATTAACATGTTCTATTTCTATTATGCCCAAATTGTTACGTCGCAGGCAACATTTTATTTATTTATTTTTTAAGTTATTTATTTATTTATTGAATTAGGACAATGCATATTAATCAATATATCAGCAGATAAGCATCAATGTAAATACGCCAGAATTAGCACAATGGCTAAATTACATCCGCTGTCCTAAGGCAGGCTCCATAAAACAGTACACATACAGATACAAACATAATATCAAGTGTAGACATACAATGAACCACAAGACCAGTTACAATAAACCCATTAAAATCAACTTGTGATCAGAAAACAGTGTAGATTAAACATGAGTACATGACTGGCTTGTTTTTAACCAATGTTTTAGGGTTTTCTTGAATGTTAGATAATTATTACAGTTTCTAACATTACCTGGCAGTGCATTCCATGACTTTGTACCTCTAATAGACATTCTGGACTTTTTCTGCTCATTTTTGATTAGTACTTAAATATGTGTAATACAAAGCTCTATTGTTTTCAACCCATGTGTATTGCAGTTTGTCTTTTTAATCTTTTTATTCAATCTATACCACCTGCACTTGTCATTTAGCTTCAAAAAAGTTAATTTTGCGTTGAGAAATTATATCAACTTAACTGAACGTCACACATAAAATGTCCACACATAAAAAGTAGGTTTTCTGATTATAAAATGTGATGATTGTTTTTCCCTGTTGGTTACATGGTTTTGTTTTAAAGGGCTTATACTGTATTACGCTATTTTCTGATTTATGTTATCATGAAAAACAGACCTGGAGTTGTGTTTTGTTTCATTCACACATGTTTAACACACAAACCTGCATATTTCAGCTGAGTTCTTCTCTCAAATGGAAAACACTCTGTTCCACCTGGTGATGTCATGTGTTAATACACGAAGTGCTCCACTGTGTTTACACCTTCACTAGAATCATTTGAATAATTTCACCCATAGTCTTTCCTGAACTAAAGGTAAAAAAAAAAGAATGTTTTTTGATGTGATAACAGCTTTATATTAATTTTAGCTGCCCCCCATCTCAGATCTTAACAAAACAGATGTGTGGTGTCAATCATTCAAACTGCAGTGTGCCTACGCTTTATGAAGCTGTGGAGCTTTGACCAGAGCGAGAGAAAAGGTTGTGGCTGGTGATCTGAATCCACACTGCTCTAGTTCTATCAGTCTTTGTGTTTTCATCCTGTCAGCTAATACGTACACTATTTTTACTACCGTCATTGTTTTACTGACACTCACTTTTTATTAATTACACAAAGGACTAAATGTGATTAATTTGTGGTTCACTGGTTCACATCGGATTAAGCAGGCATGTTCTGTTCACAGAAAGTTTGTTATGAAGAAAAAAAAAAAAAAAAAAAAGATACATTTTACAGTAGCTATCTGAAATGAATGCATATTGACAACATGTTAAACTGAGAATCAAATCCCTGAACTATCCAGCGTTAAATGGGTCACATTTTTAGTGCTTTTCCACCTTCAAGAGACTCAAAGTGGTTTACATGGGTAACTACAGCACGTCTTTGGTCTGAGGTGGGACTGCACCACCATCCTTTAAGGTGAGACACTGCAGGTGAATAGGAAAAAATCTTACATTTAGAGATATCAATTTGAAACTTCTTCTGTAGTTTCCTAAATCTAACATGTTTTTCATCTTGTAATGTTTTCATATAAACATAAGGCATTGTATGTGTTAAAATGGAAAAATTTGACAATTTCTGGGATATTTGAATCTTAAAAACAGATGGTGCCAAGTTTCTTACTTAATTTTGCTGTCGTATTGGATACTTAAAAAATGACTTTTTTATACAGTATATCTTATTTAGTATTTGGGTAAACTAAATCTCAAGGATACATTGCCTAAAAATTCAAATTTTGGCAATTGTTTTAGAGTTAAACCTTTAATAAATCAGGCTTGGAATGAGATATCAAAAAATCCTTCTGTGCGTTTGGTCAAAATCTTGTTAAGTACAAGATTGTAAAGTTTGCTGTGTGTAGGTGCTACTTTAAGATCTTTATGTCCCTATGGGAGAAAATGCATTTTGAGAACAGACTTTGAATTTACAATGTCCCAACTCTATGGCTGCAAGCTGATTAAATTACATATGAAAACATCTTTCAGTGCAAAGTGGATAATTTGATAATTAAAGCTTTTATGTTAAAAGACTAAACTGACCAAACAACACTCTTAAAGCCACTGTCGCCCACAAACTTTTATAAAACGCCCTGTTTTGGCTGTGACTCAGAGCAGTCCCTCCATATCTTTGGGTTGAATTGAGGGCATGACGCTGTCATGTCTGCCCTGTCTGCCCCTGTGCTCCTCTCTGTCTGAGGCTCTGTGCTCCTACATCAGCCCTCTTCTGTCACTCTCCTTTATCCACTTTTCAAAGGTACTTCTGCTGGCTCCTATTGCCCTTGGCCTTGTTCAACTCCATTATGGGCTTCTGCTGGGTTTCAAATGACAATACAACATTCTATGGGCCAGTAATAATAATCATATACCTGATTTTGTTTACAGTGTGTGGAAAAATGTATCTTGTCTCAGTACAGATATACTGTATAAGCAGTTCTTGAGATGTGTGATAATTAAGAAGTGCATGTTAGCATGCTAGTTGTTGTTAGATTCAAAGTCACGGCAAAACTCCACACTGGTCACTGAGAGTTGTGAAAAGCCCTTATAATAATCAATAATTAGGATGTTCAGAATGCAAAAGTTAAAGAGCCTGTTTTTTGATCTCTGTTATAATGTTGTTTCCTCATCACAAACAAACCTGGAGTTGTGTTTTGTTTCATTCATAACACACAAAACCTGCATATTTAGGCTGAGTTCTTCTCTCAAACAGAAAACACTCTGTTCCACCGTGTGATGTGGAACAGAGAGGAAGTGCTCCACTGTGTTTTTAAACTCCATACACCTTCACTAGAATCATTTGGATAATTTCAGCCCTGGACTTTCACAAGGTGGAACAGAGCTGTTTGAGTTTGGGAGATGTAGACAGCCCAAAAGTAAAGAGTCACAAGAGACAATTTTGCGTAATATAGGACCTTTAAGTGTGGATTTTTTTAATATATATATATTTTTTAAGACAGTAAAAAATATGGTACAGTACCATTAATAGTGATGGAGGGCAGCTTAATTGAGTACTGTTAAAGCGCAGATTTCTGTTGTAACATATTTCCCCAAAATAAAATATAATCAATAGGAAAAACTGCCTCTTGCCACCCCATCTGGGAATATGACCTCAAATTTTAGAATCTGAAAATGTCTATTCCCCTGTACCAGACAATTTTATTAATGAAAAAAAGACGTTTCTGAACATTTTAGGTTGGAATGTGTCTTGTATTATTTGCTTGCGTGGGTGTGTGTTTGTGTGTGTGTGTGTGTGTGTGTGTGTGTGTGTAGGTGTGTGTGTGTGTGTGTGTGTTAGCTTGGGGAGTTTTCTCTTTTTATGTTATGTGCAATTTAATTAGCAGCTGCGCACGTTTGCAAAATAAGATTAATTAATCAAGGTGTTTGGCACAAAAGCTTTGATCAAGAATTTCTCATCTATTAACAGGCTTTTTCAAGTTCTCCAATTACACAAGTAATACTGCAGGGTGTAGTGCTAAACAAGCTGTCTTTGTTTTTGCACTCATGTGAAAAAAGAAATACAGCGGCCCTGAAGAAAAAGGTAAAAACAAACAGAGAAAAAGATGAAAGTAAAACATATCTGTTTTAAATAAATAATTCAATTTAATGCAATGGGAAAAACTTTTTAAGATAAAAAATTAAACAGAAGTTGTAGTCCATAATTATTCATAGGGTGAAACATTTGTTGGTTGCACTGTTTAAAAAAATAATTATTTGTTTCCTTAATTAGCTTGAACAAACAGACATGATTTGTCTTCTAAAGTCTTAAAAAGGCTTGTAGGTTAAGGTAAGTTTCGAGAGATGCTGCCAACATAAAACTTTCACTTAAAAACTAGCCAAACATTTTTTATTCATGTACAACTTGAAGCTACTCTCACTAACCCCTCCATCATGTCTAAAACAACTATGTGAATGTGCAAAGATTAAAATACATTAACTTGGTAAGGTAAGATAAAGCAGTATCCACCAGCAACCTGACCAGAACTGAAGAAGCAGCTTGGATGAGCTGCGAAATGTTTTCAATCAAAAACTTTTGTCCGGTTGACAGAATTGAATTTCTCCTTTGCTAAGGTAAGGTAAGTTATTTTTATTTTTCCTGTAGAGAAATTTATCATCTGCATCTGACCCATCCTTCAGGGACAACCTGTCAGGTGCAGTGGGTGCATCAGTGCCGTGCTTGGACTCATTTTCCAATTTTGAGCTAGTTTTGGTCAGGAGTCAGGACCATCTTATCTGGAGGACCTGTAGTGGTTTGTTTTATGTTTTGGGCTATGAGCTGACCAGACTACCCGGCAGAAACCCACCCAGACACAGTGAAAACAAACAAACTGCACAAAAATGCCCAGGTGGCCTGGGGGTTGAACCCAGAACCCCTTTACAGTTACGTGTTACAAGTTCTTCTATTGGTCAAAATTGGCACACTCCATTAGCTAACAACTAGCAACGCAATGCAAGAACATGACCAGGTCACAATAGGCAATTCTAGAGCAAGTATAAGGTTAAACAAAAAACATTGTTGTTTATAATACATTATTATAAACAGTATTTTTTCATTTTTATTCACATAAACATGAACTATTCACCCTGCTCTTGTTAACAGTGACTTCTAAAACAGAAATTAACCCATGTTCCATGCCTTGTTAGAAAAATCTGACTTCTTATACAACTTCCACTATTTAACTTTTAATTGCAAGATGTGATTTGCGCACATGTTCAGGGGCTTTCTTTCACAAATACATAATGAAGGAGCAGGCGGCGTTTTAAGTGCTAAAATCATGTCAGCTTAGGTGTCGGAGGGAAAAGATCAGAAATAATTCAAATAATAAGGACTACAATTAGCAAGGGAAGCTAGATGGGTTTGAATATGGCAAAACCCTGCTAATGAAGCAAGTTGGAAAGTGTTGCATGTTAGCCACTTATTCTTAATTTATGCTAAAGTGATTAATCTGCGAGTCAGGCCGGAAAACATTAGCCAGCCTTGCAAAGTGCTCCTCACACAGGCGTAAAACATTGAAAACATGCTTCGTCAATTAGAGCGTCTGAGTGGAAATGATCAGGGCATACTCATCAAAATATTAGGGTGAAACAGCCTCCTCACCGCACTCCGCTGCCCAACACAACTCAGGCTTAGCAAAAGAAGGTGTAATTCTGCCATCAGGACAAGTTGTTAGAGTGAATATGTTTGGCCACTCATCCAAGTAGCATCTTCATTTCAGTCCAGGTAAGGAACTGGTTTAAATATATCTCTGAAGGGAGGAGATATCAGTACTGAAATTCACACACCCTAGTTCTTAACAGTAATTAGTCATTGAATTATTAGTATAGTGAATTACCTTAATGCGGCGCTCAGACCACAGTGTCAAAAATGTGTCAAACGCCTCTAGTAGGACGCCTCTTCATTTGAGAGCAGACATCTGAAACTCACGAGGCAAATTTCAATGAAAGTTCAGATTTCTCGACTCTGGTGTCTGACGCCTGTGGCATCGACGCTCCTTTCACAAGGATTTGTACTTCATTATCTTCAAAGGAGTGGTTAGTGGCTATGAGATGGAGATGCGTGGTAGACTGGGGTCCTATGAGTCCATGTTGGTACATTGCTTATTATAAATTATCATGGATTCACTCACATTTACACTACATTAAAACTGGACATAATTGAGACAAAAACTAAACCTGGATTAACCAGTACTGCAACAAGTCAAAACCAAGTCTATATCAAGAGTAAAGTTGGCTAGTGTATGCATCATGTATCACAAATAGTCTGGCATTGTGTCAAGAAGGGCATCTGATGTCAAACTTTGGCAAACCAAGCATTAACTTACAAAAAGACTTACTTACCCTTGGCCTTTTTCACCTCTCATTATCAGACATGGACCATGCACTAGCCGATGTGTTATCTGAGAATTTTCAGCTTCTGAGACTTACTCAAATATACTTTCTAGAACAACTTTTACTTCAACCACTCCTTACTGTTTCAGAGACCAAGACAGCATCAGCTCTGCCTTTCAGAATCAGAGTGTCTGTTGTGTACATAGGTGAGTAGTTCATCCATGTAAAACGCTTTGAGTGCTGAATACAGATATAAAAGTGCTATCTAAATTTGACCATGGTCTGTTTTTTTAATCTCATGATCGAGTTTTAAAGGACTTCATTAACTTTATAGCTTCTTATTTTCATTTTGCCGTCAAAGTAACCTTGAACATAATTAAGTTTCCTTTCAGTACATTACTGCTACTAATACACCCACATCTCATTCATTTGTTTCAAAAAGCCTTGTCTTATTAACCCAGACAGGAAAACATACTGTTCTTATTAAAAACATCACACCTTCCAATCAAATATTAATTGTTTACTAGTCAAAAACATGAACGTTGTACACAGCTTGATGCAAACAGTCAAGACAGCCCCGCCTAGCATAAAAGCTCACATAAAGAGGAAGAGGAGGACATGACAGCTAGCGAGGAAGCAAACATCCAACCTCCTATGCTTCCATTAACCTCTCCCATCAGCAGACGAAAACAAACAAATCCTGCAGTACACGCAAGGGCCCGCCGGAGCACGTCAGGCCCAGTGGAGCGATGCTGAGGCGGGGTACGGGAGTGGACGGGCTCTCCCGGAAGCAATGCTGGATGGAGGTGGAGAGCTGATTAGGCGCACTCTTCACGAAGTCACTTCCAACAACAGGGAAACTTCAACAGACGGGCGTGAAATTGATCAAACCGTGCACCATCTACCAAATGAAAGAGGTCTGGTGGAGGCTAAAACTGGAGAAAACAGTGTAACGGACAAGAAAATAGAGGAGTGGAGAGGGTTTAAAGGGGGTGAGGGTCGAAATGGAACTTGAGAATAGAAAAAACAGGTTGGAAATACGACTTATAGAAGACTGGCTTATGCTGAGCCGTAAAATTGAATTACTTGTTACCTAGTTCACATTACAATCACATGGGTGGTACAATGGTTGGGTAGATAGTACTCTTGCAATAGGGTTCAAAGTTGGATTACTCGAAGACCTGCCTGTGTTGCGTTTACGTGTTCTGCCCTTGCCCTTGGGTTTGAAGCGGTAGTTTTCAATTTAACAGCCTACTTTTTGTTCAGTAGAGATTGGCAATTCCAGCGGTGAAATTATCCAAATGATTCTAGTGAAGGTGTAAGAAGTTTAAAAAGCTCTTCCCGTATTATCCCATGAAATCACATGGAGGAACAGAGTGTTTTCAGTTTGAACTCGGCGTAAATATGCAAAGTGTGTGTGTTAAACATGTGTGAATGAAACAAAACACAACTCCGGGTATGTTTTGACAAAGAAACATTATAACATATACCAACACCATCATCCACTTGCATTTATAGTGAGTAACAAGTCGATTCTCAGGTCCAGTTAACTGCAGGCCGGGCTGACTCACTGCTCCTGCATTTATTTATCTGCGTTAGCCCCCCTCTGCGCCCTAATCCAAGCTATTGTTTACTTAACCCGCTCAGCTGTGCGGGTGACTCATGGTGTTGTGGTTTTGGCAGGCCACTTAAGTAAATCAAGAACGCATTTAGAAAGTTTGCTACAGCGATACAATGAATTACCAGCAACGCAAGCAGATGTTGGAAGCAGCTATAGAGTTATGTAAACATTTATGCAGCGTTGCCTTTTGGAATAACTTGAATTTGTTATATGTTTTTTTAAATTCAACTTTTTGTGGGTGTGTTTTTATGTTTCTCTGTCAAAAACATACCAGGAGTTGTGTTTTGTTTGATTTCATGTACGTTTGGGTAATCCTATACAGTATATAAGTTCCACCTTGTGATGTCATTAGGTGGCATTAGGTACATTATTTCACTTTCAGGTTAGGGTTAGGTTCAGGACAGGAACAGTACATCTGGTTAAAATTAGGGCTTTGGTAAATTTAGGGAGTCCCAACATTTTAAGCCCATTCGGAAGCAAAATGAGCATTAAAAAATGAATAGCAAAATTTTACAAATAGAAGATGGTTAAGCATTAACAGAGGTTGTAGGGCATACTAAATGATCCCACTTTCACCTGATTTTGGATTTGAAATGTGAAATTTTAAAGATTATGGACAAAAGCAGTATTTTAAAACTACACAACTGAGAGAGGCTCTAACCCCAATTACAAAAGTACATGCGGTGGAGAATGAATGGACAAAAATAATACGGCCATATGGAATTGCATTTTTACACCACAAATAGGATGTAATGAGGGTACAATTAAACAGAAAAGAGGTTGAAAAGGTCTCATGTTTACATGCACGTTCAGAGGATTCCTTATCATTCCAGGCCAGAAGAGTGCAATTTAAGCAGCACAATAAATGCAAATACAAACAATGCATTTTGAGTAGGAATTATTTAGAGTGCACCAAATTCATTCTTCTACACTTTGATGCTTGCTCTGTTTGTATGGTAGTACATGCTTATTTTATATTTTACACTTATTTTTAGACTTATAGAAGACTGTGCTTCTGCCTGCTATATAGTTATAATCCTGGAGATCAGTATGTTATAATTTGCATTTTATATTGCAATATTGATTTAAAATGACTTAATAAAAAACGTCATGAGATCACGATAGCGAGCAGATTTTTTTTTCATTTGTCCCAAAATGACTAACACTGCATAATCCTAATATGCATCACCAATTACAAAAATAAAATTGGAGAATATGGCATTTTGAATTATCTAAAAATGTATGAAAAAAAAAAAAGTATAAAAAGCATACCATCATCATGATACCGTCAAAAGCAGTGATAGTGCCTGGTTGCATTGCTACTACTGCTTTTTTTTACCAGTATAACAAATTATGTTTAAGAAGGCATGTACTTTTTGTTTACTATTGTTTTTTTTGTTTTTTTTTATTATTATTATTATTATGAATGTACTATTACTAAAACATACAAAGATTTTTATTTGACATTCTGTTTTGTTTTGTTTTTTTGTAAACCACAATTTTGATCTAAAACACTGACTTGTTCAAAACTGCAGAGCTGAGAGGCCTGGCCCTCTCATAGAAGCATTTCACTGAAGCAAACAGCTTTTTTTCATTTATGTGGCGGAACAGTGGCTGATGGTAGCACTCTGGCCTCACAGTAAAAAGGTTCTGGGTGTGTACGCTTCTCTGTGTGTCTGGGTGGGTTTTGTCTGAGCACAAAACATAGTAGTAGACAAAAGGTAAAAGCCTCCAGCTCCTGACCAAGACTAGTTCAAGATCTGGTGCCCATTCCGCTTGACAAGGGATGTACGATCCAGCTTTTTCAGTTCTAATACAGATTTCACTGCTGTAGGTTTAAAAGTATCTGCCGATGCCCGGTATTGGTTGATATTAGTGCAGAGAGTGAGATCAGCATGTATTTCCTTTAAAATAAAATAAAATAAAACAAAATTAATCCAAATGTGGCTGTAGCTGTAATTTTTCAGAACAGCTTTGCATAAATAAAACATTATTAGACATTCTTGGTCGACTATGACTAATGATTAGTCTTATTACATCAATTTCATGGCCCAACCAGCAAATTTTTTCGTATTGGCGCCAATATCCGACACCAGCATCAGATCGGTGCATCCCTCCTCCTGACAGGTTGGCCCAGCAGCATTGAAGAATAGGTGTTTTTGTTTTTGAAAGAGCACTTTGTAATATAAACTGTACCATTTGTGATGACCCTAGCCAATAAGCTTAGTAATTAGGGCCCATCTAATTGTTTTGGATCTTTGGTGCTACAGCCTCTCCTCTCATGATACATTTTTACTAGACTTTACAAACTTTATTGAGCCACAAGGGAAATTATTTGGACACAGTAGCTCACATGTCACAATATGTTATAATAGCAAAGAGCAACAATACAACAATCTGGCCTCAGGACGGAGGTACAGGGCGCTCAGGTGCAGGAGGGCCCGCTTTGGCAGAAACCTGATCCCCTCGGCCATCACATTTCTAAACAACAGGCCTCGCTGAGTGAACTGTAATGTCGATTGTAATGTGTCTGTGTTTGTTGTGTTGTGTTGTGTTGTGTTGTTGCTGTATATGTCAAATAAGCTCTGTGTGCGTGAAAATGAATTTCCTCTTGGGGACAATAAAAGTCTAAAGTCTAATATTAATGGTAGTAATAAATTCAAAACAAGTAGCAAAAATAACAAAAGACTGGTGTCAAATAAGGTATAACTATATAAATGTATAAATACACAAATTCAGAAATATACACATTTAGAAATACACATTCTGGCATTATTAAAAAAACAAAAAACAAATTTAGAGTACTATCAAGTATTACATTTTACCTACCAAAAAGTCAGTGAACATGGGTTTTGAATTTGTCTTTTATATCTCCATTTAACTACTACCTGCCCCTTCTTTCCCGTGTACCACATCCCAGTTATTCACACGTACCATTGCTGTTACACAATGCGCTGTAATCATGTCTGAAATAGCTCCCATTATCATTACAGCATCCTCAGCTCTCCAGTCACTACAAGCACTGCAGCTTTTACTAACACAGAGGAAAAAAAGACAAAAAATCATACATTGTAAACATACCACTGGTGACGTGAAGAATGGTTGTGTATATTTTGAAAATTCTTAAAAAATATGTTATAGAATGAATGAAATAACTATAAATTATTGGAAAAAAAATTAGCATGCCTAAATAAGATCAAAAATCATATGAAGAGCTCTTAGCATCTATGCTAGCATTACGGTACTGTACTGTTAACATGATTTTGATGGTTGAAATATATGGAATACACAATAACTTCTTTTTTTTTTCCAATATTGCATGCAGAGTTCATGGAATTAAACATACAGTATTTATACAGAAAGCTACAAGTAAACATATTTATCTGTTTAAAAAAATAAAAAAAATAAAAAATAGATTAGACTCATAATTCTTCACAAATCTAAAGATAACTTGCTTCATGCTTTCTCATTTTTGTTGTGGTCCATAAAAAAACGTATAGTCCCTATAAAATAATTCTGGTCGACTTAGACAAGCATCAACCAATTGACTAAATGACTAAAGGCATATTGCCCTAATGGATGTGCTCTTTTTTCAGTAGCTGGGTTTTACACAGAATTCTTTATTGATTTGTTTATGTCACCTGCTGACAGAAGTGAAGCATGTAAATACTGATCAGCACCATGGCTATTATTCACATGTGTCCTGAAGGGGCAATTTAAACACATTGAGCAGTCAAATACAATAGTAATAGGAAAGTTCAAAAAAGTTTCAGTGCAGTTCAACAGGTTCGGTCATCGAATCCTGTGTGAAGGCAGTTTGGGGGGAGTATGAGCCCTTAGGACAAAAGTGTCACTCCTCTGTGTCCTTTGTGTCCTGCAGCTTTACAGCAATGTTCAGGAGGAGCCAGGTGAACTCTGGAGACACAACAGAAAGGCCCTCTCTCATGTTAGCCTCACTCTGGTCTGTTGTTTCAGTTGGTGATGCCATATTTGGTGTAGAAAGCCTGCTGCATTGGTATAAAAAGTCTGTAGCATTTCAGAGTTAGCTGGCTAGCAAATCACACAATCCATCAGTCCTTAACTTTTGTCCTTTTGGATTGCACAAGCTGCACTTATTAACAAAAAAACAGCTCAGTGTGCCATCCAGTCAGCCACAAGAGCAGCCAACCAACCACAGAATCCCAGTTGAGTAAATAGATGCTAGAAACAGAATTCAGAGTAAATTTACTGACAATGTATGGACTCTAAAACTACTCCAGGTTGGTCTCCAAGATTATAATATTAAATCTGAAGCTCATCAAGTCCATTCAGCATAATATTAGACCTGTGAATCGTGTAGGTGGTGGTGGATTCCCAGGGCAGCTGACAAGGACCTTGCAGGTGTTCTCAGGGAATGCGTGGGATTATACTGATTTTTTTTTTTTTTTTTTTTTTTTTTTTAATGGGCTGCCTCATACCAAAGAACAGTAATAAAATAAATGTATGAATTGTACATACAACACTTTTTTCTATTGAACTTAAGAAAAAAATAGCTGCTTCAAAGATTATAATGATTGAAATCTATCATAAAACACAGCTGCTAAATTGATTGATTTTGGATGTGTCTCAATCCTTCCCACAAAAGATTTTTTCAAAAGCCACTGACATTAACAAGCGAAGTGTTCACTGAAGGATGGAGAATTTGAGAAAGATTTCACTGTTAAAATATAAAGTATAGGTTGAGCTGTGTAAAATGTTCAATGTTCATGTGCACCAACTAGGCAACAATATGGGACTTTCAGCTCCTTTGTGGGATCTGAATCTTTTGGATCTGTTCATGTCAAAGATCCATTTAAAAGACAATTTTTATATTTAATTCATGACAGAAGAATATTATAGGCCTGTAGAAACAAATACATACATAATACAATGCAATGAATAAAACAGAATTTTATTAAAAGCCCCTTTTTCTGTCACAGCTTCTGTCTAACGTCAGCATCAACTTTCATTTTTTTCGAACAGACAAAAATATGAAGCAATAAAAAATATGGACCAATACAAAGTGCGAGGATGAACAGAATCTAAATGTAAATAAGCTCTACAATATGCCTGTATTTATTCAATCACTGTGCTGTTTCCATGGAGATTACATTGCTTTACCTTGAATATTCCATAGTAACTAACATTAAACTTAAAACTTAATACAATTACTGGTGGTTTTATAGCTCAAAAATACTTAGATAAACAGGTATTCTGACTGTGAGCGGGTTTCTTCTTCACATATTTGACCTGTAACCTCCATAGAGACCAAATCCATAGAGATTTCTCCATCTGCTCCACAGAGATGCGATTACTTTGTCTTAGACTTAGACAAACTTTATTGATCCACAAGGGAAATTATTTGGATACAGTAGCTCAGAAATCACAATACAATATAATAACAGACAGTAACAGAAACAGATGGTATAGCAAAAAAGAACAAGAGACAGGTGTCAAATGAGACATAATTATAAAATAAATGTATATGTACAAGTCAAAATAAAATAGAAAAACAAGTAATAAAATATAAAAGAAAATATAAAATCACAGCTATAAACAAGAGACAAGAATGGCAGTGCAATAATATACTGATTGACAGGGCATGAGGTTATCCGTTACTCAAGGCTGAGTTGTTGTACAGGTGTAGGGAGTATTATCAGTTACATAAGGGTGAGTTGTTGTACAGTTGTAGGGAGTATTATAGTATGGATGTAGTCCTCTATCTCTCACTATTTGAGGGGAGCTGTAGGAGCCTGTTGGAGAATGAGCTCCTCTGTCCCTCTATAGTCTGGTGCAGTGGGTGAGTTGTTGTACAGTTGTAGGGAGTATTATCTCCTCTGTCTCTCTATAGTCTGGTGCAGTGGGTGAGTTGTTGTACAGTTGTAGGGAGTATTATCTCCTCTGTCCCTCTATAGTCTGGTGCAGTGGGTGAGCAGGAGTGTCCATGATGGAGAGCAGTTTGTCCAGTGTCCTCCTGTCCCTCACTGTGACAAATGTCTCCAGCTCACAGCCGATCACGTGACCAGCTTTACGAATTAGTTTGTCAATCCGACCAATGTCTGAAATGTTTCACAGTATGGTATTAAACCTTTCTATCATAATAGAGTCCAAACCAGACCAATTTACAGGTCAGATCTGTGGAGAGGAACAATCAGAATGCTTGTTTTTCTAGGTATTTTTGAGCAATACAACCACCTGTAATTGAATAAATGCAAGACAGATCTGTTTAATGTCATATTGTGGAACATCTAAAGCAGAGCAAGACATAATCATAGAAATAAGATGATAACGGATCCCCAACCAAAAAAGTTACACAGTGCACCTTTAAGATGGCCAGCCAGTTGGAGCACAAACAGAAATACACATAGTGTGAACCATTTCCCATCAGTCCTTGTGATATTGTGTGATTTGCTCGGATGTGCCTGTCTCTCCTGTGTCACCTCTGCTCTGACGTCCTCCTTTCCTCTCACCCCTCTCAGTCCTCGGAGCTGAAGTGGGTCAGGCTGACCGGAGGTGTGTCTAGCCCTAAGTGAATGTGACCTGACAGTTACAGGAAATATATGCGGATCTATAGGCAGCCAGCTATAGTATGCATCACAATGTACTGTCTGAACCGGCTGAGGGAGGATATCTGACTTGCATACCAATACATGCTTTTCTTATATTATACAAAAATAATGTTGTTGTTTTTTTTTTTTTTAATCTTATGTTTGAGTAATTATTACGCAGAATCGACTGTCCAAAGCTACTTAATTTTAAACTGTTTGCAGCAGTCTATAATAATGGTCCACTTTCCTAACGCATTTCTAGCATCCAAATTAATTACAGCAGCAATGAGCAGTTTGACCATAATGCTAACAACAACTACCATGCTTACAGTGCATCAGCTGAACTTCCTGGTTCACTGACGATAAATAATACTTTATAATTACTTGCAGACATTATAATGTAGTCTAATTTCAACCTTAAGAGAAGCTTTTAGCAGAGCAGTGGGCGTATCCTGGTGGAGTCTTGAAAATAAGCGATTAAAGATTACTCAAATGTGCACGAATCACTCCAAATACAACTCTGAGTGAGTAAATGATGAGCGGAAACAACTATAACACAGTTAAAAGCTCTGAACAGTCAATTTTGCATAATAGCTGTACTTTAAACAAATGAATAAGCGAACGGCAACTCCTCCTTGTTTCCTTCATAAATTGGCCATCCAGGCTTCCTTACACAAAAGGCCGAGCTGTGCAGAAGCCCCTTGAAGATGAAAAGCGTTATGCTGTTGCTAGGCTAACCGCTTGTACATTAGCATCTGAATCGTTCCAATTGCAGACAAGTACTTGAGATTGCCGTCGGAGTGCATCTTGACAGGCGCGTGACATCTTAAGTAACTCAATACAGAGCTAATGAGGCTTAGATGGGCTGTCAGTCAAATGCACTGTTGTAATGTCTGTATACGTCCTTTGTTTTGTCAGTTAAAGCTGTGGTATCATAGAATACTTAAGCTAGGCAGCCTCCTGAGAATACTCAATGTACAGAGAGCCGGCTAAGAATAGGGATTATGTAAGTATTGACTGTGAGTTATCTCTGCTGTCTCCAGAGCTTTTGTCACTGAAGCAAAAAATGAGACTATGCTACAGGTTCAGGGAGACTAAGTAGTGTTTAGAGTGGGAAGGGGAGTGCTAATGTATAAGTGTGCAAGGAAAAGTAATTTATGACAAATTCCTGTGCAAATAAAAACACTTATGTTGTCAGTAGAGGGTGCAAGAGCTAAAAATGTAAGTTTAACCAAATATGGAAGGTTTCTGGTTGACATACTGGTCATACCAAAGATGTAACTTGCATGATCTGCAGCTGTCCATTGGAGGTGTCGACAGCTGCATGGCTCTTTGTTGTGATGACGTTTACAGTGACGTCAGCTCCCATTGGGTACCATAGTTTTCTAACGTGGAAATTAGCAGACTTGTTTCTTTTATTAAGTCGTTTTAGATGAACATTGCGGTTTAAAATGGTCAAATGATACGATAATGATCCACGGGTGTCATAGCAGACGCAAGCACAGTAGGTCTTCTTTAAATCAATGGTAGGACATGTTTTAACTCTTTACACATTTTTGCTTTGGCATCTCATGTTTTAGAACTTTAAATACTGACCATTTATATAACCAGAAATTATTTTCAAATATGAATGCTCCCCATACTTGTATCTGGTGTAGGGCTCCATCTATTGGAAGCAGAGAGAATTACCATGAAAAAAATAAAAAAATAAATCTTAGCTAATAATGAACATATCTCATCATGTTAAAGACGTAGTTGTATCAAACACTATTTGACAACAGAAAGGCTTTGAATGAGTCTGGTGATGATTTATGGAATTGGACCAAATCTGAGACTCGAGGGCAAAGGACTTAGGATTTAGGATTACTGAAACCAGCGTGAATGATGCTAATAAAACTTCAGGTATGCTTTTTGTTAAGGGTCAACATGGTTAAAAGTCAGTTTTGCATAATGTGTCCTTTAAAAATACATATTGTACTTTTGCACTTAATCATAATCTATCAACACATGCTTGTTACTTTGCATAATCTGCAACACTGATCTAATTTGACTAAATAAAACTATTCATTTTTTTCTCTTTTTTAATGGCAGTGCAAAACTCTATTTGAATGAAATTTGTTTTATAATTTGATAAAATGAGCAAGGTTATACGTACTGTATGAACTTGTTACATAAAACCTTCTTGCACACTTTTTCTTCAAGGATGTTTCTTCAAGGCGAGCTGTTCCAGTTCCAACTGAACAGAATGAAAAGTACACACAAGATCCTAGATATGTTTGTTATATTCAGCTATCTACAGTTCACTTTCTCAGAGTTATTGGTAGTTTGGTTCTTTAACTACAAATGTGTTATGTGCAAAACCCAAATTATTCACATGAGTTAATCCCAGTGAAACATGTAAAAATGTCTGGGGCTGGGCTGAAGGACTGGCTGCAGACAGTGATTTCACTCAGAGCGTTCACCTACAACAGCAATTTAATGTAGCCTTGACTAGTTATGTCCTTGGGCAAGACACTTCATCCCCTTTGGCTATGTATAAATGTGATGTCAGAGTGATTGGCGGTGCTATAGTTTGGCAGTCTCTCTTCTGCCAGTCTACCTCAGGGCAGCTGTGGCTATTGATATTTAGCAGCTGGGGTCATCAACATTCCCTTGGTGTGTGATGCTAACGTAGGCACTGCTCTGTCTGAAGCTCTGTTATTCAAGTTTAATCTGAGCTTTATTTGAACACAATCTGACTATAAAGAACGGGTTTAGCTGAAACTACGACAGATGAGCTGATTTGTACTGTTAAACAAGTCCATCTCACATAACATTACAGTCAGTCATAAATTAGCTAGCATTAGCCAACAGTTTTAGTCACTCAACAACAACATTTTTGTTGAAAATCAAACTCCTAAACACAACCATGAACACTTGAAATGATCACAGGCTCCTGAAATGTGTTGTTTAAATCCATTATGTATTTTTTCTTGAGTTTTCAGACAATCTTAAAACTTTTTTGACATACTGTACATGTAGAACACTCCCAGCATGACATCAATGCAAAGTATCAATGCAGGAGCGTTTTACCACTCACTGTGTAATACTCAGACACTGTGTACTGCTTTGAGAGGCCTGTCCTCCAGCCATATATAATACCTCATCAAATCCAACAGTTGTCATGGCAATCAAGCCAGAGAGGACTTTTTCACTCTGCAAGACCCTGAGCTCAGAGAAAATGTCTAACACCATTTTCCTCTCTGTTAAATACCGTCAAGGCGCTGATATCAATAGCAGTGCCATTTGTGAACAGTGATGTCCGCCCTTCAGAACTCTTTCAGTGATTCGGCGCCGAGAGAGAGTTTGACACAATTTGACCTGCGTTAAAAGTTCTTTCTAACTTTGAAATCTAGAAGCTTTTTTCTCAAATCGAACACGCCACATTTAACCTCCAGTAAATAGCGACCATTAAACCAAAGTATATTTATATCTTTTACTAAGACACGTTTCTTAAGACTTTTGCCTAGTGTGAACCCTGCTAAATTGTTCCAGGAGAATCTTGTTAGCTTAAAAAGGGGGTGTTTTACCTCTAATGGCTATTAACTGCTAACACATAATGCACACCATGTCACTTTTTATTGTTTCTCCTCTCCCTTTGCTCTCCGTGCGAAGTCACTCCCCCTTCAGAGCACTATCACAACACTATCATCGTGCAGCCTACTATTGAAACTACTACACATCACATCAGGTTTGAGCACTAAACAGACTCTTACTGCTAACCATAAGGAGGGTTCAAATAGGGCCCAAGAGAGATTACTGAATTACTGAAACATGCATG
Source organism: Taenioides sp. WSHXM2023 (assembly GCA_029959045.1). NCBI lineage: Eukaryota > Metazoa > Chordata > Actinopteri > Gobiiformes > Gobiidae > Taenioides > Taenioides sp. WSHXM2023. Next base: position 35,445,476 of record CM057085.1, read on the forward strand.
GTTGATATCTAAAACCTCTTAATGCATATTTTTGATGAGGGAACAACGTCAACATGGTAGAAAACTAAACCCTCTTTAAGACTTTTACCTGGTGTGAACCCTGGTAAATTGTTCAGGAGCTGATGAGTGCAATTCAATAAACCTGAAGAATCTCGTTAGCTTAAGATCGGTGATTGTTCGGTGGAGGATGGGCAGAACACACAGCTGCTTTTCGAGAGCTTGTATTTCGAGATCTGTAGATATCTGCAGAGAGCTTTTCTCTGACCTCAAAATGCCCCTTTGAGATAGAACGACAGATCGCACTGCCTACGTGCTCAAAGGAGATAGAGCTGGAGCTGTGTCAAGCTAATAGAAACATATATATGTGTGAAAATGCAATGTTAGGAAGTCCTAGTGACATTGTTAACTGGTATCATTTAATGTCTAATGTATTTAGGTTGTAATCATACAGCTCTATTTTCAATATAGGTGGTAGCTGTATTATGGACAGAATCTCCCCGTGCAGTCAGGGGCCGGAGGAGGCCCGGTTTGAGCACCACAGGATCTCATCTCTGCTGTTTGCAGATGATGTTGTCCTAATGGCTCCATCGAACCAGGACCTGCAGCATAGACTGGGGCGATTTGCAGCTGAGTGTGAAATGGCTGGGATGAAGATCAGCTCCTCCAAATCTGAGGCCATGGTTCTCGACCGGAAAAAAGTGGCTTGCCCTCTCCAGGTGGGTGGAGAGCCCCAGCCTCAGATGGAGGAGTTCAAGTTTTTCAGGGTCTTGTTCACGAGTGAGGGGAGGATGGAACGTGAGATTGACAGGGGGCTCGATGCAGCGTCTGCAGTGATGCGATCCCTGTATTCACTGTATCGAACTGTTATGGTGAAGAGGGAGCTTAACCGAAAGGCAAAGCTCTCAATTTACCGTCAATCTACATTCCTACCCTCACCTATGGTCATGAGCTTTGGGTAATGACCGAAAGGACAAGATCGCGGATACAAGTGGTCGAAATGAGTTTCCTCTGCAGAGTGGCTGGGCGCTCCCTTAGAGATAGGGTGAGGAGCTCAGTCACACGGGAGGAGCTCAGAGTAGAGCCGCTGCTCCTCCACATTGAGAGGAGCAGCTGAAGTGGCTCGGGCATCTGTTCCGGATGCCTCCTGGACGCCTCCCTCGGGAGGTGTTTCAGGCATGTCCCACCGGAAGAAGGCCTTGGGATGACCCAGGACACGCTGGAGGGACTATGTCTCTCTGCTGGCCTGGGAACGCCTCGGGGTCTCCCTGGGGGAGCTGGAGGAAGTGTCTGGGGTGAGGGAAGTCTGGGGGTCCCTGCTTAGACTGCTGCCCCCGCGACCTGGCCCCGGATAAGCAGAAGAAAATGGATCAATGGTAGTTGTAATGGTCATCGAGTTGGGTAAATACAGAATTTATTTATTTTCATAGTGTTATAATTACCCATGCCTTTTATTAGACATTGTTTCGACCATTTAAAGGTACACTATGTAACTTTTCAGGTGGAGACTCTGCGGCCAGCTTGTCTCCATGGAGATGCTTTGCATTGCTTGTTGCTTTGCATAGAATGTTTTACAGTATGACATTGATCTTATCTCTATGCATGCAAACAGGTGGCACCACCACCTCTCCACCTCCACAGAAGCAAGAAAGTAGCAACTGGCAATAAAATTTTTGGCAATAAAAATACACATTATGAAAGAAATACTGCATAGGTAAGTATGGTCCAATGAGGTTCATTTGGTCTTCTGATAATTTATGTTATTAGGTTGTTTTTTTCAGACAAAGAGTTTGTTTTCATACCTGAAAATTTTGACTGCTCAGTTGCGGTCTTCCTCAGAGTGGTCATATGATGTTGCTGTGTGTCTGGTCAGCTGATTTTAACAGGTTTTAGTCCCGTCTTCAGACCGGTGGAGGCAGGATGACAGCTCCATCTGCAGTCCGACTTCCTCAGGACAGTATCCCAGGTATGTGAGAGTAAAAAAGCCCCCTCGTCCCAGTTTATAGTCCCGTAGGCATGTTTCCGTATTTCATGGAACATGGGGGAAGTAATATCAAATAATATAAGACCTATCTAAATGAATGGCCATTCACCAGTATATGCACTCTCTGGTGACTGACGGCCATGAAAACCATATGGTTGAAATCACAACGAAAACTTGATTATAATGGCTGCTTTGTATAAAAATATGCGCCGCACTTCACTAAAGGCACGAGAAGAACATCGGAGCACGAAGCTGCAACATGATTGAAACGCTGCTCGTACAGTTCGGCATATGATTTGCTCTTGGCAGCGGAACAGGCAGGATATTTGCTTACACTCGCCATATTGCTGTTACGGAGTGTCCCTATACATTTCAATGGACAGTTTCTCAGGTGCTTTATCTCCTCGTATTATAAAGTCTCTGTTAATACTGTTGTATTGTTTAACACCCACACAGAATGCAAGTGATTACCAATCAAAAATATGTACAATCTGGGTAAATAATTGTTCTGTATAAATACTATTGCCCTTATAATAAGTATAATTAGTCCACTGACCTCCATAAAACGGTCAGAATCCCGCAATAGATAAAAAAAAAAAAAGGTCTTTTAAACCACTATTAGCGATCTAAAAAAATTATACCCGCGGGGCTGCAGCGGAGGAGCACATTCTCGTCCCTGCACGTACCTTGACAACTGCGCTAAAGAAAGAGTACATGAATTGGTTTCACCGGTCCTGTCAGTCCGTTTCGCGATAAGGTCAGTATCTGCTCCAAACCCGGGTATTAGAAAGGCCAGCGGCACAGCGTTGAGTCGGGGCGGCGTGCAGGCGCTCACATGTGCATATATTATTAGGTAGGCTCGCCTCAGCTAACGGGGTAATCAGCTGAGTAGTATAATAACAAAAAATAGCGGCACACAATTTAAAGCAAATATCCATACATTATGTTGCCTGTGCTACAATACCCCCCCCCCATCAAATCTTTTCTTATCGAATTTACATGATTCACGTAGGTCACCTGTTTTGGCTTCAAAACGGCAAATTTCGCCAAAAGGTGAGAGATTTTCATGCCTGATGAGGAAAACACACCCAGAGAGAAGCAAAGGAAAACATGCAACACTAGGAAGTGATACTTTGCAATAACATCCTGCTGGGGATGTTCTACATGTATGTCAGTGGTGAAATGTTCAGCATTTATCATGGTGACATGATGCAAACTGGTTCAAATAAATGTATGGTACAATTTGGGAAGCCTTTGATAGTATCCAGATTGAAATCATCTTTCATAACTGGGTTAAAACGTAACATCAAAGCTGTTTCTTGCATGTTCTGATAAGTGTTCTCAAGACACAGCCAAGGTACAGCAGCCCCAGGGGGTAATGATGCTCTGGGTCTGGAGGAGGACAGGGGGCGCCGAAAAACACATCAAATAATCACTGACCTGTATTCAGACAAGAGGAAATGGAAATCGAAGTGGGAATCACTGTTTTGAGATTAGATTAGACGATTAGTAGTTTATGGCATCTGAAATGTAAAATCGGCAGAATATAAACTGTTAGAAATTTCGGTAAAGGAGACAACTTTTTGGGGGTTTGTATGAGAAAAAAAAAAAAAAAAAGACTAAAATAAAATCATGTTTTGTGTTTGTTTTGTTTTTTCATTATGGATGCTTTTATTTCACTGAAAAACAACAAAAACTTGCATGCTTGCTTAAGCGTGCTTGCAACTCCACAAACCTCACTCTTATCTGGCCTGGAGGAGGGCTTCCTCTTGCTTATTTCTATGGAGAATGTTCCGAAGTATAGCTTTAATTTATATTTCCATGAAATCATGGTGATTTTCAGCCCCATAAACTTAGTTACTATCCCTTAAACCTGTTTATGTTGATCTGATGGCATCAAGTTATACAATGTGACCGATATTTATGTTAACTATTAATTTTAGGATATAAATTCTTCCAAGTAATTTCTCTTATGGATCAATAAAGTAAGAGATATTTCAGAATCTTTGACCATTCACATTTGCATTTCAGTTTATTTGTATAGCACATGTAACACATGTGCTTCACATAAAAGTCAACATTACTTTTAAGTTACAAAAAAAAATGTGCAAAGAAAATCTAGTTATATATTCTTAAATGGCGTCTGGAAAATTCCATCCATCCATCCATCCATTTTCTCCCGCTTAATCCGGCTGGGTCGCGGGGGCAGCACGCTGCCCATTACTCTGTGCACCAGACCCAGACCCCTATGAACCCCTCTGCAGGTGGTGAGCCCACAGGAGGGAGGAATTCCTTGACGGTCCTTGATGGTAAACTGTTCATAGGGGTGTTGCATGTTTTTGGTTGATGGGGGGAAACCGGAGTACCCGGAGGAAACCCATCCAGACACGGGGAGGAAACATGCAAACTCCACACAGAAAGGCCCGGGTGACCCGGGGATCGAACCCGTAACCTTCTTGCTGTGAGGCATGAGTGTTGCCACTCAGCCACCGTGCCGCCTCGTCTGGAAAATTGCAAATTCAATCTACAATTAGTTTAATTTTAAGCAATTAAAGAACATCTGAGAGACAATTAGAAGGATTTCACAACATATTTATACATAATTATAATGTTTAATTTATTATTTTATTTTGCATAGTACCTGTGTATATGCAGAAGCTTTCATTTCCGGACATATTTGCAAATTCTTATTTTTTACTAATCACCCGAACTGCAATCCCAATACCATTATAATAAATCCTGCCACACTATTCGACAGCGTCCCTCGTGAGTGACTGTAGCGCCACAGCGGGCATGGGGCCAGGTGGGGGAGGAGAGGAGGAGAGGGAGTGAGCTGGAGGGAGAGGGAAAGAGGGAGAGAGAAAGAGAGAGGGAAAGAGAAAGAGAGAGGGAGAGGAGAGGGGAGGGGAGGGCTCTCTGCAGCGTGTGTGGTGATTAATCAAACTGTGCCTGTGTGTCTCTCGGGTCTGTCCGCCTCTCTCTCTCCAACATTTGCTCCTGTCCCGGGGTATGGAGGCCTGTGTGTGTGTGTGTGTGTGTGCGTGTGCGTGTGCGTGTGCGTGTGTGTGTGTGCGTGCGTGTGTGTGTGGAGCATTTGTCGCCATGGGAAACACCGCTAATATAAAGAGAATATGTACATGATCAGAGATGAGAATCAAAAGCGGAATTAAGGGCAAAAATTGAGGTAGGCCTGTATAATATGAAAGTGCAAGATAAAATATTACCATCTTGAAATCTCTGAGGCCTGAGAAGATTTTTAGAAGGTGGTTCAAAGTTGTGAACATCTTTCGGACTGCAATTTCTTTTACTGTACTGTATAATATTTTTGCTCTTAATTTAGCCATACATACACTGCCAGTCAAAAGTCTGGACACACCTACTCATTCATTTTATTGTATATTTAGGTTTACTACTTTTTACATTTTAGATGCATACGAAATACATGAAATATATGACACAAGATACATAGAATAATGTAGCAAAGAAAAAAGTGAAATATCTGAACTAAAAATATATTTTTATTAAAATTCCTCAAATTAGCCACCCTTTGTTGACAGCGCTGCAAACCTTGACTTTCTCTCAGTGAGGCGTGGCTGTTTAAAATATCTACATTCCATATGTTTCCATTCATAGTTTGGATGCCTTCATTGAGAATATACAAGGTAAATAACCATGGAAATAAAAAAAAAAGCAACAATGAAAAAGTGTGTGCAAACTTTTGACTGGTACTGTATGCAAATCGTTGGTACCTTTTTTACTATGTGCACACTTTACTGTTCATATTCTACTACTATTGTCATTGCATATTACGTATTTGGAGCTACAGTGGCAAAGCAATTACCCTTATGGATCAATAAAGTTGGTCACACTAAAAAGGTGCACTGTGTAACTTTTTCGTTGGGGTGTGATCCTGACCCTCAACCACAAAATTTACACAATGCACCTTTAAATCTACAACAACTTGTAATAATATATAATTATATAGTATTTAGGTTTACGTTAAAACACATAATTACAGAGGGGTTACACGTTGAATAAGACGCAGGGAATCAATTTACATTTAAAATCAACTTAAATTAAACTATGGTTTGTGGTTTTTAAAATTATCTTTAATTAAATGATTGTCTAAATGTATTGGTTAATGGAGGTTTAATGTAATTATGGTTAACTGTCGTGTTTTGACATCTTCTCTTCTATCACTAGATTAGATTAAACACTTATGTCCATAATATTTGTCTTTTTACATCAAGAAGTTTCTGCCAATTAACATACAATTCCATCAATATAACTGCAGAAATCAGTGTTACATCTTAGAAATAAGTCATGCTGGTCAAAGAATCAAATACGTGTAAATGGGGGACTATGAGGCATTTATGTGCGTCTAGTAATTAAACCTTAGCTCTAAAACTTTGCTGATAAAACTGCTAATAAAAACAACTCTCATACATATAATCACACTTTTGGCAGTCATATATAAGCAACATTCTATTTACTTTGAGCATTTCAGACATGCCAGGTGACTTACAACTTATTCGCTCTCTGCTCCACAGATACACCTATTTGAAGCACCAGTAGTTTTGACTTTCACTTTAACATAGTGGACCAAAACGACATGTGCAGGGATGGAGGGACTGCAGTTTGCCATGGTTTGCTGAAGTAAAACGAGTAAATGTCCAAACACATATCTAATATTTCCCTAGCCGTTTCTTACCTCGTGTAGTTGAATGCCTCTCCCAGCCTGTACCTATATGTAATCGGACTGTGTATTAGGATTCAAGATTCAAACTTCTGTGTTTACAGTTCAAAAAATGTGTTTAAAGGCTTTCATTACACTATTTTCTGATCTATGTTATAATGTTTCCTCACCAAAACATAGCTGGAGTTTTGTTTCATTCACACGTTTAACACATAAACCCTGCATATTTAGGCTGAGTTCTTCTCTCAAACGGAAAACATTCCACCTTGTGATGTCATATGGTGATACAGGAAGTGCTCCACTGTGTTTTTAAACTCCTTCACTAGAATCACTTAGATGATTTCAGCTCTGAAATGGCCAATCTCTACTGAACTAAAGGTAAAGTGTAGCTATCAACTTGAAAATTACCACTACATGACATCGCAAAGTGGAACGGAGCATTTTGAGCTTTGGATGTGTAGATAGACTAATAATAAAGAATGACTCAAACATGGGTGAATGAAACAAAACACAACTCCAGGTATGTTTGTTTTTTGATGAGGTAACAATATTCTAACATGACAAAAAGCTCTCAAAAATCCATTTTGCCTAATAACTACCTTTAAATTGGACTAGACCAGTGTATTTACCATCTTGAATACATACTTCACCCCTTTCCTCTCTTACCCCTCATCTCCTTCTTCCTCTTCCTTTTCCTCCTCCCCACTGTTGTTGCCTGCTGGGTCCCCATAGGCTTGGACCAAACATGTATGCTCTTATTACACGACACAGGGAGAGGTGAGAACAGAGGAGAGGTGATGTCTCGCAGTCAGTGACAATAACAGGCACGGCTGGTAATACGTCCGGTGGAGAGCTATCAAATACTACAACTACCTGCTGGTGCTGGGAATGAGGAGTGACAAGGCTTGAAGGTACAGGCAAGATGGCTCCGAGACATAGAGGACAGGTAAATGTTGAGAGTTTGGTTCTAAAGTGTGCGTCTGCTCAGTGATGGGAATAACAAGGAGACGACATATTCAAGGCGGTGTTGGTGAATGTACATGAGGAGGCACAAGAGTGGAGCGAGGATTAGGAACAAAAGACTGTCTAAATGTGAGGAGGCAGAGGAGCTAGATAACCAGACAAGTCAAATATTAAGAAGTAAAACTGTGCAAGTGTCTGTCACTTTACAAAAACTGTGCAAGTGTGCAAGTGTCTACAGTGGGAATGTGTCTCCATAGAGCCAGCGATGAAGGAATGTTCTACTACTGAAAGAGGACTTTATTTGAAGAGATGATGTACAGAGACTTGGAGCTCATAAAAAAACAAGAGATGTAGCTAGTTTCCACCAGCAGTCCCTGATTTACAGAAATAAATTGTACAAGGTAACTATTGCCAATCTCTCTTGGACCCAAAGACACTCATCCAACATCACACATAACAATACAGCTACACGTCCCTGCAATGTGCATTCATGCCCAGTGTACACTGATTGCAAGTGCAGTTCGGGACTCACATGGGTCCAGCAAGCAGGGTTCCTACAGGTTTCTTCGAGTTAAATTCAAGTCTTTTAAATACCTTTTTAAGACCATTTATATAAAAACTTAATACCTATTTCATGGCTTATTTCATAGACCTACCGGCAAAGAAAAACAAAATTCTTAATTTTGTGTTAATTTATTTCTCAAACAAATGTGAAAATGTCGAATGTGTAAATGATGATGGAAGAATGATGTAACCTCACTGCAGCATAGTAATGAGTGCTCACCCTACAACACCACAGCACAGAGCACAGACAAGAAGCCAAACAGAGGTGTGAAAAATCAAAGAAAGTTCAGCAGCCCACAAAATGTTTGACTAAAGACTACCACACACTACAGGATTTTTCGGTCTTAAACGATTTTTTTTTTTTTTAAATATATTGTTTATTTGGTTTTCAATTTTTCAATAGAGAAACGAGAAAAAAAAGACAAATAAAAAAAAACAAAAACAAACAAACAACAAAAAACAAAACAAAAACAAAAACAAACAAACCAAAAACACAAACACTACCAGTGCACAATATGTACAAAGAAAAACCAAAAAAGGAGCACAGCCTGCACAGCAATATGTAAAGAAATCCAATAAGAAATTAGTCCTTCGACGTTTGTGGTTGAGTCCTCTGTTTGATATAATCTATGAAAGGTCCCCAAATTTTTGCGAATTTATCTTGCTGATCTGACAGGTTGTATCGTATCTCTTCAAGATACAAACAAGACATCATATCATTTAACCATTTATGAAAACAAGGAGGTCTTATGGACTTCCATTCCCTCAGAATAGTCCTCTTTGCGATAATCATACCAAACGTAATAGTTTGCTGGATTTCCTGGGATTGTGTCAGAGTATAATCCGAGTAACCAAGCACCACAGTCAGAACATCAGGCAGTATAATTTTCTTATGTATGGTACTGTATAAATGAAAAATCTCAGACCAAAAGTTTTTGAGTACAGGACACATAAAAAATAAATGACCTAATGAACCATTACTCACTCTACATCTGTCACACAATGGCGAAATAGAAGGGAAAAGCCTACTCAGTTTAGATTTAGAATAATGCAAACGGTGAATAACTTTAAACTGTATAAGTTGGAGCCTGGCATTTATTGAACATAATTTGATCCCACATAAAGCTTTCTCCCATAAATCAACAGAAATCTCAGCACCTATGTCATTTGCCCAGGCCTCTTTGGTATGTATAGATGAGGTTGGTTTATAGAAAAGGCTGACAAATTGTGAAATCAAATGTCTAGACGTTGGCGGTTTTCTCAAAAATTCATAAAAGTCATGCTGGACAGGTAACCTTTCAAATTCAGTAAGAGATTGTCTAACAAAATGCCTAATTTGCAGATACCTGAAAAAATGACCAGATGGGAGATTGAACTTAGCTTGCAGCTGAGCAAATGATGAAAAGTCATTATGAATATAGAGGTCCTTAACAGAAGAAATACCTCTGTTAGACCAAAGTGTGAACGCAGAATCATACATGGCCGGTTTAAATGCTGGATTCTGGCATATCGGAGCATAAATGGAAAGGTTTGGGAGATTTAAAACTCGCCTAATTTGTTTCAAAATTCTATAGGTATTTCGCAGAACAAAATCATTTCTTAATGTTTTCATGGGAATATCTGTTTGGGTAAACAATAATGCAGATGTAGATGCGCCAGTAAGAGAATTAAATTTATGCATTTCCATTGCAGGCCAACATGGCATTTGATCATAAGCACCGTTTTTGTGCCAGAAAACCAAGACTCTAGCATTGCAGGCCCAGTAGTAATGCCTCAAAACTGGCAGACCAAGTCCACCTTCTGATGTTTTTTTCTGAAGATGCACTTTAGAAATGCGGGGAGTCTTGTTGGCCCATATAAATGAAATAAGAATGGAGTCAACTAACTTGAAAAAAGATGCTGTAAGAAAAATGGGAAGATTCTGAAACAGATAGAGAAATTTAGGTAGTATAACCATTTTTACAATGTTTACTCGTCCAATTAAAGAAATTGGTAGCAGTTTCCACTTGTCAATCATGATTTTAAATTTGTCAATCAAATCAAGAAAATTTAATTTAAAAAGAAGCTTGGGATTTCTGGAGATGTTAATTCCTAAGTATTCAAAATGCTCTGTAGTGACTTTGAAAGGCAAATTCTGAATGAAATCTGAGTCTAATTTATCGGAAAGAGGCATGAGTACACTTTTCTCCCAGTTTATGGTAAAACCTGAGAATTTACCAAATGCTTTAATCAGCTCAAGAAGAGGTGAAATGGACTGTTTGATGTTGGATAATGTCAAAATGACATCATCAGCGTACAAACCAATTGTACATTCAGACGTATTATATCTAATTCCAACAATTTCAGGGCTTGTCCTAATGGCAATGGCAAGTGGCTCGAGTGCCAGAGCGAAGAGGATTGGCGAGAGGCAACAACCCTGTCTAGTACCGCGATGTAATGTGAATGGAGGGGACTTATTATTATTTGTGAGCACACAAGATCTAGGATGAGCATATAACATTTTAGCCATGGCCATAAATCTGTCACCGAAGCCAAATTTCTCCAAAACGACAAACATATACTCCCACTCGATTTGGTCAAAGGCCTGCTGGGCATCCAATGAAACAACGGCAGAGTATGGTAGTGTATTGGAGTAAATGATATTCAAGAGTCTGCGGGTATTTGAAAATGAAAATCTTTCTGGGATAAAACCCGTTTGATCACTATGAATCAGGGTGCCTACATGTTTGTTCAGTCGATTAGTCAAAACCTTGGCAACAATCTTTTGATCGCAGTTTAACAGGCTTAATGGGCGATATGATGCTACATTAGTATCATCTCTCCCTTTTTTTAATAGGAGACAAATGTTAGCATCATAGAATGTCTCTGGGAAAGCACCTTCCTTCATAGAGGAATTAATCATGCGAAGCAACAAAGGAGCAAGCCTATCTATGTGAGCTTTATAAAACTCAATCCCAAATCCATCTGGGCCACAGGCCTTACCATTTGGAAATGAACGGATGGCCAATTTAATCTCTTCCAAGGTAAAGTCAGCGTCTAACTGCTGTCTGGCAATATCACTTAAAATTGGGATGTCCAGGGCATTAAGAAAACTTGATATATCCTCCCTTGATGATACAGTTTTAGAAGCATATAAATTGTTGTAGTAGTTGTAAAACCTATCATTTATCTGTAGTGGGTCAGTAAGAAGTTCACCATTAGGTGATAAGATTTTATAAATTGCCCTTTCAGCCTGAACACCTTTAAGCTGCCTGGCAAGTAAACTCTCTGCCTTGTCCCCGAGCTCAAATTGTTTTTGTTTTAATTTACGAATGTAGTTAGAAACCTGTTCACCAAGAATACGACTGTACTCAAGCTTAGCTTGTAAAATCTGATTCAGGACATTTTCACATTTAGAAGTACGGTACGATTCCTCCATTATAGGAAGTTGAGCATTTATTTCAGATATGCGCTTTTGCCTGGCCTTCTTATTAAAGGACTGATATGAAATAATATTGCCTCTGATTACAGCCTTGAATGTCTCCCACAGAGTGGAGTCAGACACCATGCCATTGTCATTGAAACTAAGAAAATCTGAAATTTTGGTTACAATATACTCACAAAACAATTTGTCCAGGCTCAATGTAGGATTGTATCTCCAATTATAAGTATGTGCACGTAAGTTTAAATCCATTTTAATACAAAGAGGGGAATGATCAGAAATCAAAATATTATTGTACACTGAATTAACAACGTTGGGAATCAAATTAGAGTCAACCAAGAAATAATCAATCCTAGAAAAGCTACCATGAACCTGGGAGAAGAAAGAATAGTGTTTATCCAGTGGATGTTGATGCCTCCAAATATCAACTAAATTTAAAGATTTTATAAGATTATTTAAAACCGGCACAGACTTAAGAGAGGGGGCAGTAGCAAAAGAGGACCTATCCATCTGAGGGTCAAGAAAACAATTAAAATCACCCCCAATAATAAGATTGTGATTATTTTGATCAGCAGCAAGACTGAACACCCTACAAAAGAAATCAGGACTATCAAAATTTGGGGCATATAGGTTTAAAAGAGCCAATGGAATTGAGTTTATAGTACCTGTTACAAGTATATATCTCCCACCTGGATCTGCCACCATGGATTTGAAAACAAAAGGAATGGTTTTGCGGATTAAGATGGCCACTCCTCTTGCCTTTGAAGAAAAAGTAGACTGATAGACTTGGGATACCCATAGGGCCCTCAAGTGCCTTTGTTCTGTGGGATGAATATGGGTTTCCTGTAAATATATAATATCAGAAGATAAAGATTTTAGATGAGCAAAGACCTTTCCCCTCTTGAGGGCTTTTCCCAGACCTCTACAGTTCCATGATGTGAAAGTGAGAGGGCTCAAACCAGACCTGGGGATATTAACATGCATTTACTCAGAGGTCGACTAGATACAGGCTGAAGAACAGGCACTGGCAGGCGAACAAAGTTAAGCATAAAAATAAAAAAACAAAAATAAAAACAGTAAAAAATAACAAAAAAACCCAACCCTTTACGCCGCATAGAACAGGAACAAAGCGGCAAAACCCAGTTACACTTAGGAGACAGCAGGGTAACAGAGATCATAGACTGCATTGATAGTAACAGCCAAGACACTCTTGCCGCCCTCTAATACTAGGAAAAATACCCATGTGGAGTAACACTCATAATGAAAAATGCAACGTTTAAATAGCCAATTAACCTGAGTGAAACAACTATACTGTCAATCAAATTGAGATGGACTATATGCATCACCCATATCCTATTCTAAACATTGCAGCTAAGTTTTGTCAATTACCGAGCTGGCAAAATGCTCAGCTTCTGCAGGAGTGGTAAATATTTTGACCTCACTGTTGTAGACCACTTGAAGTTTAGCTGGGAACCGCAGGGAACACTTTGCACCGGCATCTGTCAGCTTTTTCTTGACACTGTTGAAAGCCTGACGCTGGGACGACACCTCCGCTGTGTAGTCCGGGAAGATGAACACTTTGGCGCCTTGATGGTAGAGAGGAGCCTGCTGTCTGCTGAGTTTAAGGATGTTGAACAGGTCACGATCATTGTGGACTTTAGCTATGATGATCCGCGGGCGCTCATGGTCCTGAGGCTTTTTAGAGATGCGGTGGGCGCGGTCGATTTTAATAGGCTTGGTGAAGTTGTTCGGACCAAGTAACTCGGGAATCAGCCGTTTCACAAAGTCTGTGGGATTGCCTTTCTCTTCTCCCTCTTTAATGCCCACTATCCTGATATTCAACCTCCGAGAGCGCCCTTCCAGATCGTTAACTTTCGCTCTGAGAAGAGCGTTTGTTACCTGTAGCTCATTACAGGTTGTTTCCAGCGCCGTGATGCGAGTATCGGCACGAGACAGCGCCTCATCCACGCTGTCCAGACGTTGTTCGGCTTGGCTGTGATCATTCTGTAGAGTAGATAGATGGGCTTCAATCGTATCGAGGCGCCCCTCCACAGATTTCTTCAACTCATCCATCTGCCTCGACACTTTAGCGAGCTCATCGCCGTTCTTATTGATAGCGGCTAATATAGCATTATTGCTAACGCTAGCCGTAGCCGAGTTCGCTTGAGTTGTTTTTTGGCCTTGGGAATCATCCTTCTTCGGTCCCATTTTTGCAAAACCTGCTATTAGTCCACAACAGTTCTACCTTTCAATTGGCAGAAAGCTTTTAATCGAGTGTGACGAAGAACATAGAGAAATATAGAAGACGGCAGCGGAGCTTGGTGGTAAGACGTCTACTCCATTACTGCGCACGAGCCGAATCCGTCTTAAACGATTTTTAACCGTGCAACAAAAAATGCACAACACAGACACGAGGAGAATCTTATGAGACTTAAACTCTCCGATCGCAAAGACTGCTGTCTACAGTAAAACCACTCGCTTTGAGACTCTTAAGTGTTCAAAAGATCAGAGCACTGCACTTCTAGTTTAGATACAAGTCAAAACTGGGTTATTCCCTCCGCCAAGGAGGTTATGTTTTCGCCTGAGTCTGTCTGTTTGTTTGTTTGGTAGTTTGTTAGTTAGCAAGATAACTCAAAAAGTTATGGACGGATCTTGATGAAATTTTCAGGAAATGTTCCTAATGGTAAATCCAACAGATGATTAAATTTTGGTGATGATCCAGAAGAAATCCTGGATTCTGGATCACTTTGAAAACTGAGCTGCTTGGCGGAGGTCTGCGCTCTCTGAGTGCTTTTCTAGTTATTATTTGTGAAATGTGGTGCAATACTTGAGATACATGATTTTTAAAGCATAAAAAACTGGCGATAAAGTCCACAGGAAGTAAAGACACTATCACTAATCTGCAGCTTCACCCTAATCGATGCGCAGTGTGGATGTAAACAGACACAACGTGAGAAGCTACTCTCGCCTTTTTACTTTCAAAGAACGCCTCAAACTAATAGCGCAGTTTTGTGGAGTGGATGTCATTATTTGTGGAGGACAATTTCTATGGATAATGTGGATGAGATGCTGCACTTTATTACTCACCACTTTACGAGAGGTGAGTAATAAAGTCTTATCATTATTTTTGCTATATCCCAAGTTTGTATCTTGTGCCTCTGTCACTCCATCTGCCCCTGGCTAAAAACCCACATTTTAAATAAAATAAAATAATACAAATATTAATAAATAATAATGATAAAAATAAAATATAAATAACAAAACATTAATAAAATAAAAATAATAAAATTTGTAATGTGCGCTGTTTAAGTAGAAAACATATCTACCCACAATATGTCATTTGAGACAAGCGTCCGATGAAGAGAATAGCGTAAAGTCAAACTAAAATAGCCATGCAGCGATATTGATCTGTGGATGCGTTTGCTGCAGACAGCTCTTTCATTTGTGGTCTATCAGATTTTGGCAGGGCGTTTGTTGCGAAGAATCTCCTCAATAAAAATGTGTACCTCTTTTGTTATAATTTGTGTTTATTCGGACATCACAGAGCGCTGCACAGGTGTTTTCTGTCAGACAACGGTTGTCATGACTTAAATATTCCCTATGCGGACTGTCTTTAAGCACGCACCCGCCGTTCAGTGGCAGCCGGCTTCCCTGACAAGCACACGTCTTGCACGAAGGGGCGCACAAGGGAATTCCGGCCTTCTCCCCAATTACACCATCAGTTTGCTAAGTAAATCATAAAAACATAAGAGTTATAGCTTTCCCTTAGCCTATTAACGTTTGTTAGCCACGTGTTTTGTAGTCTATGGTAGTAAACACAGCACAGTAATTGCAGATACTGATGTAGGTTATTGAATATTAACTATTCATTTATATATTAATAATGAATATTAACAAGTCTTCAGCTGGCCTAGCCTAGTAAGGAGCTTTTGGGTTGCAAAAGTCATCTTACTGTGATAGATTACTAAACTGATTTTGTGATACATTACATGACTATAACTTTAATCATGGTGTTATTGTAAGTTCTGTTTCTTTCCATTGTGGAATTGTAGTTTTGCCCAATGTATATATATATTTCAAAGGGGTTTTGCCATAGAAAATCAAGCCCCGGAGAATTTTATCCACATGACATTCAACAGCTGACAGATTTTTATAGTGCTACTATTGTATTCAACTCACGGTGGAGCCTTAATCTTCCACCAATCATATTTTTTCTTCCCTTTCTGTAATAAAGCCTAGGTCTAAACCAGGTCTAAACGAGGTCTAAACCAAGACTAAACTGGGACTAAACCAGGTCTTTACCACGACTGAACCAGGACTAAACCAGCACTGAACCAGGACTGAACCAGGACTAAACCACAACTGAACCAGGACTGAGTGTCAGAACAGGCCCGAAGGTGTGCCCAGGGGTAAGCGCAGCGGTCGCCCGATCGCACTTTGCGGACACCCTGCTCTGTGGGCTCAGGGTTCTCTCTCTCAAGTCCAAGATTAGTCCTGGTTTAGAGCTGGTGTAGTCCTGGTTCAGTCCTGGTTCATTTCTGGTTCTGTAGTCCTGGTTTAGTCCTGTTTTAGTCTGTATGCGGCGCAAAAGTCCGGCATCTTGATTCATTTTTCTTCTGCTCAATAATTAATGCTTGTGAAGTGATGATGTATTTTTGACAGTAGTTGCATCTTTGAATTCATATTCATACTGAAGAAAGCGTAATCGTAAATTTTCATTTCGTGATTGTAATTCTTGATGTTGTAACTTTTCAATTTGTATTCTGATTGATAAAATACACACAATACATTTTATGTACGACTGAACTCATTTGAGAGTTTACGAATATTTATTTTATGCTCAACTACAGCCAAATATGCACGAATTTCTATCGTATGCACATGAATATTTCTGAAAGCTTTCGTACTCCATACAGCTCATTCTAGTAGGCCCACGTATTTTTAATAATTACCTTGTGTGTCGGAACGGCAAAATGTTGAAAAAAAAAAAGCTGAAGTGCCGCCACTCTGACATTTTTTTCTGAAATGCTTGGTCGGAGTGGCGGCACTTTAGCAGGGACGTTTGATAAAAAATTGAAATGCCACCACTCCGACAATTAGACATCAATGTCAGAGTAGCGATACATCGGAATGGCAGCATGTAACCCACAATGCGTTCTCAATTATTTGTTCCGCCACTCTTTATTTAGGCTGCATTATTTAACCAAATAATAGTGGGTGACAAATTAAACTTTTGAGGAGAAATGCAATACGGAGAAGTTACAAACTGCACAAATATAGACCAAGACTTTTTCAAGTCTTATAGACCAAGACTTTTTCAAGTCTTTTTAAGGTATTATTTCCAATTTCATAAATTCAGTGCTTTTTAAGACTTTTTTACACCGCAGGCACAAGGAGCAAGACTTTGAAAGTAATTAAAACCAATGTGTCCTGCCACACTGACCTCTGAGGAGTGTGCATGCAGGTGAGGCGTGGGTCTGAAGAAAGAATCTGAAAGAAGTGTATTTTTCCCCAGACACTGCTTTGGTCAAATATGCTCTGCAGTTGTTGTAGTTGGTGTAACAGGCTGTCTACAAGTAACCTGCTCAAAATACATGCTAGATATGACCTACGATTAGTAAATCTGGCATAACTATTTGCAAAAATCATGGGCTAGCTTTGTGTTATAAAATACATATTTACCCAACATTCCACTATTAGTTCAATCCATAGATTTCCTAAAGTACAAATATGCCAGGCACACACACCTATTCAGTAATGTTTGAAGCTTTATTAAAAGGTTTGGTGGCTCAGTCAAACCTATGTTCAATGCATTTATCTGAATGATTTCCTTTTATTAGGTTATGTTAACATATATAGGATAGTTCAGTTAGTCTAGTTTAGTTTTTATTTGAAGGGACATTAAGATGATAAAATACATGGATATTCCACACCAGATTGTAGCTATATAGCTGGTTTCCATGTACATTATGAGGAAAATCTATTTCTCTGCACCTGATCCATCCTTCACGGACACATTCAGATGCTTGTCAGGAGATTTCAGGGACCCATCTCTAGATATTTACCTGGCTTGGAGAGTGGAGGATTTTTTTTTTCCTTTTGTGCATGTTTTAGTATGTTTCAATATGCCGCCTGGAGAAATCAAAGTATTAGACATTTCTGAGAGCAGCATTAGTTGAACAGTGTCTCAAGAGAAGCACTCTGAAAGCACCATTAACAGACTTTTCCCTTTTTCTCTTTTTTGTTCAACTCAACTTTTAACCAAAAAGCTCTTTATATAAACAGTTAAAGACTCTCTTCTCTGTTGTGTGGCATGCGGACATCCAGGTCTGTGATGAGCTCAAAAGCTTTGTCAAGAGCTGAAGATCTAAAGAGCCTTGATGGCTTGATTTAAAAAGTGGTCTTGAAGGTAAGCTTTGAATGTGATTTCTGATAAAGGATTTCATACATGTGTTATTTTGACTGAACCCATTTTAGTCCTGATATAGACTTGGTTTGATCCTGCTCTAGTCCTTGTTTAGTCCTGGTTTAGTCCCACCTTGCTTGTTCAAGATGTTAAAGGTCCTATATTACGCAAAAATAAACTCTTGTGAGCTTTAAGCCAAATTAGAATGTTGTTGCCTCATCAAAAACATACCTCGAGTTGTGTTTTGTTTCATTTGCACATGTTTGAGTAATCTTTTATTATTAGTCTGACTACCTCTCAAAATGCTCTGTTCCACCTTGAGATCTCACGAAGAGGTAGTTTCCAAGTTAACAGCTACCTTTTACCTTTAGTTCAGCAGAGATTAGCGATTCCAAGTCTGAACTCATCCAAATGATTCTAGTGAAGGTGTATGGAGTTTAAAAACACACTGGAGCACTTCCTGTATTACCACATGACATCACAAGGTGGAACAGAGTGTTTTCCGTTTGAGAGAAACCTAAATGCCTAAATATGCAGGGTTTGTGTATTAAACATAAGAGAATGAAGCAAAACACAACACCAGATATGTTTTTGGCGAGGAAACGTTATAACATAGGTCAGAAAACAGCATAATATGGGCCCTTTAATATTTTCATTCCAGTAATGTATGAAAAAAAAAAAAAAAGTTTTTAAGACTCAGAAACTCAGCACTCAGAAAAAACTCCACAAAACAAGGCATGGAAGACGCAAGAATTTTAAACAATAGTCAGTGCTAGGCTTTATAGTTATAAATGGGGATTTACATAAGCGAGCAAGTATTATGAATATATAAAAATAAACTATCCCAAAATTACACAGCCTCAGACAGAACAGTTTTTCTTCTTCAGAGCGCTGTGTGTTTTACTAAAAGACTTTCTCTCTTTCAGTCTCTTTCTCTGTCTCTTTCTCTCTCCTCTCTGTATGAGTCATTATTTAAATGTAAAATGGACTCCCACACATTCAAAATAATACTGCACACATCTGAAGTTGTGTTACCAAAGAATTTGCAAGAATGTACATGAATGCATTAAATTAGTCAGGCTTTTGTATGCTTTAAAAGTGCAGTATATAATTAAGTGGCAAATGTTTCTGCGCCTGTAGTTTGCAAATTCTTTGTATGCTAATTTGTGTGGGGTTTTTACATATAAACGTTTAAAAGTTTGCTGTACTTTTCTTTATGTGAAAAGTACTTTTACTGAACTTTCAAACTTTTCTTGACAATTCTATTAAATCCACATAATCTATTTGAACTCTCTGGTGGAACATGCTATCTCCTTGTCTCCAGGGATATGCTATTAACTTGTCTGGAATGTTCAACAACAGGCTTAGTGCATTAAAGGCACGTAAGGATGTGAGTGCTACTCGGTCAAAAATAGTGTTCGAGACTGTAAAAACAATGCCCTAAAGAAGACCTGTTTGGTCGAAACGCGTGTGCGCCCCCTGTAATAAAGGGCATTTAATGAACCTTGTCAGTGTGCCTCAGATCCTTCTGCCTACCACTACACTTCTTTTTAAGGTGAGTTTTTCTTTTTTTCTTTATGTAAATATTGCATTAAACTTATCAATCTCCACGGAGAAAATAAGGTGGGGCCACCAGGTCAAGTCAAAAGTCAGATCTGTAGAGATGCTATCCTACTCAGAGTAATGATGGATTGAAATGAAAGTATTGTGAGCAATAGCTTATATTTGATCAAATGTAAGACAAATATGTTAAATGCCACAGTGTGGAATATTCTAGGCAAAGCAGTGGAGACAACGATGTGGTAGGTGGTATACCCTGCTACATAGTACCTGTAAAGCTAAAGTTATCAGCATCTAAAATATGCAGTATTCAGCTGATCCAGAATCCCCACACACACTGGTTGGTATTGTTGCAGTCATTTATTTTATGTTGTACAAAGGAGAAACCACAGGAGGTCAAGCATTCGCCCACTACGCAGTTCAAACTAGTCCAAATGCATATTGTGTTTCCCAACAAGGCATTAAAGAATAATGAATTTGTCTTGTTGCTTTTTTGGTTCTGTCAAAGTCACTTTGCACCATTCTATGTAAACTTTTGTACCAAAGGCTTTTCATCACCAGGCACTCACACAATACTAAAATTATACAGACTTTAATTACGAAGGGTCAGGTTTGATACTTGGAACAGATTTCTATAACAAATGTAATTTTCAACACAAAAATTAAAAGTGTAGACAAAGTTATCTTATAGTCCTTGTAGCGCAGTAACAATACCTACTCAGATGAAATCTGGTTTTGATACTGCTACTGTCATTAAATTACTGATACTACTACTATAATTAAAGCTCCTATATTATGCTAAATGTACTCTTGTAAGCTTTTTGCTATGTTATAAAGCTGTTCATCAAAAATATACTTGGAGTTGTGTTTTGTTTCATTCACAGGTTTGAGTAACCCTTTAACATTAATCTGTCTACATCTCCAAAGCTCAAAATGTTCTGTTCCACCTTATGATGTCGTGGAGTGTTAGTTTTAACAGGTACCTTTTGTTTAGTAGAGACTGGCAATCCCATACTGACAGTGCCGTCGATCCGCACACGTACATTACACACAGAGCGTAAAGCACCAAGTGCTTTTGGGAGCACCACCAAAAACATCAGGCTCGTGAATCCTCGCAAAACTATCCATCCAAAGTGCACGAAGAGAGGCGAGAAGCTGGTGCCAGCGCGAACAGAATCCCCCGAAATCCCTCTTTCTCTGCCTCTCCCTCTCTCTCTTCCTCCCTTACTTTTTCTCTCTCTCTCTCTCCCTCAGTGTCCGGACCTCTACACATGCCAGCAGATAGAGTCTCACTCTATCACTATTTTCTCTTTCAAATTCTTATTTAAAGTTCCTTGATTGAGTAAATTCTATTGTGCAATTATTTGTAATTAAGTACATAATTTAGAACTTTGCACATTATTACTTACAAGGGTCTATACTTGTTCTCTGTGTACAATGTTCAGTCTGCAGTCATTGCACAAATATTTGTTTAAAATAATAGTGTTGGGATTTATTTATTAACCTTTTTAAATTATTTATTATTTTAACTTTCATGTTTGGTGTATTTGCTTTGGAAATAAAGCAAATTGTCCTGCTGATAAATTCTGAATTATTGTTCATTCCAAGCGGGGCTGGATGGTGTGGTGAGGCACTACAAAAGCATTTGTGCTTAGGGCACCCAAATGGCAGCGACCCTGAATACTGAAATTATCCAAATTATTCTAGTGAAGGTGTATGGAGTTTAAAAACACAGTGGAGTGGAGCACTTCCTGTATTACCACATGACATCACAAGGTGGACACATATTTGTGTCTTTTATATTATCAATAAAAACATTTCACAAATGTTTTATTCATTCTCAATTGCATGTTTTTTAGGACTAGATATAATTTGAAATTTGAGTCGTTAAAAAGGTTTCTCAAGTTTGACTCCTGTTTTTGTCTCCCCTATTGCTCCTAGTGAATTTTAGGAGAAACAAACTCCTAAAACTCACACCAGACTCACACCAGACAAATCTACAACTATAATGAGACTACAATGAGAATCTAAACTTTTCTTTCAAGCTTAAAAAATACATTTAAGCAGCAATTTTTTTCCTCTGGGAATAGTTACATAAATCAATGCGGTAGAACAGTTGCCTTGACAGTCAGTCCATAGCACGCTTCATATTCCAACTTGTACTTGTAAAGCATCTGTAGACTCAATGTAGACTTTCTTATGCATACAAGTGTGAATGTGTGAATCCTTATGTTTTATTGAAATTCCCCTGTATGCTCTAACAATACACTGGTATAACACACACCAGTATACACACACAAGTAGAGGCCAGGGTCTAGAGACTTGGTTCATCACGACATCCAGCTGACCAACAACACCTCCATCAGGCAAAGGATGTATCGCATGGTGGTTGGTTCTTCTGGAGGAGATTGAGGTCATGCTTGAGCTGGGCGAGCCTTCGACCAGTGAATGGAGCAACCCAGTGGTCCTGGTCATCAAAAAGGATGGCAGCATCCATTTTAGCATCCTCACAGCCTTCAGGATCCACCATAGACTGTGACAGTTTGCAAAGATGCCTTTTCAGTTTCACAGTGCTCCTGCCACGTTTCAGAGACTGATGAACAAAGTCTTGTCAGGTATGGAAGGTATGTAATCATTCTCAGCAGTGTACCTTGATGATGTCATCATTTACAATAACTCGTGGCAGGAACATTTCAACCATTTGGAAGCCATCCTGCAGCGAATCAAGCAGGCGGGCCTGACCGTAAACCTGAAGAAATGCTCCCTGGCCAGGCAGTAATTGCAGTATCTGGGATTGAGAGGCAGTGTGATCAGGCCTGTAAAGGACAAAGCGGAGGCTGTGTCACCAAAAAACAGGTCCTCTCATTCCTGGGCCTGGTCAGTTTGTACCGACGGTTCATCGGGTTCATTCCTGGCTCGTGCTGCACCCCTCTCTGACCTCACCAGCGCCAGCCAGCCTTTGAGGTGACTGGTGGAGGCACTGATTTGGAGGCGTGCCCTGATCAGTGCAGTTCAGGTGCACACCATCGCCCTGATCTGGACTCTGCCAAGTGCTGCTTGGGGAGGAGACGTTTAAGTGAAAAATTGTTTAATTAAATACCCATATATGAAATAATATGTCAAAACAGCTAATTCTAAAATAACAATGTGCTATATTAATTTATGAAATGTATCCCGTTGTAAATAGTGCAATAATAGATTTTGTAATTTTCCTATGCTTAAATTTACCTGTGTCTGGGGCTTAGTAGTTTAGGCCATGCTCTATAATGGGATTTTTGTTTCACTGTGGTTATTGCCTGTTGTCTGTCCTGGGGAGATGCTGTCTGTCAGATCTGCAAATGGTATGGTCAATGAAAAAGGTGAAGAGCTCAAAGTTCCTTTTCTTTATTTCACCCTACAGCCAAATGTCGGTCTAAAAATCACATCTTCTCAAGTGTTACGTTTGGGCACCCTTTTTTCCCCTGTCTATTTTTTGTAGTATTTTTCCAAGCTTTGTTTTTACAAGTTATTCCAATTTCTTGAATGTTTAAAAGTATGTTTTTTGTAGTTTGCTTCTTAAGTTCTGCCTAGGAGTCTATAAATAGCGTGAGCCCGGCGTGCTCTTCCCCTCTCGCTGTGTCTTACGCCTCTCCCGGAACATGCACGTCCTCGCACTGTGAGCCTGGCGCTGCTCCCTGCTGGCTCCTATGCCGGTCGTTAGATTTTTTTTTTGTTAGCCTAGCCTTATTTTTTGTTTGACCTGGTGAGTCCACATGTCCTGTTTTCATTTATTTTATGTAGGGACAGTTTGTGGGTAGGGTTTTATGTTAGAGTAATGACAGTGGTGCGCTGGCAGCTCCTACAATCTTGTATAGGGTTGCCTGTCCAGCGCATCGTCCTTATTTTACGTTGGCCAGCTCACCAGGGTCTTTTTCTTTGTTAGTTTTTTTGGGGCATGGGTTATTTATTTTTATTTTTTTTAAACTCCACAGTTTGCATTTTGGCTTTCAGTCAAACGAAAATGGACAGCCAGTAAAATCTGGGTCAGGCCATGTGTAAGATCTCCGGGACCAAGATTTCAGTAAAGTGGGGTAATGCCTCCAACTTAAAGGTGCATCTGTTTACGTACCATCCAGCAGCAGCAGCCCGACTGCCCAAGCCGGTGTCATCCTCTTGTCGTGGAGCAGCCAGCACGGAGCCAGATACAGCAGGTGCCAGCCGACAGCTGGGGGTGGCTGAAGCTTTGGCTCAAGTCGCAACTTACAACCAGGACAGCGACTGGCATAAACGTCTCACTGCCGCGGTTACTTGCTACTTTGGTAGAAGAGATGTTCCTTTTCAGAGCATTGGGAAGCTCGTGTTCAATGCGGAAACAATTTGACAAACAGTATGAGCTGAACTTTTTTCTCAGATGCAGCTGTCCCGCTAATGTATGAGAGAGTTAAGGGCTTGGACAAAAATGAACTGAAAAATGCCCGTTTTCCGCAACAATGGATATGTGGTCAAGTATTAACATGACTCCATATGTGAGTCTGACTGCACTATCTGACAGAGGACTGGAACCTGAAATCGTACTGCCTTCAAACAGTGTTTATGCAACAAAATCATGTCGCTGAAAACATGACTGAAGCTCTCTGCAGCACATTTAAAGTGGTCCCTGGATGAAAACAAACTTGCCTGCATCACAACAGACAATGGGGCAAATATCATGGCGGCAGTAAAGAAACTGGACTGGCCGTGGCTAAATTGATTTTGGCCACAACCTGTGTGTCACACCCTGATCAGCACATTCTCCCAAAGCTGGCTGAAAAGAAGAGAGGTGGCCAAAGCCCAGGAGGAGCTCCAGCTCCCACAACGAGCTTTCATACTGGTGAACTGGTAAAAATACTGGTAAAAATAAAATTGGTCAATCCTTAACTGTTTTGATCAATTTTGGGTCATCAAGGCCTAACCCAGGGAAGGAGACCGCAGCCACTGCACAGCCAAATGTGAGACAGATATGAATACATTTTCCCTTTTGTTTTATATACCTGGCATTTAAAAGAGTGCTTTAAATTTATGCTTCAGGAAAATTGTGTCAATTTCTTCTTAGGTTGGTCTCAGTGTTTCATCGGTTTGCCACTTGTGTTTGTATCTTTTTGTTTGTTTTCCCTCTCAAAACCAGCTGTTGGTGTCCAGTTGCTCTGGTTAAAATTTTTTGCATAACTGCACTGTGATGTTGTAATGGAGCATTTTTGTACATCTGCCTGTTTTGACAGAGTGCAATTATTCTTGCATAATTTGTCAGCCTCAAAAACCTTTTATTCCCCTTCTTCTAGAGCTTCTGTGAGCTAGTTTGAAAAGAGCTCTTGGCGCCACATGGGCTTCTTTTGTCTGAGTTTTCTACTTGTAGTTTCCTTCAACTTGTGCCCTCTCACATTAACTGCAACGGTCAAAAATGACTCAAATGTTAAAGTCCAAACTCCATTTGTGAAGAATGGAACTGTTAATACATGTGAAAACAACTGACCCACCAGAGGTCCAGTGTCTGTTTGCACTAGATATAATTACAGCAGCTCTAACAATACATTGGAATAACACACACAAGAATAAAATGTACACTCTAGCTGCAGGCGATTTAAATATTACATCATGAAATATGTAAAGAAAGATTTTGAGAGAAAACAAATTGCGTGTATTACAGTCAAAATCACAATGCTTTCCACTTGGGGGCGCCGCGTCCGTTCTGTAAACATGAATCTGATTATACCTACGCTCGCAATCTCGTCTGTAAAGAAATTCAAGATAGATGAGATAAAACGGACCCGCCAAAGCTAATACAGATTGGGGTGTTTTTTAGTAGTGCGGTCACTATACTAAAATTTCAAACTCAATTTCAATACTAATGAATAGACTCGATACTCAATACCGATTTTCGATACCACAATGATAATTAAAAGCCATTTCTTTAGACAATAGTATGTGATTTTCAATATTATAAATCTTAGTACTTTCTTTTATATTCCCATGGTCTTATATCTGTGTAATCTCTCAGTTATCAGTCAGGTATGTTCCTTAGTCGTCCATGGGCGTATACTAGTCTATGTGCTCTTATAGTTGTTCTGATACAGCTCAAGATCATTCTAAAACTATTCAGGAAAGCTTAATTTCTGTTTGTGAATGTGATTTTTTCAATATAGATACCTGCTCAAACCAGTATATAGCTTTGATACCAGTTTTGGTATCGATTAACATCTGATTTTTGGTACTTTTGACAACCCTAGTTTAGAGTAGAAGATAAATAAAGAGGACGTTCATTATACCCTGGTCTTATGCAGTGAAGGTATAGCTAGTGAAGGGAGCAGGGAGGGATGGAGTGGGGTATGGGGGTCATGGAGTATGTACTGTGCTATTGGAAGCACGGTGTGTTCTGCGGTGTCCCTCGGCCCCCACTGTTGTCAGCTCGTAGAAAAGCTTGTGTTTAAGAGGGTCCCAAATGTCTCCCAGTAATGTGAGATTTGACAGATAGTACATTACGCTTGCAGAATATTAAAGGCAACATACTAGCTTTTGGAGGTATCTAAAGGTCCTATATTATGCAAAATCACCTCTTTAAGTCATGTTAGAATATTGTTATTACCTCTAAAACATACTCGGAGTTGTGTTTTCTTTCATTCACACATGAATGTTTCCCATTTGAGAGAAGAACACAACCTAAATATGCAAGGTGTGTGTTAAACGTGTGAACGAAACAAAACACAACTCCAGGTATGTTTGTGATGAGGAAACAACATTGTAACATGTATTTAAAAAAATTACATAATATGGACCCTTTAATTTTAAAAAGGAGGTATTACACTACTATGGGGTATTAACATATTTAAATAGCCACGTTACCTTTTATTGTTTTGAAAATGCTATATTCACTGGAATTGTAGTGCACTTTTTTACATTTTGTATCATGCTTTTTATGTTTTGTATCATGGATGATGGAATGGTGACAACAAGGAGAGTTCAAACAGATAGGACTAAATATTGCAGGATTTGAAAAACAACATTATATTATGTGTAAACATCAGCCTGAATGGATGTTAAGAATAACTTATGACTTTTAACATAAACTTTTTTTTTTTTTTTTTTGACATGACAGTCTTCCTTTTTTTTTTTTTTTTTTTTTTTCGGGAGGATTTGGTGTTTTAAAACCTGCTCAAACCTCAGTGAGTGCCCCCCTCTGTCGCCCTTTCCCTCTTTGTCTCTGTCTCCCTTTTTGTGTTCCCTCTCGCTTGCTCTCTTTCCCTCTGACAGTCTCCTTCTCTATTTCTCTTCCTAACCCCCTTCTGTCTCTCTCCTTTCTCTCCCTCTCACTCTCTCCCTTCCTCCCTCCATCGTTCTGTCATCATCTCCCTCGTTTCTTCTCTTACCCTCTCTCTCTCCCACTCTCTCGCAGTAGCTGTGTGTTTGGATTAGCCAGAGTCAAACACACGCTTTAATCTCACATAAGAAGGTCAACAGTTCTGTCAGATGTATTCCTAAAAACACACCCATATTTGTATTTATGTGCAGTGCATTTCAAATTCAAACCGTTACTCCCTCCTCTGCAATACGTGTGAGTTTTCTCTGTTCAAAGAAACATAATCAGATAATGTTGTATTTCTCCCTGGGTGGGAATATTTCCTTTGGTGCATGAGCAAAGAGCGTTCTGTAACAGGTCAATGAGTAAATACAAATAGGAGCTTAAAGGTACATCAGTGGGCATCAGGACTTCATTAGGAGCTAGAAGCCAAGGACACAGGCTACAGGCTGCACGAAAATTGTCACTCTCCAGAGAATTGTGTATACATGTATAGGGTGACCAGTTTTTCAAAATCAAAAACTGGGACATTCCCGGTCTGGGGTGCTGGTAATGATAAATTTGTGAAAAGAGTGCGTAATTAAATACAATTGTTACGCACTGACTAACGTGTGAGGCAGTATAGTCACATTTTCTTTGTGTTTTGGTCATTTTTAAGCAGCTTTTCTGTATTTTATCTAAACAAATGTCAATTCATGCCTCTCTTTACTGTTGTCAGGTAACAAATTGATCAAAAATAGGGACACCTGGAACATTTCTTGTATAAAACTGGGACAAATCACCGGTTTTGGATAAATCTGCTCGGACAGGGGATACAGGGCTCAGAACTGGGACTGTCCCAGGTAAATAGACACGTCTGGTCACCCTATACATGTATAGTGTAATTTTGCATTTGGATTAGGGACTGGTCTCAAATTTGGCTGCTATTGATAAGAATTCTTCGATATTAGTGCCGGTCAATATTGATTCTTGATACAATATTCAATACCAATACTGTTTCTGCAAAAAAGGGGTGCAGAGAGTTTTAAGTTCAGTACAGTTTGCTTGACTTATTTTAAGATTAGATTAACATTTATCAGATTAAATGGAGATAGATTTATAAAAACAATGATAATTATGTGCCAAAATAACTCTAAAATACAAATAAATATCAAAAATTACAAAGATGGTCTGGATTTGATCTCAATGGGCCATGGTCTTGGTCTTGTCTCGGGACCCTGTGGTCTCAGACTGGTCATGGTCTCGATCAGTGCGGTCTTGACAACAATACTATCCTCTCTCCTTGCTCTGTCTTCTTTGTGGATGGGACTTCCCCTTTTCTGCAGAATTGAGGAGAGGAATCAAGGAGAAGGAAGTGAGGAAAGAGAAATGTCTCTCTGATTCGTTTATCACACTCTTGGGCAAACAGGATATGGTTCCAGACCTTCTCGTGAGTGCGGTTTTGAGTGACCAAGTGAGCTACCTGTAGTTTTAATAAGAAAAACATAAAACAGATTAATTCATATTCTGGAGTAAATATACTGCAGGTTTTGAGCGTCTCTTCCCCCCAAGCTTGTGCCTCTCATTCCAATGGCAGAGGTAGGTCTTACCAGGTCTCAAGCACTAAACTCCACTAATTACTAGAACTAGACAGATATGTGTTTTTTTTCAAGGCTGATTGTTTAGAATCTACCTCAATCTTCCAATATTTTTAGGCCGATTTCAGTAATCTTCCCCAAATTGTCTAATTAGAATTCAGTCCAAACTCATCCACAACCTTGTTTTACTACAAACTGTGCAGAGAGCAGTGTAGTTACATTTTTTGCAGTACCATCTTTAGACTAGTGTTCAAAAAAAGCTTTATGCATATATTTTCAAGCATATTATCGGCCTCTGACACTTTTTAGCATACTATTACTACTACTTCTACTAATTACTTAAACTATGAGCAAATAAAGTAGCAAATAAAGTAAGAAACAGTTGAATTAATATTTTGGAGTAAATGTACTGAAGCTTTTTAGTGCCTTTTCCCCTGATCCTTCATTTCTTGTCTGATGGTAGAAGTGGCTCTTACCAGATTCCGAGCACTAAACTCCACTAATTACTTGAACTATGAGCAAATGAAGAAAGAAGCAGTTGAATTCATATTTTGGAGTAAATACACTGCAGATTTTTAGCGTCTCTTCCCCCGATCTTGTGTCTCTTGTCCCTATGGCAGAGGTGGGTCTTACCAGGTCACGAGCACTAAACTCCACTAATTGCTTGAACTATGAGCAAATGAGCTAAGTAGCACATGAAGAAAGCGTAATTGTAACGTTTAAATTGCTTCTTAACACTAAAAGGGCGTCAAGTCTCGCAGAAAAGATTAGCAAACATCATTATTAACATCTAATTAAAGTCATTTGCGCGGGCCTTGTTAAACACTGTTATTCTGTTTCATTAGCAAAATAGTTCTAAATAGTGACAGAGAGTGTAAATAAAGACGTTAATTTTGATTTGTTCGATAGCACAGAACTTAATTACGAGGCTACAGAGGCTACAAGTACACAGACACAGGAGTGACACTGGCCAAACAGTTTATGCAGTTATTTTAAAAGTCTATATATGTAAAGGGACACAGATAACCTCAAATAGGAGCGAATTTTGTCAACCAACTTTACAAAATTCGCTCCTATAACTAGCTCTGAATGCTATGGGTGAAGCCACACTGTCGATTTCTTTATACTGTCTATAATCTGTGTATAATTCGTTCATTTGTTTAAAAAAACAAAACAAAACAAAAAAACACAACAACAACAACAACAACAACAACTATTCTTCATTATTTGTCTCCAAACCAAAATGAAAAAAAAAAGATAACGGTTTGTCTTTTTGGTTTTTGATTTTGTGTTTAAATGAATAATGGAAAAAAACGGATAACGGTCCTTTTCATCCAATTTTCACCCTTAAGCAAATTGAGTGAATTGACTGAATTTTCTAGCTGAGCCCCAGCCATTGACATGTGGAGGGCGGGACTTGGTCAGTCTCTCCAGTTATATATAATACCTCCATGATTTTTGAACATGCGCTCAAGCAGAAGGATAAACAGAGCACCTAATTCATTCATTCATCCATTCATAAGAATAATGTTAGCAATAATTTCTGTTTTGGCTAAGTGCGCCAACATTACCACCATTTAAACTAGAGATGCACGACCACGGATCGAGCAGATGGTAAAAAATAACATTTACATCCTGTCTATTGTCACTTTGTTTTAAATAAAAAGAACATAACTGGAATATGACACAGATTTTTTTTTTCTGTTGTCATGTTTTCAGGTCTTAGGGTTACCCTCTTATTTCTGCGAAAAAAGACATAGATTTCCACATGAGTTTCCATCTTGCACTTTCCATAGGCATATGTATATGTCTATGGCACTTTCTGCTTAACTTGAGTAAATGTGTCACTTCCGTTTTCTTTCATGGAAACGGGAAACAGCCATTATCCATTTTTTTCCATTATACATTTAAACACAAAATTGAAAAGTGAAAAAATGAATCGTTATCCTTTTTTTTCATTTTGGTTCTAGAGACAAATAATGAAGAAAATAGTTTTATTTTGAAAAGCGAATGAACGAATGAGACACAGATTGTCTATGCTTGCTCCTTGTCCTTTTTGTTTCATGCCCAGGAGCCTTTAAATAGCTCAAGTCTGGTATGTTCGCTCTCTCTGCTCGCCACTGTCCACCAGTCTCCACTCACTCTCCTGTGCGTCAGAGTACTCAGAGTTTGATGCCGCGCCCTGCTGGCACATGTATGCTGGAACATTAGCTTTTTGTTAGCCTAGCTTCATGATGTTTGACCTGGTGAGTCCGGACCATAGACTGTACAAAAAATTTGGACTAAAGCCCTATTCACACGGGATTAGTATTACCTGTGGACATTGATTTGTAATAATTGAGGAGGATCTTAATCCCGTGCAAATGCGCCATGACTGTTATTTGTAAAGTAAAAATTCCGCCGCAAATTGCCTACTTTATTTTGCCTAACACAGATGTCCGGTGATAATACTAGTCCCGCTCGAATCTGCATCTTAGTCTTTGTTGTTGTAATTGCG
Source organism: Taenioides sp. WSHXM2023 (assembly GCA_029959045.1). Classification (NCBI taxonomy): domain Eukaryota; kingdom Metazoa; phylum Chordata; class Actinopteri; order Gobiiformes; family Gobiidae; genus Taenioides; species Taenioides sp. WSHXM2023. The sequence goes on from CM057085.1 coordinate 35,476,450, forward strand.
TGCCTTTTCTGACGCTTTTTCTTTCCGCATTGTTTTCTCTTTCAATCTCTGTGTCAGGAGAGAGAAAGTTATGGACTTTGCTTATCCCGTGCGAATGCACTGTAAGTAACACAGAGGTGGGGCGGTAATTTCCAAATTACCAGACGTCCCCAGGTTGTGCTTATCCCGTGCAAGTAGGGCTTAAGGGAGTGTGACGTCACCCATAGCGTTTGGCTTCAATCAAATGAAGCTCAGCCGAGTTCTATTAGAAATAGAAATGTATTTACAGACAAAATAGCGAAACACAAACACCAGCATCGTGTAGAGCCGGTAAATACGAACACACAAGATCAAACTGACGAAGCTCACCACAGCAGTTACAGAGAGAGGGGCGACAATTTTTCAATTGGAGCTACTTCTAATTTGGAATGGAGCGGCTAGCGAGTATGTCTATTTCTATAGTCTTTGGTGCTGATGTCTTCTTTTTGTTCTTTATTTTGTTATGGAATAGTTTATGCATTGTTTTTCATTAGGGTAGGGACAGCAGTTGGCCTGCCTAGCGCACCATCCTTATGTTACACTGGCTGCCTCACCATGGTCTTTTTACTTTATTTTTATTTATTTATTTATTTATTTTTGTTAAGGGTTATTTTCCATGTTTTTTTTTTTTTTTTTTAAGCACCAAATACTGATATATTTGCTGGATCTGATATCAGATTGTAAACATCAGTTCAGCCAATATCCTGGTTCGGTTATACAGCTCATTGACGTAAGGGCACAATCACACTAGGGCTTAAGAACCTTGCCGTGCTCAAGCACGATTGTGTAGGGTTCTATGTTCCGCACTCACACCTGCACAACCAAACTGATGACGTCGTCACACAGCGCTGTTTGTTTACATGTCGAGCAGTAGTCCTATCGCTTTTAGCGGAAAATATAAAGTCCAGTGGCAGAAATATCTATTTAATTGTGAGGCAGATATGCGTCCTCTTGTGGGTTACATGCTGCCATTCGGACATATTGCCACTCTGACACTGACGTCTAGTGGCGGCACTTAAGCATTTTTTTCCAACATTCTGCCGTTCCGACACACAAGGTAATTATTAAAAATACGTGGGTCTACTAGAATGAGCTGTATGTATGGAGTATGAACACTTTCAGAAATATTTGTGTGCATAGGATATAAATCTGTGCATATTTGGGAAATCCATGCATATTTGGCTATATTTGAGCATAAAATAAATATTCATAAACTCTCAAATGAGTCCAGTCATAAATAAAATATATAGTATGTATTTTATCCATCAGAATACAAAGTGAAAAGTTACAACATCAAGAATTACAATCACGAAATGAAAATTTCCGATTACACTTTCTTCAGTACGAATATGAATTCACAGACGCAGCTCTGTCAAAAATACATCTCTTCACTTCACAGGCATCATTTATTGAGCAGAAGAAACATCAATCGAGATGCCGGATTTTTGCGCCGCATATGGACTGAACCAGGACTGAACCAGGACTAAAACAGAACTGATCCCGGGACTGGACCAGGACTGAACCCAGGACTGAACAAGTACTGATCCCAGGACCGAACCAGTACTGATCCCAGGACTGAACCAGGACTGATCCCAGGACTAAACCAGTACTGATCTCAGGACTGAATCAGGACTAAACCAGTACTGATCCTAGGACTGAACCAGTACTGATCTCAGGACAGAATCAGGACTGAACCAGTACTGATCCTAGGACTGAACCAGTAGGACTAAAACAGGACTAAACCAGGTCTAAACCAGAACTAAACTAGAACTAAACCAGAACTAAACCAGAACTGAACCAGGACTTAACCAGGACTGATCTTGGAATTGAGAGAGAGAGAGAACTCCAAGCCCGCCGAGCAGTGTCCGCAAAGTGGGATCAGGCGACGGCTGCTCTTAGCCCCGTGGGGCGCGACGCTCTGGTACTTTCGCCTGCAATCACCCGACAGTCTACAAGGACGCTCCTCCGGACCCGTCCCGACACTCAGTCCTGGTTCTGTTCTGGTTTAGTCCTGGTTTAGTCCTTGTTCAGGTACAAAAGGTGATGCTCCAAACTATGAGTAGGTTGTCAGAATGGCAGCATCAAAAAGTGTCGGAATGGCAGCATCAAAAAGTGTCGGAATAAGGGCAGGTCGGAATGACGGTATGTTGGGGTGGGGGTCTGTCGGAGTGGCGGTATGTCGGAATAAGGATTGTACCCCCTCTTGTGATACGTGCTCGTCCGTGAGTTTATGGATATCGTAACAGCGCAGAGGAGACAAGAGGCTGCAAAACTTTTGTCTCTGTCACAATCTTTATTGAAGGTAAGCATGACTATGCTGAGTGTTTTGGAATGGAGTTTATCCTCCATTTTCCTTGTATAAGTAACATCTGCGCACACGTGTGACTGCACCCTAAGACACAAAGTTGTTCTGTAGTTACTTTAGAGATAAATAACACCTACATAACACATTTGATTTAGTTTTGTCTTATTTTAAGGAAATAAATACTGCTCTCAGTCTCTTGATCGGTGCACCTCTATTAACTTTGTTTCCGGTGTCCTTAGTAAATATGTTTGGTGTACTTTTGGGTCATATCACATACAAAAACAAGATTTTGACATGGGTTTTAAGAAAGAAAACATGTCAAAACCAAGGATATAATCATGAATTATTAAAATCAGAATTTTGTTTGAATTTAATTTGAACTCAAAATTAAACTCAAAATTGAATAGGACTCTGCTAACTTTTTAAGGGTGATTTTATGAGTCAAAACAGGTCAAAACCAAGGACATAAAAATGAATGTTTTAAATTTTAAAATCTGTCAGAATTTTGATTAGGTTTGAATTTTGTTAGAACTCAAAATGTAATAGGCCTGTACTCGCTTTCTGGGTTGTTTTTTTTATGAGCCAATACAGGTCAAAACCAAGGACATAATGTTCTTTTAAAATATTACAATCTGTCAGAATCATGTTTGAAGTTTTATTTATTTTGGTTGATAGTCTAGTTAAATTCTGGGTCAGTACTGGTTAAACAATTCAGTAGACCACTGTTTTGTAAAGCCTTTTGTATTTTATTTTTCCTCAAATTTAAATGTCCTACATTATATAAAATGGACTCCTGTGAGCTTTAAGTCATGTTATAATGCAAAAATATATCCAGGGTTGTGTTTTGTTTCATTTGCACATATTTGCATAACACTTTTATTAGTCCTTCTACATCTCCAAAGTTCAAAATGCTCTGCTCCACCTTGTGATGTCATGTAGTGGTAGTTTGTAAGTTAACAGCGACCTTTTACCTTTTGATTAGCAGAGATTTGCAATTCATGGGTTGAAATTATCCAAATGATTCTAGTGAAGGTGTATGGAGTTTAAAAACACAGTGGAGCACTTCCTGTATTACCACATGACATCACATTTTTTCTTTATAAGAGAAGAACTCAGCCTAAATATGCAGGGATTGTGTTAAACATAAAACAAAACACAACTCCAGGGATGTTTGTGATGAGGAAACAACATTATAACATAGATCATATAATAATATAGGCCCTTTAATATAGCAGTTGTTGCTATATTATCATTATTTAAAAAAAGACCTAGATATTTTGTGCAGTTTTTGTTTTTTTTCTCCATTATATTTTTGACTATTTCCATGGCAACAAGCAAGATGTCCTTAAAGACACAAAAAAAAAAAACATCATAAATGTAAAAAAACAGCTGCTTAATTCATTCATGTCAGTACTATACATGCAACCAAAAAAAAATATTTATAAAATCAAATATTTAATTGAAAATCAAATATTTCCACCTTGGACAGCCATAACAAGATTGAATGGTACATGTGTCTGATGTTTGCAAGTAAGTCCATACGGACCAGAACCTCTCGCCATAAGAACAGTTTCTTCCCCTCTGCCGTTGGACTCATAAACACTTTATGAACACTTATAACACCTGTACTAAGGACACTTTATAATACCAGTCACTTTAAATAAGTCATGTCACGTCACTTGCTCTTTGCACTGTCGGTTTGCACTGTTGTTCTGATGCTCTGTATATACTTGACTATTTTTATTTTTATTATATATCTTAATCTTTTTGCATGCTCTTACTTTATTCAAATAGTGATACTTTTTTATTATTATTATTATTATTATTATTATTATTATTATTATTATTATTATTATTATTATTATTATCCTTTCTAACTGTGATATCTCTACTTGTATTATTATTATTATTATTATTATTATTATTATTATCCTTTCTAACTGTGATATCTCTACTTGTATTATTATTATTATTATTAGTATTATTATTATTCAGTGTTCTAGTCTGAATTGTGTTCACTGACAATGGCAATAAAAGCTTTTCTGATTTCTGATTTCTGATCAATGTAGTATTTACCAGTACTGAACCACATCTTGTACTCTCCTTCAAAGACTGAATTCAGCACCATGGACAGAGGCATTTCAACAGCCTTTTCATCTCTAAACTGAAAGAGTACAGTAGTGGAATGATTCTTAATGCTGAATCAAAACATTTGTATTCAAAGTAAAATTATATAGAGGCAATATGGATCATAATACCTAAATTTACCATAGTAAGTAGACTTTTGTTTAGCTGTTCAAGAAAACTCTAAATCAGAGTCTCAGTTTCCCTTAGGCATTTAGGCAGTTTTTCTATGTGTGCATGTGGATCAGTATCTGCAAACAGACATTTTACAAGTATATTAATTTTGGATGTAAATCTGGAGTCGATTGTTTTAGCATTTATTGGAGGGAGATGCTATTATAGAAGTTTTACAGGTAGTGCATAGGATACTGATGAAAAGGAAGGAGACATTCTGGATGTCTTGTGTAGAAGAAGTTTATTAGAAATCACAGGGGCCAGGGGGACCACCACATAGCATTGTCACACATGGTATTATTGCCTATCCAAGCCCTGTGATACTTCCACATGAAGGGCTTTAAGTCACCTCTGATCTGCATCATATTAAAGAACATATTAAAGGACTGTGCATAAGTAACAAAGCTATATATGCTATATTAATATGGTGTTAGCTTGACCATACAATATGATCAGTGATCAGATTCTGTTATTCTCTAACAGAAGCCAGTTAAAAGAGCCGTAACTTTTTAAAACTTATTGTGCTATCAAAACCTAACCTAAAATATTAATTGTTATATTAAATGTATATTAATAAATATTATAATTAAAATAGATTAATTTAAATGCAAACAGATTAAAATACTAACATAAATGTAAATGTAATTTCATTATTCCACATATTTGTTTACTTTAAAGGTTTTCGACCGACCACTACTATCACTGCTACTACTGTTACTACTTACTACTGCTGAAGAAGAAGCTGAAAAAATGAAATAAAAGTCTTGAAGCTGAGTTGAGCCTTGTGTCTGTTTTCGGGTTTTTCAAGTTAAACCTGCATTTTAACAGCGAGATAAATTCCCATGATATTTCTGCGTTCACAAACTCTTGAGAATCCATCTTGGCGCCCACTGCAATAGGGCCCAACAGGTGGTGTGGGCGACCAATCACATCACAGCATTGAGGTTTGTGTGGAAGCCAAAGGCAAAGCCATGGATCTGTTAAATTATCTGGATAGGGTATTGCTACTTGTAGCTGTCTTGAGTTGGCATAGTGGCCACTCACTGGAACTTCAGCGGAAAAATCCCTCCTGCCCAGAAAGGATTTTTCCCATAGAGCGCAATGTAATCACAAACTGCTCATGTTTGGCTGACAGGGCACCTACAGTTTTTACAAAGGTCGGATTTTGTGGCAATTTTTACCTATTTTTAGATCATAAACTTTTTCTCAGCTCAAAATCTTTCAGTTGTGTTAAAAACAGCTTTTTAATCGTTCCGCTCTAGCTACTCTTGCTCTGATTGGTCAAAAATGGTCACGTGATACGCAAGGCCACGCTTCTTGCGTGCACTCGCGTGCATTTGCGTGAGAAAAGAGCACTACTGCGCATGTTCAATGGGCAGGGAATCTAGAGACATGCACCTTTGATCTCGGCCCATTGACTTGAATGGGCAACACTCCCAAACAAAACCAACAAACGTGGACGCCAACAAACGTACTTCAGTCCATTTTAGTGTCAATACAGACTATTTTAGTTTGCAAAAAACATGCAGAAGTTAAGTACTTTGTGCATTTGTGGACAGGGAAGATGTCTATGTTTTTCTCTCAACTGGATTTAACTAAAATTAGATTTTTTTGACTTGTTCCACTGTTGTGAACAACCCGGTTCAAACAGTCCTCATGGCACCTTGTGTTTTCGAATTACTTTCAGTGATAGTCATCCCAGATTAATAATGTGTAGAACTGCACCTCTCAATCTGGTGTGAGCCAGGTTAATGAAAACCTAGCTGTCAATCCTCCTTATATCCACAAATCTAACATTTTTATTGTCCATAAACCAGGAAATACTGCCACCGCTGTTGTTGGCATTACTGTAACAGCAAATAACTACAGAGGAATAACTATGTACCACTGCAAACCATAAGAAAGTTATGTTTTAAAGACAATCAAAAACAAAAATCAGGTACAGCGCCTTTAAGATAACTCTAGATCGAACCATGGATGCCTAAATTTTACAGTAGTTTTCCTCACCAGTACTGAAGCACAGGTCAAACACAGAGTATAGCCTTCCCTACAGGATTCAAACCCTAAAATTTAGTCCACTCCCCGCTCTCACACTCACTCACAGTCGTGCTTGTACCCTTTTATCTGCTCAGAGGTGGACCTGTCTGCTCCTTCATTTATCTCCCTGTGCTCCGTACCTCCCCTAATTACAGCCATTGTTTACCTCTCAGCTGGCACGCCCATTGAATTATTGATGCCCGCCCTGCCTCAGTCAGTTCCGCGGCCTCGCCAATGGGCATGATCCGCTGGTGGAACCCAAACCTGCCAATGCAACCCTCCTCCACCTGATTCCCCCACCTTCCCCTGTCCGCGCTTTGACATCCCATTGAGTTATTACGCTACAGGACATTTGTTTTCCTGGCAGCATGCATGGCACTGCATACGCACTCATCTCATTATCATTAAGTGATCTCAACACTTCTCCCCTGAGGTAATACTTTAGTGTCTCTTATTGCTAAAAATCTGCATTTATTACTTTTCTTGCTTAACGTAGAAAATATGCGTTTGACCTTTGGGGCTGTTACAATCAAATATGAACACTTGATGAACATCTCTAGAGTTCATTTTATGAACTGAGTCGCTTCCTGGGTATAATACAAGTCAGATCCAATTTGCCAGACCTGTCGTCAGTGGCCTATAATAACCAGCTAATGGTGAGTGTACACACAAACGCTTCTCTCTTTTTGGCAAATATGAAAGCAACAGAGACCCTACCAAATTTGTGAATGATTGCCTTCAACAATAAGTAAATCTGCGCAACTACAATTTAATTTCCCTTAATCCCCCAGTCCTTCTGCTTGACGCCATTCAAAGATGGTGAGGTTTTAGACTTAAAGAAGACATATGCTTTTGTCTGCTATACAGTTATAATCAAAACACCCATGGATCATTATGTTATAATTTGGAGATTTTAAAAAGCAATATTGCTTGAAAACTGGAATGCCCAATGGGAGCTGACGTCGCCATAAACATCATCACAACAAAGAGTCAGCACCTCCAATGGATTTCTGCAGATCAGTGACTACACAAAGGTGACGAATCCTGTGTATATCACCAATTAAGAAGATAAAATTGGAGAACGAAGACAGAGCAGTGGGCTTATGACGGTGTAAACAGGAGTCGATTGGCAATATGGCATCTTGAAAATAAGCAATTAAAGATTGCTCAAACACGCACGAATCACTCCAAATAAAACTTCGAGTGTGAATTGTAGTTCACAATAGTTCTTCTTTAAAGCAGACCTATTATGCAAAATTGACTTATAATTGTTTCCTTTTCTCCTTTACCCACTTGTAGTTGTGTTTGGAGTGATGCATGTTTGAGTAATCTTTATACTCCTGTATTCAAGACATCATTGCTCTAAACCCCATTTTCACCGCCACCATCATAGTCTCACTGCTCTGTACTTACTTTTTTCTCCAAAATTATTTTATTAATCTGTCATACACATAGGTTGCCTGGCATGATCTGCAGCTCTCCACAGGGATGCAGCACTATATACTCTTAATATATCATTGGGCTCCTTAATTTTTTACACTGGAAGTCAGCGGACATATTTCTTTAATTAAATCGTTGTAGATCAATATTGTGACTTTAAATATCCAAACATAATGATGAGGGGTGCCATAGATTATAACTAGCAGAGAAAACCACAATGTGTCGTCTTCAATAGGAAATATACAATTGTATTTATGATAGCTTTCTATCTTTTCGGCAAATATGAAAGCAACAGAGACCCTTCCAAATCCTTGAATGATTGCCCTAAACAATAAGTAAATCTGCAGAACTAAAATTCAATTTCGCACAATCCCCCAGTCCTCCCGTCCGATGCCATTCAAAGCTGGTGCGGATTTAGACTTAAGGCGACTTAGAGGTGATTTATGCACTAACTCAGAGGAAGAAGAAGAAGAAAGAGGAAGAAGAGAGCCCAGAAGTCACAGTGTCATGACTCTCCAGTTTGCATGACAAGACAGGGCAATGCGCGGGATCAGATAGCAGGGGTCCCTCGGATGCACCAGGGCTCGGCACCCTTGGGTAACCTCTGGGCGAATCAATCTGAGGAGCCACGCGAGATAGGGTCGACATGCTTGTTTAGACTGGTCCTGCCTCGACATGCTGGTCTATTAGGGATCGCACAGTCAGTCTCTCGGCGTACTTCCTGTTTGAGAAAGGAAAAGCAATACATCATGTGTCAGGAAGCCCATTCAGAGATGTATTATCATAGATGGGGCTGTCTGGGGAGGAGCGCGAACCTTGTGTGTTAAAATGATTGGAGACAACTTGGAAACAGCGTTGTGAGTTGTGTGTTTGTGGTTCTGAAAATAGGAGGATTATGACATATTGGAGGATCCTTATGTTCATTGTAGTTGAAAAGTCAGTTATTTCTGAGATAAATGGTAGAGGTGATATATTTGTTTTTGAATCTTATGAAATACCTTTTTGTTTGTGCACGTAAAACTTTGTAGTAAAACTCTGAATTTGATTAAACTGTCACCTTTTTACTTATTGCTGCTGATTTAACGGACCCATATTACACTATCTTCTGATCTATGTTATAATGTTTCCTCATCAAAAACCTGCCTGCACATGTGTTTTGTTTCATTTTCAAATGTTTAAATTTAGGCAAAAATAGTTATTTTCTCAAACAGAAAAAAACTTTGTGATGTCATGTAGTAATACAGGAACTGCTCCACTGTTTTATTTGTTTGTTTTTTTGGTTGTTGTTTTTTTTAACTCCGTACAGGTTCACTAGAATCATTTGGATGATTTCAGCCCTGGAAATTCCATTCTCTACTGAATAAAAGATAAAAGGTAACTGTTAAGTTGGAAACTACCACTTCATGACATCACAAGAGCATTTTGGGTTAATAATAAAGGGTTACTCAAACATGTTTGAATAAAATAAAACACAACTCCAGGTATGTTTTGATGACGTAACTGCATCATAACATGACTTAAAGAGAGTGTTTTGCATTCAGGTGACTTCATTACCCGTAGGTAGATTCGTTCTGACAAAAACACAGTGACAACAGAGACAGGGGTTCTCAATTTCAGTATAAAAGACACAACTCAATCACAGTGCAAAAGTAAAAATACGTTAACAACAAGAAAAAAAAAAATGCAAAATGGCTGTAATGGGGTTGGACATGTTGGATATGTGCTAAAAGTAATTTGGAATATAATTAATGAAATTAAGTCATGCATTTTTAACAAAATGTGAACATTTTTGAATTGTATTGCTTTGACCCACCATCAGTGAGAAAAAAGCATCTATTTCTGTTTTTGTGTATCAAACTCCGAACAGTTTTTTTGACAGTCCCATAAGACGTTGCATGTTCTTGCAACAGCTAGAGGACCTTGGAAGTTGTATACATGTTCACTTTCTATTCCCAAAGTATACACAATTTGAAATATGTATGAATCCTTCGCATTTTACCATTTTGATTGGCCTGTATCACACTATTTTCTGATCTATGCTATAATGTGGTTTTTTCATCACAAACAGACCTTGTGATGTCATGTGATAATACAGGAAGTGCTCCAATGTGTTTATAAACTCCATACACCTTCACTAGAATCATCTGGATAACTTCAGCCCTGGAAATGCCAATCTCTGCTGAACTAAAGGTAAAAGGAGCTGTTAACTTGAAAACTAGTGCTTCATGACATCACAAGGTGGAACAGAGCATTTTGAGCTTTGGAGCTATACACAGACTAATAACACAGAATTACTCAAACATGTGTGAATGAAACAAAACACAACTCCAGGTATGTTTTTAATGAGGTAACACCATTCTAACATGGCTTAAAGCTCACAAGAATCAATTCTGTGTAATAAATGACCTTTAAAACACACTTGACCTCCGTCAGACACGCATTTTTGCACATCAACATTTTCATTTTGGTCGGTAACATCTCATCATCGCGTTATGCTGTATCTAATATTGCAGTGTGGGACCATTCGGGGTAGCCTGGCATGCCGCATAAAGCTTTTCCGTGTTAAATGGAGTCTGTCGGCATTAAGAGTGGAGAGTCCTCGGTGTGGAAACTATCTGCCTTACCAACTGCACTAAAGCTGGTGATGGAGTGCACTGGGCATCACCAACATTATTTAACGCATTTGCTTGGTTACTGTGCTGATGTCTTCACTACTTTTACCATATCAAAATACACTAAAAAGGTAATAAAATGTCTACATTACACAAAATTGACTCTTGAGCTTTAAAGGTGCACTATGTAACTTCTAAGGTGGAGGGTCTGCTACTTGCTTGTCTCCATGGAGATGTTATTGCTTTGCCTGGAATGTTCCACAGTAGTGCATTAAATATACCGTCCTTGCATTTGTTCAATTAGAGGTGTTTTATAGCTCAGAAATACCTAAAAACATGAATTCTTACCATATACAGGCTTGCTTCACCATATATCTGACCATTAACCTGTCCATTGTGATTACAAAGTTTATTTCCATACTGTGGAAGGCAAAACAATAATATCTCCATGGAGACAAGTACCCTCCACCAGAAAAGTTACACAGTGCACCTTTAAGCCATGTTATAATGCTGTTATCTCCTCCAAAACATACCTGGAGTTGTGTTTTGTTTCATTCACACGTTTGAGTAACCCTTTATTATTGGTCTGTCCACATCTCAAAAACTCAAAACGCTCTGTTGCACCTTGTGATGTCATGTAATTGAAGTTTTCATTTAGCAGCTACCTTTTAACTTTAGTTCAGTAGAGATTGGCAATTCCAGGGTTGAAATCATCCAAATGATTCTAGTGAAAGTGTGTGGAGTTTAAAAACACAGTGGAGCACTTCCTGTATCACCAGATGACATCATAAGGAGTGTTTTCTGTTTGAGAGAAGAACTTGGCCTAAATATGCAGGAGTTCTGTATTAAACATGTGTTAATGAAACAAAACACAACCCCAGGTATGTTTTTAATGAGGAAACCACATTATAACAGATCAGAAAATAGTGTAATATGGACTCTTTAAAGCAGATCAGTAGCGTTTTATGTTTCATTGAGCACATAGAAATATTGTGGTTAAAATGGTATCCACGGTAACTATTATTTTGTGCCTGTGTGAGCGTTTAAGGGAATGAATGAGTTGGGTTAAAGACAGCTGTCGAGCACATCATGGTTATTTCATGTGACGGTTCTACCATTTGCTCTCGCCTAATATGTTATTGCAGTGATTATAGCGCTATTAGCATAATGTTAGCTACATGGTCAAAGCAGCTGGGGCTTTGTGGTTTACCATGTGGATTATTCACGTTATCAATTTCCCCATTGTTATATACCAATTTGGAGATTGGCAATCACTTAACCACAGAGTAATATGGGTATGAAAAAATAATCAATAGAAGTGTCAATTAGCCTTTTTATTTATTTATTTATTTAAACAAACTATTAAAGAGATCATTTCTTGAATTTAATGACAATAGTTTGAAATTGGTAAGTATGACAAATCTCACCAATAAAATTCATAAAAATAAGTTTGATGTATTTCTAGAGCATAACCCAAAAATCCAATTTCTTTAATTTCTTGTAAAACAGAGTACCGTAAAGTTTATAAGGTTGTAAAATTAACTTTTAACCATCGTATACATTGTTCTCTCATCAAAAATATACTTGCTGGATTTTGGACACACACACAAAAACATGTGATGTTTACTGTCCCAGGATTGTTATGTCACAGGTAAAAGTCTGGAGCAGTTAGCTCCACAGTGCAGCGTGTGGGAACTCATCTTCATTTATTGAGCTAGCCTTTGCTTACTTTGGCTGGAGGATTTCACTGCTGTGCATGTTCGGGGTCTTATCAGTGGGACAGAGACTGGACCAATCACAGAGCAGCATTGTGGTTTGGGCAGAAGCCAAAACTGAAGCGCTCAAACAAATCAAAACAAACATAGGGCCATCAACAGTAGTGCTTCAACTGTTTTAGCAGATTTTTTATTTTTTATTTTGGAAAGATGGTGGTTTTCTTTCAGCTGGATTTAACGCTGTTGTGATGCTTCACCCAAACAGCATGACATCTATATTCATCTAGCTTTAGGTTTTTAAATATTCAAAAGGGTCTGTTCCCATTTTTGTCCATGTACTTAGCAAACTTTGTTAGTGTAAGCAGCTCATGAGGTCAAAATAAGTCTGCTGTGTACTGTCTGCAACTAATTATAAAGTGATTTTTTTGTTCCAGAATCAGAACGGTTGCGGTTATCATGTTAGTTGTTGTTAGCATTACCGTGTCAGCAAACTCCAGTCTGGCCTCCAAGTTGTGAAAAGTGCTTATAAACTCATCACAGTGAGTAATTAGGATGCTCAGAATGCATAAGGTGAGTGGGGAATAACCACTTTGGACCACTACAAACTGTTTAAAATTAACTAGTTCTGTTTTTCACATTTTCAAGACAGTAAAAAGCAGGTACAGCGCCTTTAAGCGTACAAAAAAATCAAATGACATAAAACCCAATGACAATTGAATCACCTTTTTAATTATTCTGTATCAACACAATCTGTCCAATCCACCTTTCACCCATAAAACACCTCACCTATGAACAATTATATTTTAGTGCTTTTAAATATGACCATGTTAAGCACAGACCCTTCTCCCTTCTGTATACTCTTATTGCTTTGCCTTTCACAGACGCTTGCATAACTCCACTCCCCCATCACTCCACTGGGTACAGTATAGCTCTCCACGACAGCCATTTGTGACGTTAGCCGCGGGGCCAGGCGGAGGGGCCCCATCATAACAAGACTGCAAATGAAAAGCCCTGTCGAGAGGCATTAGGGTGTCACTTGTAGACTGTGAATCACGCCATCACGAGGGGCCCTGACTGACACCACCGCCACTTCTGCTCGCTTTCTTTTCGGCGCTATGTTTGGGTGCACAATAGGTAATGGTATCTTTTGTAAACGTAACATTTTTTGTGCACTTATTGGAACGTATAGAAAAATATCATTCATTTATTCCATAAACTTTCCAAAAAAAAAAAAAGTTTGATATCTTGCTCTGGATTAATCGGCTATGTGGTAACTAATACGATGATAAGACCTATAATCTATCTAACATCTGTCTCTGAAACTTTATAAACCTACCTACTTGTTTCTATGAAGATGTTATAGTTTTGCCTAACTATAGTTTAACTAACTCTGTGGAGAGATGCAAGTGACTAGAGACTAGACCAGGTCAGACCTGTGGAGTAGCAACAATTACCATGCGTGTTTTCCAAGGCATTTTGTAGCAGTAAAAACATTCATAATTATATAAATGCGATATAGATCAATTTAATATCATGCTGTGGAACATTCCAGGCAAACCCATAACATCATCCAGACAGGCGGTTGCTCCACCAGAAAAGTTACATAGTGCCTCTTTAACTTCAAATTATAAATCACTACTTTGTATTTTTACTTGAGTACAATTTGTGTCTATTTTGGAGAAGAGGCATAGCATATCTTCCTTCAGTGAAGTGGAAACATGATGACAACAATCCAACACAATGTGCTTTTCAAGTGGGCTTCAAGTGTCATTTTGAAAATCACAATCAAGGGACATCTCCAAAGCCTTACAGAGCAGCTGACATGTTTACAATTTGTCTCGAGGGCAAGTGGTAGTGTAGTATAAGTGGGATGAAATGGAAAATATTTAACAAGGTTATATGTTGTGCATGATTGGCCCTACCGAAGCTGTCAAGCTGTCATTTACAAGTTATATAATGCCGGACAATATGCGGTAAAAGCAATTTCTTCTAAGCTGCCTGAAAAGAATCGATTCAGTGTTGTTTTGCTGTTGCTATTTGCTATCGCAAAGTGTCTTATCATATCATTGTAGGCATCATATCTTCAAAAGCTGTACTGAACTAAACTGTATGTCTTATATACCACGTTTCCAGACAATGCTATGCAATGCAATACAATACAATACAATACAATACAATACAATACAATACAATACAATACAATGCAATACAATGCAATACAATGCAATACAATGCAATACAATGCAATGCAATGCAATGCAATACAATACAATACAATACAATAAAGGACATTTTCTGATCTATGTTATAATGTTATTTCCTCATCACAAACATACACCTGGAGTTGTGTTTTCTTTCATTCACACATGTTTAACATACCTAACCTAACCAAACCCTGCATATTTAGGCTGATTTCTTCTCTCAAACGGAAAACATTCTGATCAACCTCGTGATGTCATGTGGTAATACAGGAAGTGCTTCAAGGTTTTTTTCTTTTTTTTCATGCACCTTCACTAGAATCATTTGGATTATTTCAGATCTGGAATTGCCAATCTCTACTCAACTGAAGGTAAAAGGTAGCCATTAACTACCTCTTCATGCTGTCACAAGTTGGTACAGAGCATTTTCAGCTTTGGAGACTAATAATAAAGGGTTACTCAAACATGTGGGAAAACAATAAAATTATCTACAGAATTCTGGCTCATCTAAAGAGATTTGGCAGGTGCTCCACTGTCCTTGCCTACTGCTTAAGTTGCAGTGAAGGATGGTTCAGATGTAGAGACTGGAAATTTTAGGCTGAAATGATCTAAATGATTCTAGTGAAGCTATTATAATATATTGTGATGTGTGCGCTACTGTGACCAAGTAATTTCCTTTGTGTCTAAGTCTAAGTGAAGGTGTATGGAGTTTAAAAACACAGTGGAGCACTCCCTGTATTAACATATGAATCACAACCGTTCATTTCTCCAGGCCACGCGTGTTGACGTACTTTCACAAAAAGTCAAAGAAAAAAGCTATTATTATTGTTCAAAGAAAAATATTCCATGGTATTGTTTCAACTTAGCAGAACCACGACCTGGAACTCTCCCAATCACCAAAGAGCACACTTGGCTGTTTGTTTCATCTCTGTTCGGTTAGCGTAGCTTTGATGATGAGAGCGTGTGCAACTAAACTACCCCATACTCGCTTTTAATTAGCATTTCTTCCAAGGTTGTATTGTTTCTTTGTTTGCTAAAGAAAAATAACAGGTATACGTGTTTTATATGTACGTAATGGGGCTCTTTCATCTCAGCGGAGGTGAGTGGGTTTTGCTTTGTGGTGGAATGACAATTGTTTTCATTAGGTTAACACTTGTAAAACAGTCGGGTTCTGAGAAGACATGATTTTCAATGCAAAGAATCAACAAAGTGTTCTGCTTTAAAGGGCGCTATGTAACTTTTCTTTACAACCAGTTTGGGAAAATATTACGGCATTGTATGTGAATGTTCCCATGTATTTTTTCAATTTTTTTATAACTTATGATTATAATAAGTGATTGCAAACTCATACTGGATATATTAAAAATAACTTGATATTGGCGTAGGGAATATAAATAACTTTTTTTCATTAAGCTGGTCAACGGTACAGTGATTTTGCCTTTCCATTTCATTACCAGCCCCACACTTTATGCACAACAGCATTCCAGGTTTGATCCCTAGGTCGCCTGGTCTTTCTGTGTGGAGTTTGCAGTTTCTCTTTGTGTCTGGATGAGTTTCCTCCAAGTACATTGATTTCTTCCATCAGCTCAAATCTTACACCAGGGCTCTCCAACCTGTAGCCCGGGAGCCACCAGTAGCTCTCCCCTTCAAAGTAGCTTGCCCGGGATTTCTAAATTATACATATTGCGCTAAATAACTCAAATTTGATTCATTAAATGCTTATTTTTATTGTAAATGTATAATTTTGATGCCTCATTTTGTGCACTGATAACTGGATAATGGGTTATGTTTTATAGACATCTAACTGTACGTCATCTTCGGCTTACCATAGCTTTTATATTTACAAAATTTCTGGCGACTGCTAAAATTTGTAGCTCTCTGGCATTTTCATTTTACAAAAAGTAGTTCACAGGAGGAAAAAGGTTGAAGACCACTACCTTACACCATAGATACATATCATGATATACATCTCAAGATCATGGAGCTGGGTCCCCTACCCTTTAATGCCACTGGGGCAACCTGTTAGTAGCAGAGAGCTTTATTTACGGGGACAGTTGAAATGTTCCCTAGGTACGAAACCAGTGACACTCTGGGTAGCAGGCAAACGCTAAAGTAACTCTGACCACTCTTTATACCGTTATTCTTACTAAGCTTGCTGACAAAAGTATGCACACACAAACCAAGCTCACAGCCCTTGTGAAGCCTAACCACATTTTTCTGATTTGGAGCTGGAAACAGGTTGAAATTGGCTTTATTATTCTTTGATGACTTTCATGCACTTATGTTTTAGCAAGTCATTCAGAACAATGACTTTCGTCACTGTTGGCATTTAAGACAAGTCTTGAGATGTTTTTCCCATGACGTTTTGACAAGTTCAACGCGCATCTTAATGTTGCACCTGCAGGGGCCCAGTTTGAGAACAGGATTGTTGTTAGAAGTACCAAGCGGTTTTTTGTGCATATGATTTTTTTGTGTGTTTCTTCTCTTTTGACTTGTGCAATGTAATTCAATTGTTTTCATATCTGACAGTGTGTTTTTAGGGTTGTAGGAGAAAACCAGACACAAAACTCCAAACACAAAGTCTCCAACTAGTCCAACAAACCCAGGACCTTCTTGCTATGAATAAGTATGAGAGCCAGTATAACCGAATAGGCCAAACACGTTTTAAAACAAGAAAATAAAGTGTAATCTTGTGTAATCTGTGTACCAAGAAAAATATATTAAACTTGTTGACAATATTCTGCTGTAAAGTTTCAATATTATGTTTATTGTTTCCACATTTACCCTTGTTTTTGCTCATTTGTACATTGATGTAGACCGTGCCCTGAACACATTAATTGGCTGTGTGACTAAGGACAGGAAAACTGGTCTTCATTGTTTTTCTTTGTCACTTGAGTATTCTGATATTATTATATTATATTGGTCCGGTACATATAATTTCATTGGAAGCTTTTCAAGGTTGTGTACAGACGCTAATTACATTTCTTGCCGTAAGGAGCAGGCTGTTCCATGTTTCATATTATATACCACAAAGGAATACTATATCATCAAAATAAAATACGGTCTATGAGTAGAGGGGTATTACACTTCTATGGGATATTAATTGTAACCACATAACATATTTAGATTGCAATGTTAACTTTTATCATAATTCTATATTTGCCCAAATGAAAGTAGTTACTTTTAGTTTAGTTTTTGTACCCTCTTAGTCTCGTTCCTCTGTCACTCCCCCTTCAGACTGCTATCAGAGCACATTCAGCGTGCATCTTGCCAATGAAACTACTGCACTTTGTGTCAGGTTTGTGTTGAGTTGTAGGGCTCAGCTTTGTATCCTGTTCTAGTATATTTATGAAAAATGGTGTGGAAGCACGGGTGTCGTAGGCTTATGGTCAGAATTGTATTGCTAATCATAAGGAGGGTTTGAATAGGGCCCAGGAGAGATCACTAGATTACTCAAACATGCATGGATGACATAACCACTTCATGCACGTTTATGATGTGGCAACAGCGTTGTATCATGGAAACAGAAATCTTAAAAAAAAAAAAATCAATTTTGCATTATACCCCCTCTTTAATAATGTACCCAGTTCTACTAAAACAGGTTTATACAAACACTAAATCAGGTAAAATTATAACTCCATAAAAATTGATTGCTTTTTTATTTGTACTGTGTCCCTGAACTCTTGGCTGTTGGGAGAAAGCAGTGCTTCAAGCTAGCAGCCCATTAAGCTAGCAAATTACTTTTTCTTTTCTTTTTTTTTCGCCAAAAATTAAACTTGAATGAAAGCAGTTTTGTTTTTTGTTTTTTTTTGTTTTTTTCCCATTATGCACTGAAAAACGTTGAAAACATGTGCGTTCTTACTTGAGCTTACACAAACCTGACTCTTATTTGACCTGGAGAAGGGTCTCTTTTTGTTTGTTTCCATGGAAACTTTATTCCCTTGGCTATAATATAAACGTGTCTATCTCCAAGGAGTGCAGTTTTAATTTTATATTTCCATGGAATGATACAATGCACTTTCCAGCTCCAGAAAGTTACATACAGTACTATCTGATCTGAAGACATTTTAATAGCTACATGTCTGAGGGGGGAAAAAACTGAAAAAACATGCTTGATTTATTGTTTGGCAAAATCTTCTAAACGATAAATGAGGATGTAGCAGCTAAGCCTCTTCTCCAGCCCAGTGAGTATTTCAGAGCATGAATAAGATGACATAAGACGATTATATTTTAAAAAGGGGCACGAGTAAGCCTCTCTCACCTGCCTAATCGCTCCCTGACATTTAGGTAATAAGTCAACTCACAATACACCCTGGCACTGTCAGGGACCTAATCTGATCTGTGTGCTGGATAAGTACACCAGGAGTATATAGAAGGAGTATTTGTTTATCAACACAGCAGATGCGTGCGCAGCCTGAGTGCAGAAAGTGCCGCTGCTTGTGCGGTTAACATGAAGTTGCAGCACTTGTTAGCGATGTTGTCAGAGCACTAAAACAGTTTATTGCCGTGTGATCAAATAAATTATGATGCTAAATGAGTGGGATACATCTTAATGACCAGTATGTGTTAAATGCAGGTGAGTGCGTAAATGACAAGAAAAAATGGTTCAAACTTCAGTAGCTGGAATCCATTCATACCTGATCGATACAACTAGCGCTGCATCCCAGGAGAGCCTGAAATCTGCTGAAATCCTACGAGACACTGACATGATACAAGAGAGGACAGCGGCTCTTTCTGCAGGAGACACGCACAGTAGAGCACGACACGACGTAGTCTGATAATCCCACTATAGGGTAACGTTTGATGGATGAGAGAAAGACATTTTACTTAAAAGTACTATGGCTGATTTGTATGGTCTTAAAAAACGTGAACAGGACTAGTTCACTTCGGTGGTTTGCAGTGGTCCAAAGTTATTCCTCACTGAGCATCCGGATTATTCACTATGATGAGTTTACAAGTGATTTTTAACAACTCTCTAGAGACAAGAGTGTTGTTTTGCCATGGCGGTAACAACAATTAGTATGCTAACATGCATCCAGCGGACTTATTTTGATCTCAAGAGATACTTACATCTCTACTGTGGCGAGTCATTACAAAATATTGCTGTAGTAGAACTAAAAGGTCACCATCCAAAATGAATAACTCACTGAACATTGAAATAGAACAATATTACATAACTGAAACTACATAACTGTTGCTACACCAGTTTGATGTCCAATTTAAACATTTTTTTTTCACTTCAACCAATCACAGTTAAGTGTAAAACTGTCTGAAGTAGATGACTTTATGTACCTCTTCAAGGCAATGAAAAGGCTCCAAGTTTCTGAAGTGATTCGTGAAGTGCTATATCAAGAAATGGAGCTAGTGTAAATTCAGCCTGGAAGACCTAAGTTCTCTCCCGTTGCCCTACCTCACCCCTTCTCCGGAGTTTACCTGCTCCTCAGCCTTCATCACCTCATTCCCATTACTGCTCACTGTACCTCCTCCTCATCCAATCAGACAGTGCCCAGTCTGTCCAATTTAAACCACCATTACAGTTTGGTTTATGCCACGCCCCATCCTCTCATCTTCTCCTTCACTCTCCTCATCCTCTCATCGTCTCCTTCACTCTCCTATTCCTCTCATCTTCTCCTTCACTCTCCTCATCCTCTCATCGTCTCCTTCACTCTCCTATTCCTCTCATCGTCTCCTTCACTCTCCTATTCCTCTCATCGTCTCCTTCACTCTCCTCATCCTCTCATCGTCTCCTTCACTCTCCTATTCCTCTCATCGTCTTCTTCACTCTTCTATTCCTCTCATCGTCTCCTTCACTCTCCTATTCCTCTCATCGTCTTCTTCACTCTTCTATTCCTCTCATCGTCTCCTTCACTCTATTCCTCTCATCGTCTCCTTCACTCTATTCCTCTCATCGTCTGCTTCACTGTCCTCATCCTCTCATCGTCTCCTTCACTCTCCTATTCCTCTCATCGTCTTCTTCACTCTTCTATTCCTCTCATCGTCTGCTTCACTGTCCTCATCCTCTGATCGTCTCCTTCACTCTCCTATTCCTCTCATCGTCTCCTTCACTCTCCTATTCCACTCATCGTCTTCTTCACTCTCCTCATCCTCTCATCGTCTCCTTCACTCTCCTATTCCTCTCATCGTCTCCTTCACTCTCCTCATCCTCTCATCGTCTCCTTCACTGTCCTCATCCTCTCATCGTCTCCTTCACTCTCCTCTTCCTCTCATCGTCTCCTTCACTCTCCTCATCCTCTCATCGTCTCCTTCACTGTCCTCATCCTCTCATCGTCTCCTTCACTGTCCTCATCCTCTCATCGTCTCCTTCACTCTCCTCTTCCTCTCATCGTCTCCTTCACTCTCCTCTTCCTCTCATCGTCTCCTTCACTCTCCTCATCCTCTCATCGTCTCCTTCACTCTCCTCATCCTCT